>CM042841.1:16019033-16336533 GCA_023653725.1 Bungarus multicinctus
TTTAGTACTATATATTTTTTTGCCAACGTGTCAACTTGAACAAAACGGGTCAGCAGTTAAAAAAAAAAAGTCATAATAAAGAGATCCATATATTACATTAAAGCTGAGACATTGTCAAACACAAAGAACATCAAGAAGAAGATGCAGAGATACCTAGAGAACAATTCTAATTCTAATTTAGGTTACTTTTAAACCTCTGCCTTAGCCAAGTTGAGAAGAAGATAGAGAAAACAAAAGATTTTGCTTCCTTTTTCCTTTCCTGTGCATACAATTTAAACCCTTTAAATATTAAACATATGCTCGAGAGCTGGGACAACCGTTTAAACAAACACCGCAGATATGTTATTTTAATGGGAAATTCAGTTACATTAAAGGCACCGGGGACACCACAATCGCGAGCCTGCTTAATGTTCTCACCACGAATGAGATGCTATAAAGTGTTGTATTTGAAGAAGAATTGAGAGAAATAACCAGTTTGTATGTGCTTTAGCCACAGTTGGAGGGGACTTTTGCTGGCTCTTAATCTGCAGCATGTTTCAACATGGCAATTCTCTGTGATGCACATTTTTATTTTATACACTCTAGAAAGAGTGCAGAGAAGAGCAATCAAGATATTTAGGGGACTAGAGACTAAAACATATGAAGAACGGTTGCAAGAACTGGGCCTGGCTAGTCTAGTGAAGAGAAGGACCAGGGGAGACAGGAGAGCGGTCTTCCAATGTTTGAGGAAGGGGGACAAGCTATTCTTCAAAGTGAAAGGAAGGAAGATGAGAGAGAGAGAGAGAGAGAAAGAAAGGAAAGAAAGAAAGACATCTGAGGAAACCATGGATGGACAGAAGATATGTCTAGTTTAAGAAAAAGAAGGATGGAGTGACATGATAGCATCTTCCAATATCTCAGGGCTTGCCACAAAGAAGAGATGTAAAAAAAGATGTGGAGACTCTAGAAAAATGGCAGAGAAAAGCAACCAGGATGGTTAGGGGACTAGAGACTAAAACATATGAAGAACGGTTGCAGGAACTGGGCATGGCTAGTCTAGTGAAGAGAAGGACCAGGGGAGACAGGAGAGCAGTCTTCCAATATTTGAGGGGCTGCCACAGAGAGGAAGAGGTCAAGTTCCATTATAGACATACATCCACCAATAGTACTGTTTGTTAATGATGATGGATAGCCACAATACCTACCAGGTCATACATTCAGTCTAAATCTCGAGGTAATTCTAATGAGTAGACTTTCTTAGCATACTATCTCAAAGGTGCTGTTTTTTTTTTTCAGGAGACCACTGGACTTTCTGTTTTTTTCTTTGAAGTTTGAAGATGTTTTACTACTCATCCAAGAAGCTTCTTCAGCTCTGAAGAATAGTGGGGAATGGAAGGATTTATATTTCTTGCAGACAGCTGGTCATTTGCATCCTTTTAGAGGGTCATTGAGGCCACTTGGAGGTTTATCTGTGTCCTCAGAATCACCTGAGTAGCGCTCCTGGTTCCTGTAGACTGCAATTTTTTTCCTCTGGAAATCCATTCCTGCTCCCACACCATTCCAAGCGTCTTCACCCCAAATTGTATAGCTAAAAATCTGTAGATATTCTCAGTCATCCAGGCCATGGTCGTCCCAAAGGTGCTTTTTTTTTCAGGAGACAATTGGACTTTCTTGTTTTTTCTTTGACGAAAAGGAAGGAAGTAAGGAAGGAAGGAAGGAAGGAAGGAAGGAAGGAGGGAAGAAGGAAGGAAGGAAGGAAAGAAGGAAGGAAGGAAGGAAGGAAGGAAGGAGGGAGGGAGGGAGGGAGGGAGGAAGGAAAGAAGGAAGGAAGGAAGGAAGGAAGGAAGGAAGGAAGGAAGGAAAGAAGGAAGGAAGGAAGGCTTTAAGAAACTAGAAGACACATTGCTTCTCATCCAAGAAGCTTCTCATTCCTTAGCATAATATTTCAACTTTTCAAAATTCTGCTGCACTTCGGTATGCTCCCTTTTTTTCTCCCTCCCATCCTAGTCCTACAGTGTCCCATCTTGACCTAGTCTTGTGCCCTTGCTGGCTAATCCACTCAAAAGCTCAATTTGTGGGGATTCTTGCATGGGAATTGTATTTGCATTGTTTCTTTTCACTCTTCGTTTGTCGGCTTGCCTTTCAAAAGGCTCATTTCTTTTGTTATTTATTAAATGAAATCCCATTTGTTATTTGGTCACTACAAACACATTCTATTCATTTATTTATTATAAACATACGCCTGGCATGTTCTTGTGGTCTATTCTTGCTTTGTTTGCTGATTTCCCCCCAACTGTTTGCAGGATTAAGGCCTCCTAATGACTAATGTATTATGTACCCCAAAGATGCTTATTAGTCCCCCATGGTCCTAGGCAAACTTCTTCCCCAGATAGCAAATAGCAATGGGAACAAAATAGCAGAAATAATGAAGGCCACTCATAAATACTACTAGCAGCAGCAGTAGATCCTTCTCTTCCTTCTTTTATATTCATACTCAGAAGATTATACTCTTGGATATTTTATTCCTTGACTTTCCTTTTAGAGGCTAAAGTCTTTCATTTTCAGCAAAAGATTTTTCCCCCCTCACGTGTATCCTTGACAAACATTTTCAGTGGGGACAACTCCTCTTCATTGGTGGGTAGTTCGTTTTGGTGGTTCTTGCAAAAAGTCCACAAGGTTTCTAATTTTTGTAATCTTAATTTTTTAAAATTTTTAAGTCTTAAATTGGGCAAAAATGTATGGATAAAATGGCTGAGCTTAAAGTCCACACAATCCCTGGATTCGAGATTTAGAATATCGAAAATCAGTAACTATTAACCATTCGGAAATATAATTTTGCTTTAGAGACAGTTAAATGCTTAGAATGGCTTACCACAGAAAGAAAGAAAGAAAGAAAGAAAGAAAGAAAGAAAGAAAGAAAGAAAGAAAGAAAGAAAGAAAGAAAGAAAGAAAGAAAGAAAGAAAGAAAGAAAGAGGAAGAGAAGGAGGAAAGGAAAGGAAAGGAAAGGAAAGGAAAGGAAAGGAAAGGAAAGGAAAGGAAAGGAAAGGAAAGGAAAGGAAGAAAGGAAAGGAAAGGAAAAACAGATGGGTGGGAGATACGAAGGAAGGAAGGTATGGAAGAAAGGAAGGGAGGGACTGACTCAGAACAGTTCTCAGAAATTAAGGATAAATCCTAGTAGATAGAGAATTTAGGACAAATTTAGGAATATGATATTATGCATCACACAATATCATATTCAGCAACTTCTTCATAGAATGAAACCTTTATAGACTACCCAGAAGATAATTAGCAGCTCAGCAACTATGAAAATCTTTTTACCACGCTACAGCATGTATCCTTAAGCCTAAGTGTGTAATATTCCAATGTTGCATGTAAATCTGTGATACTGCTTTGAAGCTTCTGTTTATGCTGTCAAGTCAGATTTAAAAAAAAAAACAAAAAAACACACCCAACTTTCCTGCATGAGAACAAACCTTCCAATTTTCACTCCTGTTCCTGTCTATTTTAGGCAGAATAGTTTTTTCTATCTCCATTTCCATGTCTGCTCCCTATCTCCCAAATTCATTAGAAACCAATTTTATCTTTGCTATTGTTACTTCATCCCATTGTCGACTATATCCTACCACAAGGGAAGAAAGAGAGTTGTTTACTCTGGAAAAAAAAACGTGTCTAATATAACCCCTATCAGCAGATATTTCTGGATAAAACAATGGCAGAAAAAATAATTGTCTAAAGACCTCCAACAAAATTAATTGGTGATTCCTAATGCACTTATAGTAGTATTATGAGCTTTTTAGAGCACTTCTAGTAATAATTGGAAAGATGTTGCACATAAAATAATTTTATCTTAAGAAACTGCTGACAGTTTTTAATTTGTTGTTAATTTAATTATTGGATCTTAGTGTAGATTGCAGGAGGGTCTGTTACTCCCATCAATTCATTTGTTTCTCCAATTTTTGTGCAATCTGGCCTATCAGGATGAATCATAGTTTGTTGTGTTGTTTTGATTTAAAAAAGCAGCAACTATGATTTGTGAAAATATTTACAGACCGCTCACATCCTGGACATAAACTGTTTCAACTCCTTCCCTCAAAACGACGCTATAGAGCACTGCACACCAGAACAACTAGACACAAGAACAGTTTTTTCCTGAAAGCCATCACTCTGCTAAACAAATAATTCCCTCAACACTGTTCAACTATTTACAAAGTGTACACTACTATTACTGTTAATCTTCTCATCACTCCTTATTACCCATCCCCTCCCACTTGTGACTATAACTTTGTTGCTTGTATCCTCTGTTTCCTAGTATGATTTGATGTTGATTGTACCCTATGACTATCATTCAGTGTTGTACGTTATGATTCTTGATTCTTAACGAATGTTCCTTCTTTATGTATACTGAGAGTATTTACACCAAGACAAATTCCTTGTGTGTCCAATCACACTTGGCCAATAAAGCATTCTATTCTATTCTATTCTATTCTATTCTATTCTATTCTATTCTATTCTATTCTATTCTATTCTATTCTATTCTATTCTGACTACCATACCAGGCACTGAAGCTTTTATTCCTTTTATATCTTTTTAGTTATTTAGTTGAACTGACCTTTATTTCTGCAATGCTTTTAGAAATCTCCTCGAGGATAAAATTTTATTTATTATTGAGGTGAGATGAGGTGAGGTGAGGTGAAGAAACAAAATAGATAAAAAATAATAATACTTAAATGGCAGAAATATCTATAATCCCTTTGCTTCTTGCTTTGTCAGAATTCATCCTGGCTTATAGGTTGCATAACTTTCCTGACCCAAAGTATTATAGATTAAATTGGCAACAAGCCTGCGAGAACCATAGGTTCCAAACTGTATTTTTTAATACTTCCAAACCATCCATTCTTGTAGGTTTTTAATCATTTTAAAGAGGTTTAGACAAGTTTTGAATGTCCAAGCATCACAATCAGCACTGCAGCAGGAAGATCAAAGTTCTACAATAGTGGGATGACAATATTTCACTAAGAGTTGAGTTCAAGATTCTGTATTTCTTATTTTGTGTGTGTGTGTGTGTGTGTGTGTATGTGTGTGTGTGGCCTGTCTGTTTCTTGTTTTATTGCAGTCTGTCACACAGTCAGCCAGTTGTTCAGACTGGATCTGGCATTTTTATCCACTTATTGAGTCTTTCCCAAGGGCCTGAGATAGACAGGTGTTGATGCTGTATGGTATTAGAGATATCATCACAGGAAGGCATTGTATATTTGTGATGGCTAAACGCCCTTCTGTAGGGGTGGGCTTCAAAAATTTTAGCAAAGGGTTATCGGCCTGGTTGCTGGGTAGGTGTATTTTTTAATTATTATTTTTTTAGTATTTATTTGATTTGTCAATCACTTACAAGATACAGGTATAAGAATAAATATAATTTTGAATACATGAGATAGATACTTATAACAAAAATAAAAGAAACAATAGAACAGGAACAGTAGGCATGTTGGTGCGCTTATGCACACCCCTTACAGACCTCTTAGGAAAGGGGTGAGGTCAATAGTAGACAGTCTAAGGTTAAAGTTTTTGGGGTTTGGGGAAGAGACCACAGAGTCAGGTAGAGTATTCCAGACATTGACCACTCTGTGGCTGAAGTTGTATTTCCTGCAATCCAGTTTGGTGCAGTTAACCTTGAGTTTGTATCTATTGTGTGCTCTTGTATTGTTATGGTTGAAGCTGAAGTATTCGTTGACAGGTAAGTCATTGCAATGTATGTAAGGTGTGGCCTAGCTGGGCTCCTGCACCATGGCGGAGGGGTGTTTTTGCCCTCCCAGGGCTCCGAAGGCTTTCCTCGAGTCTCCCGGAGGGCAAAAACAGCCTCCCCAAGCTCTGGAGGCTATCTGGAAGCCAGAAACGGGCCCATTTCCAGCCTTCCTGAACTTCCATGAGGCCCATTTTTCGCCCTCCCTGAGCCTTTTCACGTGCCTACACTTACTTGCATCCAAAACGGGTCACATGGGGATTCCTGGGAGGTGCGGGATAGGGTGAGGTGGGTGGGGCTAGCCAGGAGTTGGATTTGCACAGAATCTTAGCTAGGGGCTCTCCTGAACCCCTGCGAATCCCCAGCAGCCCACCTCTGCCCTTCCGTAGTTCTACAGCTGCTGGCCCTGGTTGCTCAGCCAACAGTCCTGAATCCTATGGAGTGTCACAGTCATTCCAAGTTCATGGTTGTCCCAAAGGAGCTCTTTTCAAGAGGCAACTGGACTTTCTGTGTTTCATTCAAGAATCTTCTTCAGCTCATTCAGCTTCATCCAAGAAGCTCTGATTGGATGGTGGGGAATAGAAGGAATTTGTCATCTCTCTGCTCTTGAGATGGTTGATAACACGATCAATAGCATAAAAAGTTCCCAGGTAGGAATATCAACCCCAGTCCTGCTAAAAGTCACCCACAAATGCAATCAGCTAACCACTATTGACCTCACCCCGTTCCTAAGAGGTATGTAAGGGGTGGGCATAAGCACACAATTGTGCCTACCGTCCCTGTCCAATTGTCCCCAATTATTCATACCTATTTCCTATATTTATACTTATGTTTCCTCTTATCTCTATTACCTTGTAAGCAATTGACAAATCAAATAAATAAAGGACATCTAAGTGCTGTAACCAGCTCTGAATTCTGACCAAAAAGGCTCCTGATAATCCAGATGTTTAACCCAGATAGAATAATGGTCTCTAATCAATTCCTTTTTTTCCCCTCCTAGATATTTCTCTCTCTGTTGATTTATAGTGACAATAGTCTTGTCCTTCAAGAACACCTGGGGCTCTTGATTTGTGAATCTGTCCAGCCCCATGTATCACACATGCTTTTCCATTGTTCTAATTAGCTTGAGTTATAAGGCAGTACGGCATTGTACCACTTTTGTTTTCGTTTTAGGAATCTGACAAAATAGCTTTCCTGAATCAAACTGCAGGGAAAGCCAATACATTGTGAGCCGTTCCTGTAGGATGAACAATTGGACATCAGAAATCAATGGAAATCTCACACAACGAAGGAATGTTGGACGGAGCTGTCGACCTTCATTTATTGCCAGCAGTTAAACTGAACAGATATGTGAAGGCATTTTCTACTGAACCAAGTCATTGTTTGTGGAGGTTTTCTCCAGTCTGATTGGCAATAGCTCTCAGTAGGTTTCTTAGCTTCTTTCTAGCTGGATGGGAGTTACTGCTACTAAAACTGAGGTGCAAAATATAGATTTTCTTGAAGAAGCAGCAGGGAATTTGATGCCTAATAGTTATCTGAATATTGATAACTTAGAGAGATACAATCGAGATCAAGTGAGGTACTAATACCACTCTATAAAGCTTTAGTAAGACCACACCTAGAGTATCCCATCCAATTATGGTCACTACATTATAAAAAAAATTGAGATTCTAGAAAAAGTAGAGAGAAAAACAACCAGGATGATTAGGGGACTGGAGACTAAAACATATGAAGAACGGTTACAGGAACTAGGCATGGCTAGTCTAGTGAAGAGAAGGACCAGGGGAGACAGGATAGCAGGGTTTTAATATCTGAGGGGCTGCCACAGAGAGGAAGGCCAGACAAGGAATAAAGGATGGAAACTGAACCAGGAAAGATTTAACCTGGAAATAAGGAGAAACTTTCTGACAGTGAGAACAATCAACCCATGGAACAGCTTTTGCCCTCAGAAGTTGTGGGAGCGTCATCACTTGAGACGTTGAAGAAGATATGCTGATTCCAATTATATAGGACGTGAAGGACATCACTTTCCCAGGATTGTTTACCAGGAATGGCTTCTTTAGAAGAGAATATTTGTAACTCAGGCTTGAATTGTGGGTCCTTGGTGCTCTCTGAGCTTGGTGTTTTCTTGCAGTCATTTCCTTGTCCAAACTAGGTAACAGCTTAATGGACTAGTGCAGATGATATTACTTAGTTTGGGTAATGAAACATCTGCAAGAAAACAACCAATCACCAATATTCAATGATGAGGTTCTTCTTATGGTCCAAGATATACTGAACAACTTTTTCAAGAATCACAACTCATAGGTTTTATTTATTTTATATTTTCCCTATGGTTTAGTTTTCAGAGTCAAACATTACACCTAAAAAAAAATCAAAAACATGGCCTTGACAGTATGTAGTTCTTCTGGTCAGCATTATCTCTCTGCCCTTTAAAATTTTGGCTAGATTGGTCATCCTACTTTTTCCAAAATAACAAACATTTGTTTCAAAGCTACTATCAGCATCTTTACAGATTTTTGAGCCTGTGGAAGATTAAAGCCAGTTACCATTTCAATTTCTTCTTTTCTTCTTCCTTTATTCCTTTCTCTGCTTATTTGCTTTGGATCAGCTTAAAAAAAAAAAAATACTGAGCAGCATACTGATAGCCCTTCTATTAATAGAGATTTCTAGTGCACTGAGACTACTTCTGCTTAGATTCAAATAGCTTGAGAATAAAGGTGATAAATATCTTCTAAAGTTAGACACCAGCTTGAGATCAACAGGCAAAAAAAAAAAACATGATAAAGAAAGTTGCAAAGAACTTTGACTATTAGGGTGGAAAATCAAATTATACCTTTGTCTGAATTCAGTACGATCAAGTACAAGTTTTGCTTGGTTTTCTTTTAAGCATTAACTAAAACAAAAATAGCCCTATCTCAACAATAAGGAACCTATAATTTAAAAATCATATCTCAACTATGGCTAACAGAACTGTGCTTCAATTATCCAAACTATTGGTAAACAGAAGCAAAGAGTTGCAGTTGGAATGAAATGAAATTATAAAATTATAAAACAAATGTGGCACTTTCTTTTGAAATAGCAGCAAAATCTTTGCTTTGGAATGCATGGCGTTTCTTCAAATCAGGAAGAATCTCATGACTTGGAAACTGTCGGTTACTTTTTTTTTTTTGCAACTTTACATTTAATACATATTAAATGAAGAGGATCTTTTATGTCTTCAATGCCTTGACCTACAGCTTTGTCACGAAGTTTCAGGAAATCAGGTATACGGGTTAGTTGAGTTCAAAGTAGAGAAAGCAGAGTTAGAATTAAAAGTAGGACAGTCTTGGATAGAAACACATCCCAATAAGATGATTGAAGTTCCTGCTGATCTACAGCAAAGATGTAGCACAACGAAAAGATAGCTATGCAAGCAGAATTGAGATCGCCGTCAGAAAACTTACAGAAACAATAATGGAGGTAAAATTTAATTTCAGGTTTGAATTGCTATCTTCCCCTATTCTTTGAACCATTCTCCAGCTATCCTCTGGTTTCTGAATGATAATTGAGTTGTGGGAGAGGTAGGATATTTGTCACAAAATAAGCAAGTGGGTTTTTGGGCTTTAGTATAACCGTCGTCTCAGTTGGACGCCTCTGTAAATCAGAATAGATCAATTTAAATTATGCTAAAGGCTAGGTGGATTTTGTGACACAATAGTAAGCAGAATTCTGTAAAAGCAAAAAAAAAAGCCTAGAATTTTTCATCCTCAGAACTCTGGGGTTTGCTGTGCTTTGTTTAATTTATCCATGCATTATTATGTCAAAGGGAAAAAAAAAAAAAGAAAGAAAGAAAGAAAGAAAGAAAGAAAGAAAGAAAGAAAGAAAGAAAGAAAGAAAGAAGAGTAAAAGTGATAGAAATCCACGTTTGAATGTTTGCAATAAACATTACCCAAACTAAGTGTAGATATTTACCAAGAGGTGGAAAAAAACAGACTCATCATCCTCTTTTAATGATCCCCATAATCCCTTGTGGGGTGGGGGGTCTGGGCAACTGAATGCAGCTGAGCATTTACTGGCCAGATGCCCTTCCTGTTGCCAGAGCGGAGTATTGTTCAGCGGATATATTCTCAGTGTTCCCAGAGAGAGAAATATCTGCCTCTACCTAGGATCAAACTCTTTGATTGTGAGGCGAGACCCTCTATGGCCACCTCACCACATGGAAAAAACAGATTGCCACTGACAAACTAAGGAAAAGTTCTTGCATGGTCTGAATTATCCAGCTTCATGCAGCTTTTGTAGATATCTACTACTGCTAGACAATTTCATAAATTGGGTTAGCTTTTGTAGAGTACAACTTCATATTAGCATGTGTAACTGTGGGTGCTAGGAGCATCACTTTGTAGAATTTCTTCATCTTACTCACTGTGGCTGGTTGAAAAACAACTTTCAAAGTCACAGCCCTGAAAATAATGAAGCCACTGATCAATATGTAATTTTGCTGCATCCTTTCAGTGTTGAGGGATTAATTTAATGGTAGAGGTTAACAGAATGTCGATGGATTTCCTGGCATGAATATCAGAAATAAATCTGCTAAATTTAATTGTTTGAAGATCATTAAGGGCCAACTCTGGCAATAATCATACTTTTTAAATGTTTTAAATAATGTTCCTATTGGACATTAAATAGCGGGCAAGGGGTGAAAATATCAGCCATCATTGATATCAAGTGGCATTGATTACCAATTAATGTTCCTGATTTTTGTATCTCAGCTATCATTAAACAAACATCATTCAGAAGATCACACTAGTGTTCCATTATGAAATGGGAACAAGTACTAGGGCTAAATTATCCATTGTAATACTATATAATAGCTCAGAACCACTTTATCTTTTTGCAATCTCTCAAATGCATGCCTCTCTTCCCAACAACAAAGGAAAGTAGTAAAATAATCTCAGACATTCTTCAGGGGTTGATTCAATTGTATCAATTGCATACCATCAAAATCAATTAATAAACTAGAGACTGTTGGTATAGCATTCCCCAATATTTATGGATGGGATGTCTCTCTTTTGTTCCTTTGGATTGGAGAAAAAGTACATGAAAGGGAACATACAGCCATCCTAGCATAGTCATTTATCCAACATGAAGTCAGGACTTATGCCTTGATATATGAGAAAATTCAAATTTCTAATGCTTGGGAAGTCTATGCCTGTTCTTATCTTAACACCTCTGTTACCTTCATTGCATGTTTATTTTGAAAAATTGACTACAGAAACTCCTCAACTCACAATCGAGCCCAATTTTCTGTTGTTAGGTGAGACAGTGAATTTTTAAGTGAACTTTGCTCCATTTTATAACCTTTCTTTTCACAGTTGTTAAGTGAATCCCTGCAGTCGTTAAGTTAGTAACATGGTTCTTAAGTGAATTGGGTTTCCCCATTGAAAAGGGGATCATATGAACCCTGGCATGCTTCAACTGCAGAGGTAGTATTCAGCAGGTTCTGACCAATTCTGGAGAAGTGGTAGTGGAAATTTTGAGTAGTTTGGAGAACCAGCAAATCCCACCTCTGACTGGAGGTTTTACAATATCCTTCCCCAGCCATGCCCACCAAGCCACGCCCACAGAACTGGTAATAAAAAAATTTGAATCCCACCACTGTTCAACCGTCATAAACATGAGTCAGTTGCCAAGAGTCTGAATATTGATCATGGAACCATGGAGATGCTGCAAGTGTGAAAACAGTCATAAGTCACTTTTTTCAGTGCCGTTGTAACTTCAAATGGTCACTAAATAAATTGTTATAAGTTGAGGACTACCTATATTCCCCTGATGATTATGTAGCATCTCTTGAAAATTAAATGTTTGAATAATGCAATTGATCATTCCTCTATCAGTGCTATAGTTTGTCTTGAACTTCCTGCCAATGATCTGCTTAAATCCATCTTTTAAAATATACAATTCATACCACACCAAATTTGTCTATGATGTTCTTCTTGAAGTACCCAAAATGAAATTTGCTCTTAAAAATAAGGCAAACTTTGTCTTTGTTTTACTTAAATGTTGTATTAGGGAGCAATTACGTCCCAAATGTTCACAAGTGGAATTGATTTGTTTTATATCACAGTAATGTATAACTTGGTTCCTTCTTATTTCACGTTGACATGGGAAAGGGAACCTGTGATATATGAAGTCAATAATCTGAGTCTAGTTGTCGGCTTATATAACAAACTATTCAGTTGACATTGTTCCAGATATGGTGTCAGTGAAGGATTTTTCTCGTTTTACATTCTTTTTTTTCTCCCCTAATTTATTTTCACCTCAGTTTACATTAAGGCTGTACTGTGCCGCAAGATAAACAACAATGGAACTGAGGTAATTTGAGAATGAATGGCTTGGTCCTATGAGCCAACACACCTGCAAATTGACAGGTTGGTCATAACATTTGGAAATTCAGAGCATCACTTTGTTTTTATTTTTATTTTCCAAAACTGTTTTTTCATTAACTGACTGCTTCTTAGCTGTGCTGAGCTATTAATGGCCCTCAAAGCACATTCTAACCATGGTGAGGAACATTAGCCGTGGGAGTAGGGTTTGGATTTGAGTTGGGAGGAAGGAAAATATCTGCTGAATGTGAACAAAAATATTCTGTTTTCCTAAACATAGATGGATCGCCCATCAGAAATTTCTGTCCTTACAAGGGGTCTCTAAGAACTGATTCACATCTTTTGCTATGCTTCTAATACTAATGTTCTGAAACATTACTTTCACATTATCCAGTTTAATAGCAATAGCACTTAGACTTACATACCGCTTCACAGTGCTTTACAGCCCTCGCTATGCGGTTTAGAGTCAGCCTCTTGACCCCAACAATCTGGGTCCTCATTTTACCCACCTCAGAAGGATGGAAGGCTGAGTCAACCTTGAGCCTGGTGAGATTCGAACTGCCAAATTGCAGGCAGCTGGCAGTCAGCAGAACTAGCTGTACTCTACTACTGCAATCTAACCACTGTGCCACCACAGCACTAATCCTATTCTGAAACACAACTAATAATTACATATCATAATATGATTTGTGCAGCATCTGTAGGAGAGTGGGCTGAGATGGAAGGTGAGATTAGAAGTGTCATCAGTTTGAAATCATTGCGTTGCCACGAGACCCAAATTCATCCCCCCATAAATTCCATTGACCCTTATCTAGAGCTAATTTAGCCATGACTTTTAGTCAACTAGATTGTTGTGTATGGGTAGCAATAATAAACTATTCTGTGCTTTGAACTCAACAAATGCTCCTGGTTGGGTTTGGTTTTGTTCCTGGCAGTATCTCTTTCTTTATGAGCAATGAAAAATGGATTTGGCTGGCCTTGTCCTCTTCTATAGTCTTTGATTGTTCCATTGGTATGATTTATATTTATTTAGGCATTTAAAGGACTTATATCGTCATCTACCTCGCATAGTGATCCTAGATTGCTCACAACAAACAACGAAAACAGTAGAAGAAAAACAGAACAATTCTTCCCACCACTAGCCAAATGTTAAGGCTTAACCCAGAGGTCTCCAAACTTTTAAGATTTGTGGACTTCAACTCCCAGAATTTTCCAGCTGTCTGGAGAATTCTGGGAGTTGAAGTCCACAAGTCTTAAAGTTGCCAAGTTTGGGGACATCTGCTTAACCCTTTCCTAACCCAATGCTTTGGAGAAAAACCAGTTCTTTGTGGCCTTCCAGAAGACAAAAATGGTAGGATTCTGAATATCAGATGGGGGATCTTCCAAAAGGAAGGGACAACTTACAGAGAAGGTGTGCCTCCATAATCCCATCGGCAATAGTATTTAAAGGAAGGGATCTGGAGCCTACTGATCCTATTTCAACTAGTGAGGTGTGCAGATACTGTCAAGGAAAAGGAATCCTGCAAATAACCTGTATCAAAATTTTGAATTTTGTTTTGCTTGTAGCCCTTTCTGACAGTTTAACAAAATATTATGCTATTGTTTGTTTTGCACACTGGGTGCTGGACAATCTAGGTTAATATATTCAGGATTGACAAGAATGTTATCATTTTTAAGATAAATATATTTTGGTTTTGTAATGAGAAAACCTCCTTGTGTTTTTTATAAGCATTTTTTGTATGCTGGTCTTTTCTTAATGTAACAAATTGAATTTCTCAGCCATCCCAAAAGTTATTCTTCCCATGTGCCACAAAATGACTTCTGTGATAAATTTATTGTGCTTGTGGCTCTTTTAAGTTATGTATTTTGTTCCTTTTTTTTTTTTTTTTGGTCACTTTAATTCCCATCCATAAAGGCTGTGTGGTGGAGAAAGAAAAAATCTTCCATTCTTTTCATCCTTTAAGCTGAACTTTCCCCCTCCTTATATTATCTTGCATCACGACTTTCCTTTATTTTAGAGACTTTTTAAATGTGACTGAACTGGATCTCTTTGATTAAAATTCTTCTGAAATAATTGACATGTCATTTTGCTAGTTGTTCGATCTTTTGCTTCATTTATTGAATTTCTTGGAGCCATTGTTCCGAGTAGGTGCCTTTTTTTGGTATTTTCCTTTTTTCTGTCCTTGCCTTTGATAACGCTTGTTGTGGCCTGAGGTTTATGTTTAAAATGAACCAAACGTGACATTAAGAACTTATTTTTCTCGTTGAGTTCTTCCTCGAAAACCCTTCTGTTATGAGTAAAACTATTCCATCCAAGTAGTCCTCATTTAGTGACCACAACAGAGACTGGCAACTCAGTTGTTAACTGAAGCTGTCACTATGTGAAACTTTTAGTTCAGTTTTCCGTTGCTTTCCAGACCTGCAAAAGTCATAGATGCAAGGACTGGTTGCAAAATTACTTTTTCATCCCCTTCCTGAGAACAGTTGCTAAATGAGGATTACCTGTAGACCCATCCAAAGAAATTACAGATCTTTCCTTGACAAACTATTTGCCATGTTAGGAATTGTAGGTATCATTTTTGAATATTATTTTTTTGCCTATTCTGTCACTCAAGAGAGTTGCGCAACAGTTTAAGTACACTCGGTGAGCATCCAATACATGTAAAAAATAAAAGATTGCCAATGTAACTTTGATCTTATTTCCAACCAGCTTGTTGGTGTATAAGATGTTGGAAGTCCATGCTGAAATACTAATAGGAATAAGCTAAAAGCAGTCTTATGCAATTTAACAGATGAACAGAGTTGGAAGGGACCTTATAAGTTATCTAGTCCAACCCTCTGCCCAAGCAGGAGACTCTACACCATTTCTGACAGATGGCAATCCAGTCTCTTCTTGAAAGCTTCCAGTAATGAAGCTCCCACAACTTCTAAAGGCAAGCTGTTCCACTGGTTGATTGTTCTCACTGTCAGAAAATTTCTTATTTCTAGGTTGAATCTCTCCTTGAGTTTGGACTATTTTTTTTTTAAACATGGGCTGGCTTTGATACTAGATGGAGACAATTCTACTATATACTCACTGAAACCACATAATATCACAGTTATCCAAAATAGGAATATAGGAATTTACCTTATCTTGAATCAGGGCATTGATCCGTCAGCATCATAACTTTTGGACTAAAAATTTCCAGGATTCAGATTGGAGTTCTTTCAAGCCATATTTGAAATGATTGATAATTGAATATGGGAGGCAAAATAGATGCCATGTAACCAAGTTATATTTCTCACCCATTGATTGCTTCATTGCAGGTCTATCTTAGTTAAAAGCTGTTATGACTCTCCATCCAATACTTGTGATCTCTTCCTGATGGTAGAGAAAGATTTGATGGTCAGTTTCAGCTTATCGTTGGCCAGCCATGATAGCCAGAACGAGTTATAGAGTATTTTGAAACACGGTCATCTCAAGTGTGGTTGCTTAATGCGTTACTCTTAGTTCCTTCATCTTTTTTCTTATCGCTTTCCTAGAAATTATAGCAACCTCTAGTTGCCAACATGGATGAAATTGAAGCAGTTGATCTCAGGAATGATTTTATCATTTTAGAATTGTATCCCTTTGGTGGATTTCTCTCTCCCCCCCCCCCTTCCATGGTACCAATATTGCCTTCATTTATTTCCCTTTCTTTTTCTAACAGTCTGATGACAAGAACATTATTTCCCATTTGTCCAATTCTGAAGTGAAGATAAATTTGAAAAATGGTTCGTATGCAGGTCAATCTGTCGCACCCCCGCTTTTCCCTCCCCTTTCTACTCTCATAAGGTGAATGGCAGCCTTTACGGTTTCCCTTGGTTGTGCCAGGGCTCAATGTGAGGTGCCTATTGAATCTTTGCATCACTAAACCACTAAACCACCCGAGAGTTAAAGCGATATGGCAAAAATAAAAATGGCAACAGTGCGGTTGGAGCTGCTGAGGTATCTCCTGATGGAATATGGATTGTAATAAACTGTCTACACAAGTTCCTCTTAATCTTTTATTAAATGTGTCATGGTTATATTAAAAAAAAAGCCCTTTACATTTGACCGTTTCTAGGGAATTTAAATGTATAGCATTGTTCTCACAAGAATGCTTTGCTACAGTTATTGACTCATGGAAGAAAAGAGGAATTATTTAGTCAGCAGAGGGACATTTTATTTATATCCTTTTCATACGAGGCTTTATTGAAGCTGCACTGAAGTCTTTTAAGCCTCGTTTTTGCCGCCACGGGTATTTTTATTATCCTCATTACAGCTGCGATTGCTCCACGGCCAATGCAAACAACAGCAACAACAATGGCATTCATCTAGAACAGGGGTGGGCAACCTTAACCCAAAGAGCCTTTTGGAACTGTTTCCCCCACAGAAAAGAAAACACCAGGAGCCACAAAACCTGGGTGGGCATGGCCAACTCAACATCACTCCCACCCAGTCACATGACACCCACTACCACTACGCCTACCCAGGTTTTGTGGCTCCCGGTGTTTTCTTTGGGAAATGGGTCTCTTTCTGTCTCCCTCCCTCCCTCTCATTTCTGTTTTTTTGTTTTACCTTCTCAGGCCAGTCGAGGAGTAACTGGGAAGGGCGGGCGAGGCCAGCCAATGGTGGGATCACTCAAAAGGGAGCCACAATAGAGAGGGCCCAAAGAGCCACATGTGACTCCAGAGCTGTGGGTTGCTGACACCCGATCTAGGATCACATTTGATCAATTGATTTGAAACTCCTGTCTCCCAACTTGTCCCAGATCACAAGTGTGTTAGGTACAAGGGCAGAATCTTAAAAGCTGTTAGGGTTTCACATCTCCCCTTTTTATCAAAACAAGGTTGAGTTTCTCATGTTTTCCTCTTTCCCAGTAATGGCTTCTTGAGGAGGAAGTGAATCAAAGTCGCTTTAACAGGTAAAGGACCAACCCCCTCCTTCAAAGAAGAATTAATTGTTGCCACTTATGCAACACCATCCTAGGCCATTGTAACAAACCAGGAGGGACACTGATCAAAAGACCAGATGCCTAAACTCACAATCCTGAGGACCTTGTCAATTTTCTCTCAAGTCCAAAAGGCTCAAATCATTCCCAGATAACCAGACTCCACCCCAGGACCTTCTCTGGACCTACAACAAGGCTGATGTTCAACTACAAGCAAATCCAAGTGCCTGAGATAATCAACAAATTCTTCTGCAGGCCTCTGCAATAAGTTCCCCAAGTCCTCTTTATTCAAGAGCTATGGCAACCTTCCCATAGCTTAACTTAATGATGAAAGCTGTTTCTCATCTTTTAATTGCTACTGAAAACATCAGCTACCAAACTAATCTCTCAAATCCATATAACCAGAGTATTTTAAGAGGCTATGCAACCACCTTAAAAGCAAGGACACAAAAGCTTCCTCTCCCACCACAGGGCTCCTAATCAATGTTCTTAGCTAAAGTTCAGGATCGAGATGAATGAATGAAAATTTATCACTACAGAAATATAAAGAAAAAGGCATTTCCTTTAGAAATTCCTCAAAAGATTGATATGGCCAAAAAAGAGTCATTTGACAAAGACACTAGGCCAAGAGTCTTCAAACTTGGCAAGTTTAAGACTTTTGAACTTCAATTCCCAGAATTCCTGAGTTAACATGACTGTAAGAAGAATTCTGGGAGTTGAAGTCCACAAGTCTTAAAGCTATCAAGTTTGAAGACCCCTGCACTAGGGTGTCTCATGATGCTGATCTGCTTAACATGCTTGTAGGTAACATCTTCCTACAAGAGACTCCACACTGAATTTTAAATGATGAACCCCCTTTTGGGGATTTCTCCCTTTGAGAGAAAAAAATGTAATAGTTCTATCTTCTATCATTCAGCAGTAAGCCTGTGTCCTTTCCAAAATACAAAACAGGGCACGTAGTTCGATAAAGTCATTATGAATTCTCTGCAAGCAGCATTTTTTCTCTTTTATTTTAGACCAACATTAGACCGACAATCAAGAAGCAAACAATACCCCCATCATGGAGCTACCTGCTCAGACAAACAAGCTATTAATAAACAACAGCCCAATCAGGGAACCAAGACTACTCTCACGGACACCGAAGCTGCTAGTATTAACAAATCAGAGCAATCCCCAGTCCCTATTAGCATGGATGATATTACCTAGTTGGATAGTGAAATGTCTTCAAAATACCAACTAGAGACCCAACAATTCAACCCTGAGCTATAAATGTTCTCTTCTATCACCTCTCTTATTTATTGTTTATCTATTTATTAAGTTTATTCTATCACTGACGATTGGGATCTTTGGTGGTGGAGAAGGAACACATGTTAAGACTGTGTTATATTGATGCCCTTAAGATGCTGTTCTTTATTTATTTTACATGATTTCATTTTCCTCCTCCTTACTTAATCCAGATACTTCGGAGGCCCTAAAGAGACCCTTTGTTCCCCCTGTTATCTCTTTATGAGTTAAGGACTGCTTGCAGCTTTCTGGTTTGTCCATGACAGTGAGGGAAGCTGATAGCACCAGCCTTTTGTCATTTCAATTTTTCACACATTTTCCTCTTGCAACAGCCATCACTGTTTCAATTTTTCACACATTTGCAAGTGTGTGTATGCGCACGGATGCACTATAACTCAATAAAGGCACAACTTGGCAGCTGACTGCCAGACGGCCACTCATCTGAAAGTATTGTGACTTTAAAAAAATGTAAAAAATAAAATAAAAGAGAGATCTCACCCAGGACACAGCTGGACAGCAGTTTGTTCCACGATCTCTGCTATTCATCATGGCACATAACCATGCCCTTTTCACCCTGGCTTTTCCAGCCCAGCTGACCTACCCTGGGTCTGAGCAAAAAGTGTGCATAGCAGCTATGATACAGCAAGCAACATCTGAGTGCATTTGATGGATTTATATGGTTAGCTGCAGAACAGTTTGTACTAAACTGTTTTTGCTTTTTGTGGCTGAGAATAGTTGCCAAAAGATTTGCTGTATCACAGCCATTTATTTCCTAGGACAAACTGAATAAAGATTGCTGAATATCATGTGTCCTATAAGCATGCAGACTCAAACACTAGTACTAAAGGTTTTTAAAAAATCATTTTAAATTTTCACATCAACGGTCTACCTGCTGCTACTTTTGTTTGGAAGTGGCTAGAAAAAAGGAAATTATTTGTTTGTGTATTTTTACTTCTCTTTATAAGGAGTTGAGTGAGAGCAAACATGGTTCCCCTGGCTAAGTAGCTTCCTTTGGAGTTCAGAGAAGATCCAAGGGTATTACTATAACTTGTTTTGGAATTGGGCTGCTAGGGAAGTAACTATATTTTGATTTGCTAAGGAACTAATCAATTAACCCTAATTAATAAAAACACAGTAAGTTTTGTATGGGACATCACATAAGGAATTTAGCTTGATATTTACGTCTGAAAGCAGTCCATAACCTTAGAAAAGTAATTGCCTAACACCTATACACATTACTTTACAAACTCATTTTTGTTTTCCAGTCTCAGTCTGATTTTGTTCCTGCTGTTCTTGATTCTGTTTTAAGGATTTATTCTCCTCTTGTTGCTGGATCTGCTGTAGCGAATCAGACTGTTTGTTTTGCAAGTGTGCTATCTCCTTGCTCATAGGTATTCCAAGTTATTTGCAAGGTGTTCTATGTCTTCTGCAAAGATGAGAAACCCAAAGAATGATATCCAGAGCCTGAAGGAAAGAAGATTTTACAGGTTGAAATCCCTTTTATGCAGCACCAGAGGAATTATGAAGTCAACAAGGAAAAAAACTGCATACATATAACATTTCATCATGTACAGAAACATGCTGTGCTTCCAGATGTTGCTGGATTACAACCCCTAGCAGACTCTGCGGGTATATCCATTGGCAGGGAGTTCTGAAGTCTAGAACAGGGGTGTCAAACTTGTATTGTCACATGATGTATTGGGACTTTTTTTCCCCCTTTGCTAAACTGGGTGGGGGCAGGGCTAGCCCATGACACATCTGGCTCACAGGATGTAAGTTTGGTCTAGAGTGATGCAATATGCAAAAGATCGCAGTTTCCCCATTGCAATTTTATCCTAACACACAACATAGAAAGCAGCTGATTTTATCAGTCAATAACTGGGCATGCCAACACAAAGAATTGGTCACCACCTCTGATTCAGGATGCTCTGTGAAAGTAGGCCATATTAATAATTTACAATTCAATTCAAGGACAAAACATGTGGCTAGTTCCATAAACCACATTTAAACCATGAATAAAAAAAAAACACAACCAAGAAAGCCATTTATTAGTTTGCAGTTTTGGACAAGCGCCTCCTTTGAAAACATTTAACTGGGTGTGGAGGGAGAGAAGAGTTCCTATAATAGAGAACAGAGGAAACAATTTCAAATTTGGGTCAATTTCTTTCATTTTCAGGGGGTTAAGACATCATGTATCAAAAGCCCCTCCATTTGTAACATTTAAGCAGAATTCTTAAAAAGCAAAGTCCTGGATTTTTTTTTTCTTAAAAAACAATAAATTCAATATTTGCACAAGAAAATAAAATCAAGGGCTGCTTGGTTGGGAAGATGCAATCAAAACACAAAAAAGAGAAAAAGGCTTGAAATTTAGGTGGGGAGGGCCCAACAATTAGAGGAGCAATCTATTGCAAGAGATATAATTTCCACCTGTCCTACCCTGCAAATGGGACCTGTAGTCCAAAACATCTTCTATAGTATACCGTATATGTGCGTATGTAATAATACTTTTATTTTTATTTTTAAAATTAAATTTTGAGTTTTTCTTTGAACAGTGAGAATTTTGAGGGAGGGGCAATGCATCCAACTTCTTGCTCTCAGGGAAGGAAGACCTCAATGGCCCATTTTAATGCTAGGTATGGCTGTTGATAGGTAAGAGATTGTATAGATGGGGTGTGATGCTAGTTCGCCTCCTCGTAGTGCACCCTGGACAGCACAGAAGTGTGAACCAAGCGACTAGCAACAATTGGCAGCCAGACTATATTGAATAATTGGCATTAACAACAGTGGCAGTTAGACGTATTTGTAGAACTCCTGGCTCTCTAACGTCATGGCAATGGAAAACAAACTGGATCCTCATCCTTAGCCATATTGTACCACCATCTCTATGAAGGCAGGAAGACTTAGGTAGCCTTACTACCTATCAACAGCCACACCTTTCATGCCCACAGAACCGGTTGTTAAAAAATTTGAATCCCACCCCTGCTGCTGTCATCCTCTGATTAGTCAGAGGCCCATCCCTCAGCACAAAGATTGTCTGGTGTTTAGTTGTCTCACACCGCAAATCAGCCAGAAGTAAATCTTGCTGACCAATTCAGCATGATCAAACAGCGGAGGTGGGTTGGGAGGTAGAAAAACATGGGACCAATGGCAGGGATGGAGTGCTGGCGGGCAACCAATCTAGAATGAATGCCCAAGCTGGATCTACTGCAATGGGGGTGTGAGAAATGGGCATGAAATGTCTCAATCAATTGTCCCATTCCATTCCCACTACTGTAGTCCCTCATCGGAATGGAAATTATAAGGGACAATATATCAAGACCCCAAGATTCTTCCAACTCATTCATCACGGAGCGCATAACTCATAGCATCTATCCCTTGTTATTGAACAAGATATTCTACTGTTCAGCAAATTCTATTGCTGAACATTAAAAGGCAAAGTATCTTGACATGTGAGCAGATAACATGGACCACTGATTTATGAGAGAAGACAACCCCCGATATTAATTGAATAGTAGCAGGCAAAAAATAAAAATCCAGACTGTCTTTTAAATTTTCTTCCTATCTCCCCTCCAAAACAATGCTTTCATTTTTTTTAATAAGTATTCTTGGTTTTACTAGACAATTTTACTTAAGATTTCTTTTTATTGCTTCTCCTAACTGGTTTTGCAAGAAGAGTGATATAGGCATAGGGGGGGAAATGAAACGGATAAATGAAAATCTTGTTATAGGTGCCTAATGAGAACAAGCAACAGATGTTACAATCATCTGTGACAGCTCAAGAGCTGCCAAAGCTATTTCATAAATAACTATAGATGACAGGAAACCGAATAAAATCATGTGGAGTCAAAGTGGAATCCATGGCTCTCATTTACCATATCCGCGAAAGAGGTCTTTGGTTAGGATGAATAACACCTAAGCTTAAGTTATGTAGCACAGCATCCATGGCACATGATTTTAAACAGCTGTTTATCCTCTGCAGGAATGTTAGCATACTGCCAGATTCCATAACAGTCTTGGATGTGGATGTCATAACTTGTCTGAGTTGCCATCCTTCACTCACATCTATGCTTCATTTAAATGCCAATCTGCCATACGTTACCGGTTGGGGGGGATTAGAGAGGCAACCTGCAAGTAAGACATGGGAACCAAAAGCAATAGTCATACCATCCAGAGACATTTCAAGGCCATGATCCTGGGAATGCAGCACCTATCCATCTACCAAACCACAACAGGGACCACTACCAAAACATCTTTTCTAAATATGACTGGACAATGTGGAAGTAATGTGATGGCTTGGGAAGGGGAATTTAAACTCAGGGATTTTTTCACACTTCAACTTGAGTTGTGGCTTTGCGTTACAGTAATCACTTGGCTTTTAGTAAAAGTAACCTTTTCACTTTGAATGGCATTGAGCAGTCTTTTTAACATCCCTGGAGCATCACCGTTCTATAAACTGATGTTATTTATATAAGGATTTTTCAAATGCATCTCTAATAATAAGGAATAAATTCAGACAAGAGTCTTGAATAATTTCTGTTCTATGTTCTTAGAATTATGGAGTTGGAAAAAGATTATTAATCTAGGAAGGCCGACCCCTTCCATAACTTCAAAAATTCCCATTCAAGGATCTTGACCAGATAACTGTCCAGCTTCCTTTTGACCTTTTGGGGAAGGGAAAGTCATAACTTTCCTTAATAATTGGCCTCAGTACTGAACTCTTTCCATTGTTTGTTTGTTTTCCCTTAACATTCATCCTTAATCTGCCTTCCTGTAACTTAAACTGTCCTATATGGATGATAGAAAATATGTCTTAACCTTCTTTGTGATGCCCCTTTAGGTAATTGAAACATACTCTTTTTCTTCCTCATTCCTCCTTCTTCAAGGCAGAGTATCTTCAGTTTTTTACCTTGTTAAGTCTTGATTTTACTGTCCTACTCTACATCTGTTGCATTTTCTCTGAATCTTAGAATGTGATTCCCAGAACTCATTAGGGATAGACTGCGACTGAGGGCTGTTCCTCATGGCTATGTTAATATACATTTCCTCCACAGCAGAAATATGCCAGAATAATTTGTGCTGTACTCAGTTAAATTCTAATATATCTCATGGTGTGAGTGGTCTTGTCATTACCACTTTCCTGTGGGGCAATTTAATGGCAGTAACTGGTATGCCCTCTCCCCTCCTCATTTTTCCTCCAGCATAGCTTTACCTAATAGTGGAGAGAAACACCTCCAATCAGTTTCTTTAACATGTGGCAGGGCAGAGTTCACTAAATGTGAGCTGCTCCCTAGGGAGACGGGTTATTTTTTTTATTTATTTTTTAATCACAGTCACTTTTAATAAGCAACCTTTATCATGCTAAACTCCTGTGTTCATTTCAGCTATTTGGGCTTTGTAGGAAATGAGAACCATTTTGGAAAGCAAAACAGCCTTGTTTTTCTTTCCCAGACAGAAATGATATAATGAATAATAGATAGGTGAGTTTGCTACCTTGCCAAGATCATAAACAATGTACAAAGAACAGCTGTTCCAATGGGTCTTGAGGGATTCAGGCATGTGTGAGAATGTTAAGTTTTGCTTACATGCAATTAAACATTATGAAGGACATCACCTAACATCTAATGGCTTTTTGTATGTAATAGCAATAGCATTTAGACTTATATACCACTTTACGGCATTTTACAGCCCTCTTTAAGAGGTTTACATTGCCCCCAACAATCTGTGCCCTCATTTTACCTACCTTGGAAGGATGGAAGGCTGAGTCAACCTTGAGTCGCTTAGAATTGAAGTGGAATGAGCAATGAAAGCAATACTGCATTCTAACCACTGCGCCACCACGGCTCTATGTAACCAATTGCTTAGAAATGCAAATGCCAATTTTGAGGCTCTTGATTGTCACTCTCCCTGTGTTGAACAATAGGTGATGGTTTTGAGACTTAGCTGTCAGGATTCCAGTGATTGCCCTAATTAAATCATGAGCCTTGAGCTAAGCTTCAAAAGAAACCAAGAAAGTAAGAAAAGTTCTATTGGACAATTGTCATTGTCACTGATTTGTTTCATTGGATTTTTGAGTTAAATTCTTTGTGTCACTTGGGCTGCTTCAGATATTTTGGAAGACTAGTAGACTGGCCTCTCCTTCTCAGAGGGAGATGGACAGTTCAAAAATATGAAAAATGAATAAATAGCAGACGGGTGTCCAAAAATAGTCCAGCTGGGAAGACTTCCAAAGCAGGAGGACCTTATTGAAGGCATCCAGACAGCTTCTTCCCTCTTCATCCTGGGCCTAACACCTGTCTTCTGGGGGACTTTTTTGTCCCTGTTCTTATGGCTTGGACCTAAAAGGGAACTTGGCAAAAGCCAATTCATTCCAGTTCTCCAATATTTGAAAGGGTAATTACTGGAAAGAAATGACAATGGAGAAGCTGAGTGTCTTCAGTCAGCAATACTTAGAAGAATGGAATGTGCCAAATGTCATGGCTCCATTCCCAAAATAATAATAAGCAGCAGAAGGTGTGGCCTTCATAACCTATTATTAATAGAAGTCACAGAAAAACTGGAATGTATAGATTTGGCAAAACTAGTAATTCATTTCTTTCCCAATTTAAATCAACCATCAGCTTCCCTTCCTTCCTTCCCTCCCTTCTTCCTTCCTTCCTTCCTGTTAGTCTTTTGAAAAGCTAGTGAACATGTCTTGAATACCAGATCTAGTGTCTACTCTTTCAGAAGGTTGATATACCATTGAAGGTAAAAATGAATTTACGTTTACAGTGGACTACGGATAAAAGGCTAAAGATGTGTCCTCTAAAATGTTTAATGAAGCATTTTCATGCCATGGTTAATGGGACATAAGTATGAGCCCTTAAAAATAGAATAAAATGAAACACTCAACCATCTCTGAGAAACTACATTTCTGTTGATCTAGCCTAAAATGGCACTTGCTCTTCCATTTTGGCAGCCACGTCCCATTGCTCATTCATATTCTGTTTGTAATACCGTTCTAGAGCTTTTTACAAGAACGATTCCCAATCTACTCGCATTTGGCTTCTTTTTCCTAAAGGCATCACTTGGCATTTGCCTTTGTTAAATTTCAGGCTGATATTTTCATTTCATTTCCCTAACCTATCAAGATCATTTTGAATTTGATCTCCGTCTTTTAGGATATTAGCCTTCATACCCCGTTTTGGGCCATCTGCAAATTTAATAAGCATTCCCTGGACCTCCTCCTCTTCCTCCTCCAAGTCATTGAAGAAAGTCGAAGAGCTCTGAAACTTTCTGACAGGTTTCCAGTGTGATTAGGTGCTAGAAGCAGCAGATTATTCCATTCATGTCCCAGGAACAATCATTAATCCTCTCTCGTGAGGTTTCTTTGGTACCTAAAATGCTTTGAACAAAGAACTACCACAATGTTTCTCAACCTTAGCAACTGTGAGATGTGAGGATTTCAGTTCCCAGCATTCCATGCTGTCTGGGGAATTCTGGGGAGTAGTTATGAGCCACAATTCATAATATCGCCGTGACCTTGAATCTAACAATGTTGCTCCAGCTTAGCCTTGGCTTCAGGATTGCCAGCCTTAGGAATCATTAAGCCAAGATTCATTGCTACAATCATCTTCTGCTGAACTGGAGCAGTCAGATGGGGAGGCCCCATCCACAAGCTCCAGGTCTAACCCAATATTGAGGTGATCTTACCAATAAAGAACTGTTTACAATAAAGCCTCATGGGAATTTGCCCGGCAAAATATCTGATTTAAATTGGCATTGTCCTAACCTTGATTGTTGAAGCAATTGCTCTGACACCATCAAATATTTAACTCCCATGTTTAGAAAGGAAAAGCTTTGTGGAATCCCAAATTTGTATTTTGGAACAATAGAACAAAAATCATAAATATCCCGGCTACCACCACATATAATGCACACTCCTTGTTTATTAGGCAATTATTACAAGCGTTATAGATGTAGGACATGTTTTGACCTGGTTCCTAAAAGAAGATTTAGAACATAAGAGCTGCCTGCAACTCTTTAAGGCAGGCATGCCTGTTTCTTGCCTGAAGTATGATGTACTGTGCCTGAATCTCTGCAGAAGTTTTTACTTTTTTCTATTATAACTTTGCTTCATAATTCTCCACAATTTTATTCTCAACTGATGCACCCTGATAGCAAAAGCCGACAGTGCCATCCTGTGGATAAATTATGCTAATTGTTATATTACATTGGATAGACAGATATAATTGTTATATTGCATTGGATAGATAGATAGGTATAAAAGGGGGTGTTTTAGGTAAAATTTAGCAACATAAATGAATTCATTAAGAAAGAAATAAGTCTGAGCTCTGGATATGTTTTATATTACAATTGGGGGCTGTAATCACTGTGAGAGAACAATAAATAGCTCCAGAATTTGCAGACTACAGTTTGTTTTTAATCAGATAGATAAATAATACAGAGGAGTTTTTTTTAATGGCATGCAACAGAAGGCAATCTTTAAAGAAAAACATAATTTTCCAAAGGGCAAAACTGATTCTTATTTCACGTGCATAAAAATTCCTTTGTGCAACTTGCTATTGACTTGGTTGAATTTAAAAATAGTTTCTTTAAAAAAAATAGTTGCACACATACGTAAGGCAAATGTCATTCTCGCACTGCGTGTTCACTCAAAAGCAAATCCTATTAGGACCTGATGCCTTCTATTGGTTTACTTAGTTATTGCCAATTGTCTTATATTGAAGAAAATGTGTATCACTAGGATTGATAGAATATAGAGAAAGCTGAGAGCCTTGAGGTGTTACCAAAACTATAAAATAACTTCTTTTTAAAAGGCATTGGGATGAATACATTATCGAGTATTCAATGAATGTTGATTGTTAACAGGGGAAAGGGCATGAGAGAACAAATTGAATTGAAAAGCTAGTTAGCTGTCTCAACAATCAATAGCAACCAACAGGGATAAACTTTTTTATTATTGTTTTCTTTTTTTATTACATTGAAAACGGAGGTGGTATTCAACAGGTTCTGACCAGTTCTGGAGAACCGGTAGCGGACATTTTGAGTAGTTCAGAGAACTGGCAACCGCCAGTCATACCACCTCTGACTGGCCCTGCCCTCATCTCTTCTCTGCCTCCCATTGAGTCCCAGCTGGGTCTTCTTTGGTAGCCCTGCATAGGAGAACAGAGCTGGAAAGCAGGTTAGTGGGGTGGGGTGGGGAATGGAGATTTTGCAATAACCTTCCCCTGCCATGCCCACCAAACCATAGCCACAGAACCAGTAGTAAAAAAAAATTGAATCCCACCACTGATTAAAAAGTAATAAATCTGTGCTAATATTCATATATTAGTGGCACTTGAAGGTTCCACTTTAATTTGCACTTTCTAGCATAGACATTAACATCACTAATGATACTAACCTCACTTATGGTGTGAGTAGTCTCTACAATTCCTCAGTAATCTGCAGAACCAGTTCACATAATCTTAAAATGAAGACTAGAGCAAGAAGTGTTGTTTAAGTTCTTAATAGAGAGAGAGAATTGCTTCACCACCTTGCCAGGATAGTGTACAGGTAGTACCACAGATCGTTTAGTGACTGTTTGAGGTTACAATGGCAGTAAAAAAAGTGACAATTCTTTTTCACACCACCATTTCAACATCGTGTAACCAAAATTCAGATGCTTGGCAACTGACTCATATTTATGGCGATTGTAATAGTCCCAGGTTCATGAAACCTTCTGATGAGCAAAGTCAACGGGGAAGCCAAATTCACTTAACAACTATAGTGATTCACTTAACAACGGTGGCAAGAAAAATGATACGATGGGACAAAATTCACTTAACAACTGTCTCACTTAGCAACAGAAATTTTAGGCTCAGTTGTGAGTCATAAGTCGAGAAGTACCTGAAATGATTATTTCTTTTTCATGATAGGCTCACTGACAAACCTGATTAACTGATTAACGTATTGGATGAGCTGACCATTTTTTTACTTCTCTTTCTTTCTTTCTTTCTTTCTTTCTTTCTTTCTTTCTTTCTTTCTTTCTTTCTTTCTTTCTTTCTTTCTTTCTTCTTTCTTTCTTTCTCTCTTTCTCTCTCTCTCTCTCTCTCTTGCTCTCTCTCACTCTCTCACTCTCTCTCTCACACACACACACAGATACACACCCACACACTTCTTCCACCTCCAATTTTATCACAGTATCAAACCAAGATTGGGTATATCCTTTTGAGGAGGAGAGTGAATGTTGTTAAAAAGTAAAAAAAAACATGTAAATGTCAATATGGGTGAATTTGCAGGACCAGTTACAGTGGCACTTAAAATGAAGGAGAGAAAAGGTCTAGGGTGTTCTGGTATCTGAATAACCCAATCAGCTACTCTTTATCCCTGCAATGTTGTTTAATTAATATACTATACAATAAATGTCTTCTTACCTCTAAATTAAGTGCTTATTTGAGGAGCTTAATATCCTTTTCCAATTACTGACCACTCTAAATCAGTTGAGGGTATCTTTCTCTGCTATAAACTCAAAATTATTTGTTGCTGGTATAGACTAAGCCAAACCAATGATGGATAGATGTGAAGAATAAAAGGAGATTCCAGATGGTAAAATGGAAAATATATTAATAGCTGTATTCCATACCCTAGTGATTCTCCTTTGAGATGTGGTTTCTAACCCAATTTCAACTAAGGTTTAAAATTTGCTGTTCTGCTCTGGTGGCTATAAAATGTCAAGTAATATATTTGGAAGTTTAAGATTCATTTTTTAAATAAGTTGAATTGGGTTAAGAGACAGGGAAAGAGAGAGGGGAAGAGCAGAGTGAATATGGAGATTTGTTTTCTCTTTCTCTTTAAATGGTAGTATCTGTGACTAATTGGCTAATATTTCATATTAGCCATGATTTTATTTGAATGTTCTAAATGTAAATTTGGCTAGAAAGGGATTTTACTCTGTCTCAGTGTCTCTGTACCTTGCAATTGAATTGCATCACCATTCAATTGAAATACAATTCCATGCAGAATTTTAAGTATCCTTCAGTTTTATCAAGGCTCAGAGGATTTTGTAGAGAAGTAAAATATGTAAAGTGTTTCAGATTCTCTGTACTGTGCAGAGAGTTTGTAGTACAAACTTAATGGAAATCCTCGATTTACGACTGGTCTCTTAGTGATTGTTCAAAGGTATGACTGATCCAAAAAATGGAAATTTATGAACCAGATTTGAAGTTCCAACATCCTAGCCCCCACTGCACTCAGCAATGCAGTTGCATTTAAAGCTGTTTGCAGCATCCGGTGGTTACATAACTATGTTTTATGCTGGTTTTGCTGAAAACTGGCCCTTCCAGATTTTGACAAGACTAAGGCCAGAGTAAACTATTGATTTTTTTAAGGACCATAGTGTTTACTTAACAACAATGTTATTTGCCTAACTTCCTCTGGAAAAAAAATCATAAATTAAGGCTAGTCATGTGACTAATCCATTTTACAAATATTACAATGAATGACTATAATAAGCAGGGTCTGTTATAGTTCTACTTGTACACACATTCTGATTTATGTATAAAATAATAAGATTAGTAAACTAAACATATTGCGATCAGTTCTGGATATTGCTGTTCACAAATTCCTCACTCACAGATCCATCCATCTCCCTTCCTAAAGTTAGAATATAATCCATGGTTTAGTTTCCTTGAGAGATGCTACCAATTGGAGGAGATCTGAAATAATAAGGATATTTGGTTCCTTCAGGTATTTAGAACTACAGCTTGCACAATGCCTTGCCATTAGTCATTCTGATGAGGGATGATTATTTTTGAAGTCTCAAAAGGATTGAGATTTGAACTACAAAAGAATGGGAGAGTATCAAACTGTTGCAGTAAATAAGGTAGATCAAAGGTCTGCCTGGGTTCCCAGGTGTTGTTTTAATATAATTTTGCAATTCCTCAGAATATGATAAATGATTAAGCCATGATGGAAGTAGTTAGGCTATGAGAGAGAACCACGAGTTAGCTACTCTTGCACTAAGCCCTGCATAGTTCGGTGTTAATGTCCTGGTTTATACATAATACTAAACTATAAACTCTGCCATAGAACCCCTAAAACGCAGCTCACTTATTATGCTGTGCTCAAACTAAGCAATCTACATCTGTTTGTCTAATCAACGTCTGATTTTTTTTCGTAAGACAATTTAGTAAACAAAGAAGGATACATGCTCCAGTGACATCCAGGAGGCTAATTCACAAGAACAAAATTTCATGTCTCCAGTTTCATGTCCAATGACGACTTGTGTGCATAAGCAAATCTTCACAATATCAATTTCTGGAAGATGTCATGTTTAAGTTACTGAAGCAAATGTAGAAAGGACAACCATTTTACTAATGACATGTACTTGCTGCGGACTTAATTAAAACCATAATATACAGGCATGTCATCTCAAAACAACATTTTGAGGACAGAGAGAAGGAATTGTGAATTTTGAAGTCACCAAGAAATGCAATGCAAAAAGTATAGCTTGTGATAAGTATCTTATTAGAAGATAAGAAGATAATTAACCCTTTCTTCATGCATCTGATGAGCGAACAATCCAGGAAGAGTTTATGTCCTAATAAATACATCAATCTTTAAGGTTCTACAATTCTCTTTGTTTTGTTGGTGGTGTTTTCAATACAAAATTCCGGATAGATTCCCCCCCCCCCCACCTCTTTCCAGACTAACTGTGGCTATGACTTTTCCTAGTAAACTCTCATTCAGATATTAACCAGCTGCAACCTGGCTTAGCATTTCCAGGTCAGTTTAAAATCAGGCTATGCTCTGACCCCTAGTTGAGCAGAACATTTTAAAAACTGATTTTTTAATTAAAAAAAAAAAACCCTGATAAACTGTAAAGTCAGTATAAACAAAAAACTCGTCATTCATTTTTATTTTTCATGGAGCTGGCTAGCATGACCATTTCCCTACCTGCAGATTTCTCATTTCAATCCTGACAACTGGCCTGGGGAGAAAGTGCCTACTGACCAATACATCCCCGTTCAAAGGATTTAAAACTCCAGTGGGCCCTGTTAAATAAAGCTTTGTGTTGGCATAAGTAGCTGCAATTGTGTCAGTAATTTACATTTAGGGAGTCTTGAGTTGCTTTTCTTCCCCCTCTTGGCGTGTGTCCTTGAGATGATAAAGCTGCTTCGTCAGTGTAGAAAACTCAGCCACACGGATCCTTTTCCCTTTTCCTTTTCTTTCCCTCTTCTCACCCTTCTTGCTTCTGTGAAATTCTGGTTTGTTTGTTTGTTTTTAATTATAATGGTCAGATCAAGACAGCAGCAACCACAATCCACACAATTACCGAAAAGTTTCCTGCAATGGAAACAGCACAGGTGATGCATCCTTGTTGATGACTTCCCCAGTTAAGGCAATGCCAAGAGTGTGTCCATGTGTGCATAATTTTATTTATTTATTTATTTATTTATTTATTTATTTATTTATTTATTTATTTATTTATTTATTTATTTATTTATTTATTTATTTATTTATTTATTTATTTATTATTTATTTATTTATTTATTTTGTCTGTCTGTCTGTCTGTCTATCTATCTATCTATCTATCTATCTATCTATCTATCTATCTATCTATCTATCTATCTATCTATCTATTTATTGCTGGTTCTTTTGTGCTACTTCAGTTGAAAGAAATGCAATGGAACAATAGGAAAACAGAGCTTTGTCCTCTTGCTTATGTCCCATATTTTTCGGACTATAAGACACTCCGAATTATAAGACACACCTAGCTTTTGGGGAGGAAAATAAGAAAAAAAAAATTCTGCCTCTCCCTCCCAGCAATTTGCCTCCTTGCAGCAAACAGCCTGGTCAGCTTCAGCACAGCCTAATTTAGCACAAACAGCTGATTGACGGTTGGATTGGCCTCCCGGAATACCGACGATCAGCTGTTCCAGTCTGCAGGGATCTCCACCGCCTATCACCGTCTCCATGTGCCCCATTTTTGGCCTCTGCGTATCCCCTGGGGCTTACTTACTTGCCAAGAATTAAAACCCAATGAGCACAGGGGACCTTAATTTAAATAGAAATTGCATTACAGAGGCAGTAAAAGAGACCACTTTAATTTCAATTTACCTTTTGCAGGCAATGTTTTGAAGGCTGTTAAAAAGCAGGTATTATAGTTGTTTGTTTTGCCAGCTCCTAATCTAAATCCTTGAGAACTGAGCTAAGATTTATCAGCAGGCCTGGAAAAGAAGATTAAGTGCTATGATGCACTGTGATAGAATGGTGAGACTTGGCATTTTAAAGCAGTTTTATAAAATAATTAAAGTGTTGACGCTCTTTGAGCTTGCTTATTTTCTTACAGACATTTCATTACTCAAACTAGGAGTTCCTTACCAGCACTGATGATGTTACCTAGTTTGGTCATGAAACATCTGCAAGAAAACAACCAAGCTCAGAGAGTACCGAGCACTCCTCATTTCAACCCTGAGCTATAAATATTATCCTTTGTTAATACTTAAAGTATCTGTGCTTGAATGCATCGTCTTCCAACAATTACATCTCTCAAAATGTGAAATTGTTAATTTATTTTCTTCTGGATTTTATTGATTTGGCTTATGGCAAAAAATGCTATAAAAAGCACATCACAATTACATTCTCAATGAGCAAATATGAAACTATTTACTCTGTTTACAAATTCAAAGGCAGACTAGTTGTCAACACATGATGAAGTTGCAAACAGAAAGCCTCTGGGGTTTCCCCTGATAAGTGCTCAGAGGGGCACTGTTGCCCAATAGCAATAGCACATAGAGTTATATACTTCTTCACAGTCCTCTCTAAGCCGCTTACAGAGTCAGCCTATTGCCCCCAACAATCTGGGTCCTCATTGCCCCCAACAATCTGGGTCCTCGGAAGGCTGGAAGGCTGAGTCAACTTTGAGCCTGTTAAGATTTGAACCACCAAATTGCAGGCAGCCGGCAGACAGCAGATGTAGCCTGCAGTACTGCACTCTAACCACTGAGCCACCGTGGCTCAATATGTTGTCCTGTCTGCTTTGGAACATCACAACCACATTCTGAAGAGGAGAACTTTCCTCATTTATGAAGGAGACTGGTTCACCTGCCATATTGATTCCTAATCCTATTAAGGATTGACCATGTCTTACAGGGTAAATTGAATCCTTTTGGTTCAGATGTAAAACAAGGAATATTGTGCCACTTTCTTATGGGAAAAAAAAAACATTTCACCGATCACCCGCAAGTGTTTTTTTTTTTTAATATTTCTTCCATGACATATTTCTTATCCTGTTATGTCAAGCACCGTCTGTCAAAACCCATTAGGTGATGTAACATTCAGTGATGGTAATGTAAGAAGCTGACAAACTACATTATAGTGAAGTGTTTCCCCAGGATGTTACAAATGAGTAACTGAACATCATGAAGAATCTTCAAACATTTATTTTGCCCGTGGCAAGGAAAAGTTGAGTTTCCTTTTTTAAAAAAGGCATATACATTATGAATTGGGTATGATTTCTGCATTTATTTTTCATGATCACCTGGCACCAAATTCTTAGTTTTTGGTTTGCAGCAACTGAGTCTTAGGACCAGTTAATCTGGAAATTTACTTGACTATTTCTAAAAAGAATTCCATGGAATAACCCAATTTTAATTCTTTAATCTTCTCTTACCTATTTCCTTCAGGGTTTCCCGAGATTGGTTTAACATAGATTCTACATGGTGATTCTGATGTAGGGGGGATTTGCATTACGAAAGACAATAATAAGCAATAAATGTTAAATGGAACCAGAAACTGTCATGCTGTGTTTATATTGCATACTTCCCTCCCCTCCAAACTCAGTTATCATTTCTTGATTATTTCATCTTCTTTCCATTCATTTATGAATACTTCAGTAAACGAAACTGCAGTTCAGCATCGATGTATGAAAGATTGTACTTCTTATTTGTATTTGAAATTACAATGAATAAGGATATACATTCAATTTCACAGCTACTAAGACTGCTGGCTGAGCAGGTATAAAAACAGCCAGGGAAATGATTGAAGCCTGGGAAATGGGCTACTGGTCAACCAACAGTAGTACTGATTTACCACCAGCTTATCAGGAACCTAGGAGCTGAGTACTTGGCAGCACAAGGAAACAACAGCTAAGCACCATCTATTAATACACCAATCAAACAATAGGAAGCCATACCCAACCATGCACACATACTGTAAATATGATGCATAGAATAGCCCAAAGCACACATTCTGGTAGACAGAAGTTCCCTGAAGATGGGCTTCAGTACAAGCCCAAAAACTTAGAAGACTAAATTTCTGGTCCCAGTGAATGATCCAGATTGGATCTGGCAACATTATCCTGGGATGCATATTCTCTGCCCTTCATTTGTGTATTTGAAATGTTTCTTTAACTCCAGTTCTTACCTAGTGTCTGTTTTTGCTGTAGCTTTATAAATAAGAAAATATATTACTGAATAACATAAACTTGGAAAAGAGAGGATTACATATTTTTAATAGTTAAATTAAATCCTCTTTGCACTTTTGCAAATTTTATTGTAAACATGTATTGGAGAGGACAAAGGAAGATGAAGGAGCTGATGTTTGAAAACATTGCATGTAATTTTTTAAAGAGGGGTTAAATGGCCCTTGTAAAGCTTTTAAATATATTAATAAATCTTTTTGTATTTTTGCTATGCAAATCTGAACAAATTAACAAAGTGATTTTCTTAAAAGTTTACCTTTTCTTTCTTTTTTGAACTGCTGGAATTATTCAAATAATAATTAGACTAATCTTGTCTGGGAAATATTCAATAAATCAAGACCAAAGGCTGTTTTAAACAAATTATGAGTTGTCACCCTGTTATTTCACTTTATATGAAAATAAATGCCTAGACAAATGTACAAATTAATTCAGCTTTCTACATTAATAATTGATTTAAAAAGACCAATAGGTTTTTTTTATTAAGCTGGAAATAGAATAAAATAAAATGTAATGAATGGTATTAACATGTAGTGGAAAAACGTTTTCACTTGTATTCTGATAGTCCAATGCACACTTATCTGGAGTGACACATGTCTGGAGGTTAGTCATGTGGAAATAGGTATGTATGTGGAAATAGGCATGTTGAACTCATTAGGTTCAAGTGAAAGCATTGTGCATTGGTATCTTTGGAAAAAAAGCATTTCTAATTTTTATTTTGCAGATAGATTATAGTAGGGTTTCCTGAACATTGATTTTATGGTAAAATTGGTCCAGGAAGAACTAAAGTACCAGACAGACAGAAGTGGTATTCAGCAGGTTCTGACCAGTTCTGGAGAACTGGTAGCGGAAATTTAAATAGTTTGGAGAACTGGCAAATACTACCTCTGACTGGAGATTTTATAGTATCCTTCCCCTGCCATACCCACCAAGCCATTCCCACAGAACTGGTAGTAAAAAATTTTGAATCCCATTACCGTTTCCAGACATATCAGTTTCAGTCATTAATATTTCCCAAATAAGAATCCTAGGAGAGAGTGAGCCACAACTTTGAAGGAATCTAAACTGAATATCTGATTTCTCCATCTATGCTTGATGAAGAAATGACATGGTCAAGATACCTTGCCTGCCAGGTAAGCTTCTTGGACTATAATACCAGGTTTTCAAAACTTTATGGAACCCCAGGAGAGAAGGTGCCATCCTTATCTTGGGGGATGCTGTTCCAAAAGGTGAAGTCCACAACCAAGAAAAAGGTCCATTTCTTTGGTCCCAGAAGATGGCAATGATTAATGGCAGCAACCTGAAGCATACCCACTGTTCTGGAATGTCCTAGGCACTTTGCCATATTATGCCAGTAATCTATCAAATGGCCCCCATTCTATGTTAGGGTGATTGGACTGACCATTCAGTCTTATTTCTGTGCTATCGTTGTGTGTCCCATTGAGCCAGACTGTCCAAGAGAAGAAGAGAGAAATTGGAACATGCCATTGAGAGTCTATCCTTACGACCTTCTTATGACTTTTCTTATTTCTGCCCCATTGTAGCCTGCTTTCTGATTTTTATCCTCTTAAGAAAAAAAGCTGCATCATAGCTCAGTCTTCTGCTGGCTTTTATTTTAACCTCTTTTCTCTAAAAAGCTGAAGGTGAAGATGGTGAGCAGAGATTTCCTTTTTCTCCTTCTCCACGCCCCCACCGCCCAAATTTCTGCCTTAAATAGACTTCTGAAGAATCATCGTATTTGGGTCTGTCATATATGCCAACTGCAGCACATCCAGGCATCTTCACATCTGCCAGTGACAGCCAAGGATGTGTTAAAATGTCATGATGAATTCTGGCAGCTGCCCACTAAATATCATCAGCAAGTTTGTTTGTGGTGGGGAAGGAAAAAAAAAGTGAAAAGATCCGTAACAAGTGACTGCAATTGCTTGGATCATTAGGCCATTTGATGCACAGATGGAAGCACTGCAAAAATTAATAGGAGGTGGCAGGTTCTCTCCTCCTCCCTCCTCCTCCTCCTAGCCTGCACTCAGCAGTCTTGAAGATGCTCCCTTGAGCTCTGCCTGCTGAATTTACTTAGGCCTTGTTCTTATGAACCGGATCTTGCAGCTGGTTACCAACGAAGAACCTCCTTTGACGGCATAATGAGAGTTAGGCCTTGGGAACGAAGAATGCAAGAATTGGGTTTGGATGTTCTATCTCAATGATGGTTAACCTTTTTGGCACCGCGTGTCAAAACTGGAGCACCGGAACCAGGAAGAGAGCAGCTGGCCAGTGTGCATGTGCATGGTGGCCAGTGGCACTTCCTGTTTCATGGGCACTGGCCAGCTGCTCTCTTCCAGGTTTCATTGCGCACATGCGCACCGTCCAGCTTTGAGACCAGTTTTCTGGTGCACATGTGTGCATCGGAACCCAGAAGAGAGCAGCTGGCCACATGTGCATGTGTGCTGGAACCCAGAAGAGCAGTTGGCAATGTTGGGCGTGCCCACAGAGAGGGCTCTGTGTGCCACCTCTGGCACGCGTGCTCTAGGTAATTCTAGAGTAGTTTAGTCACAACCAGCATTCTGAACCATTGGCTGGCTATTAAAATCCAGACATCTCAAGATGACTCTTCCTTGGGCAATAAGTAATGGTGAGCATGATTTGCTATGTTGTGTTTCCCACTACTTGGATACATGAGAGCTGCCTGATGCTCCTGCCAGTAGGAGAGATCCATCAGTTTAGAAGGAAGATCCTTTTCCAAGTCCCAAAAGTGCTTTTTCAAGAGGCAACTGGACTTTCGTTGTCTTTTCTTTGAAGATGTTTTGCTTTTCATTCAAGAACCTTCTTCCAGTGCAGATGAGGAGCGGAACATCTTCAAGGAAAAACAAAGTCTAATCACCTTTAAAAAAAATTTGGGGGGACAACCATGACCTAGATGACTAAGATTATCCAAATACATCTTTTTCTAAGGGGTTCCTTAAGGGTGAAATTGACTACATGTCCACTTGGGTTTTAATAGGTCACTGTTGGTTTTATTTTAATATGTAGGAGTCCTCATTTACTGACCACAATGGGCACTGGCAACTTGGTCCTTAGGCAAAGCAAATCACCAAGTGAAACCACGAATGTTTTTGAGATACAAAACTGGTTTGTTTGTGTTTGTTTGTTTACACAGGTGCAATCATATTTGAACTGAAGCTTAGCTTTTAACCAGACATTCGATCAAGAAGTATTAAATGCGCCAGAGACATAGAACCATCCTTACAGCTGTATTATATCTCTGTTTGTCAAACACTAAGGACAATCTAATGTCCTCATTGTGCCTTATTGAGGATTTGGCTGACCACTGTGAAACTGAACACTGGATAATTCTTGGTGGCTCAGCTATAGAATTATTTTTTCCACTGTCTTAAAACCTTGCCACACAGCATAATTATGTCCTTATACTCTTTAATTTTTCTACTTGTCATGACTCGGTTTTTGCCAAGATAGTGAAACATGAGGGCAGGATGATGAAATCAAGGTCAGAAATAAGATTCTTTGATCTTGTGAGGAACACAATAGCCAGCCAGGTTCAAAAATACACAAGTGAAAGAAAACTCATCATTAATTATAGTGATGTGACAATTCTTTCTTTCTTTTCCCCTGACATTTTTGTAAATACAACACCATAACATTGTTATGTATCTTCCTTGCAATCCGATGCAAGGAAGAATAATTTCCTTGCATCAAATTATTTTTGTCCTGGCTTTTTTTTTTAAATAAACCAATGGAAGTGAAATTATATGATCACGCAATCAGTTCAGGGAACAAAAGTGATTAAATCTGTTTCCAATTGGTACAGGAACTTTCAACAATCTTGCATCTTTTTTTTTAAGCGAGTGCAATTCCTAACCACCCTAAATTATGTCTTTGGATTTCTTGAAGATATATATATATATATTACATTTTTAAGTGTGAGGCCCCACTATGATCTGCTAAGGTGGGTGATAGAATATGTGCCGTAGTAGATTTAAATTGCAAGTGTCACCAAACAAGTTAGAGGAAATTATAGTAATAATGAAGATTTTGTTCCTGAAGCTGAAAGCACCTAATTGCATTGCTCTTTTAAATTGGTGGATTATTTGATACGATGCAGCTCCCATCTATTTCCATGATTGCAGGAATAATTAGCTCCTTTTGCAAAAAAACAAAACAAAACTGGGTTTGTCTTTTGCCAGCAGCAACACTCACATAGGGGAATGATTGATTTACTTCCAGTGAGATGTAGATGTTTGTTATGTGGGGGTATTTAGAGATCCAATAATAAAACCTGACATCATAAGGAGCTCTAAAAGATGATGAGCTTTCAGAAGAAATGGTTTCCCTTTGTACGTAGACACGAGGAGCAATTGTACCTAAGCACAGATGAATTTCAAAGTGGAATTCAATTTGCTTTCTTTCTGACACAAAAGGCATGTTCAAAGTGAATAAGGAAGGAGGGTAGCAACAAAATTACTAGGCTGTCCAGAGGATACTACATGAATTACAGCTACTTTAGCTGCTTCCGTTGACAGCAGGTGCGTATTCCTGAATATATTCCATTAGAAATGAACAGGTGGGAAAAAAGTGCCCTTAGAAAAGGAAACTTCGGTATCACATCCGTAGTATTCTGGTGAGTTTCACTCCTTGCCAAGAGATTAAGAGTCTGGCTTCTGAAGAGCTGCTACAAATATTAAGAGATGTTTAGGTGAGAGGGTAGGGTAGGGTAGAGTAGGGTAGAGTCGAATAGAATAGAATAGAATAGAATAGAATAGAATAGAATAGAATAGAATAGAATAGAATAGAATAGAATAGAATAGAATAGAATAACCTTGTCTGACTTCAATATTATACTATTCTATTTTAAATCTTATATTTCACTGGCCCAATATCTGCAGGGATCTGGGAGTGACATGCTTCACAGGGGAAGAGAAACAGCTCCAGGTACTGTATGTGAAATGCTTCCAGTAAAATCCTTTAAGAGGTGCTTATACAGCAGATGTTCAAGGGCTGTAAGACAGCTCCCTTGATGTTACCTCTTTCCTGTACTCAAAAGAGATCATACCATACAGCTGGTTCTGCATCATTCAAACCTGCTTAGGACAGTGGAGGACTCTACCTTAATGTACTGATAAAAAAAAAATCAACTGCTGATCCAGCTCCCTTTGTACACAGAAAAAGGTCAAAATTTGTCCTTTACATCAAGGAACAAAATGTTTCATGCCTGTAAGGAAGAAGAGAAGAAGAAGAAGAGAGAAAACTTTGGAAAATAGAGAATTTTTTTAAAAGAGCCATATCAAACATTCACCTTTTAGGAGTTCCTGTAGAATTAACTGCTTTTACTGACATGGATTGCTTTATCTCTATTGTGGATATGAGACCGGAGGTGCAGCAAACATGTTATCACACACATTAATGTGGTGTTGTGTAGTGTAATTCGATACTAATACTGAACAGAACTGGTATCCACCTTTGTGAATATTGGTAGTATATGTGACAACATGGACAAACCACAGAACAATACCGAGATTTTTGATAGTAGCAGTTTGGAGGAGCAAATGTAGGTAAGTCCTGATTCCTTTTCTGGGAGGGCTGTTCACCTGGGATCCCTTACCAGATGCCATAAATACCAAGAATGCTCTATACACATGTCGCATATGGCACACATGACACACATGACACAAATGACACACATGTCACAAATGACACACACGTCGCATATGACACATATGTCACATATGTCATGTATGTCATAGGTGTTATATGTCATATGTGTCATTTGTGTCATATGTGACATATGTGTCATGTGACACATGACACAAGTGACATGTGACACAACACATATAACTCACATATATAACACACAACACATAACACACAACTCACGACACACGACATATGACATATGACACATGACACATATGACTTGGTTGAAATGGAAAATAACAATGGCATTCTAAGATCCCTTTAGAACTCTGTGTACAGCACAGAATTAAATTTTTAATCATTAATGTACATTCTGGAAGGTAACATGCTTGCACATATTGGAGGCAACCTTCCCAGAGCTTCTGTGGGGATGATTGGATGATGTTAGGAGAGGGTTAGAAAACAGTTTCCGAAAGAAAACAAAAAAAAAATGTTGTCAGGTTTCTTCTCTTTTGGAAGCAAGCCAGATGTTCAACAGCTGCAATTGTCCTTGAATGAACAAACTCGGTTGTTGAAGAACACAAGCTGAGTAGGAGAGGCTACGCAAAGGGAAAACCAATGCAAAATGACAGCTAATTAGAATTCCTGTAGGCTTTATCAACAGGTCTGCAAAATACAGTAATTAAGCTGTGACTGTGAAAACATGCCACTTTGATGTTTTTGAGGAAAGGCGAGCAAGCTTAAAATTACCCAGTTTGAAAATTATTGAAAATCATCATTTAAAATCTTCTTTATAATGATACATATAATGTATCTATTGCTGCAATAATTTTTGCAATTACTGCAATCAAACCCAGGACTAATTTAATTTCTCTATAAATCATACAATAGATTAACTTCCAAACTTCCATCCCTCCAGTCTTCTTAAATTATAATGGAAAGATCTTTCTTTCTTTCTTTCTTTCTTTCTTTCTTTCTTTCTTTCTTTCTTTCTTTCTTTCTTTCTTTCTTTCTTTCTTTCTTTCTTTCTTTCTTTCTTTCTTTCTTTCTCCCTCTCTCCCACCCCCTTTCTTTCTTTCTTTCTTTCTTTCTTTCTTTCTTTCTTTCTTTCTTTCTTTCTTTCTTTCTTTCTTTCTTTCTTTTTCTTTCTTTCCTTTCCTTCCTTTCTTTTTCAAATTTGCTTAAATACCCCCATATTGGGTTACTGATTCTTTAAAGCTTTATTTTTTAATAGTTTACTGAAGCAGTATTCATGTGAAATACACATATAGAGAAAAGCACTAACTTAAAATATTAATTTAAATTAAGAAAGAGAAAGGGAAAAGGAGGGAAAGAAAGAGAAAGAAAAATGAAAGAGAGAGATAGAGAGAAGATAGGGTAATCTATTGTGATGCAAATATTCTATTGTTTAATCTAGAATAAGTAAAGAGGAACCTCAGTTGACTCAAATGCCTTGCCAGGCTTTGACAAGTTGTAAAACCACACTTCCTAAGTGGACAGAGTCAGGGCCACTTCTGGGAATGATGATCGGAGGTCTTAAAGAATAATATGGATGGCTTAGCTTCTTGATAACTTCCTCAAACACACCCACCAAAATGCAATGAAAAGTTGCAAAAAAAAATTGTTTTTGAGGTGAGGGAAACCTCCAATATGATTCTACCACCCATTAACACTGGCGTCTTATAGGCCTCCAATTTTGCATTCTATTTTTAAAACACTAGGATGCCTTGTTTAATTGTTGCAAACTCTCATAAAGAAAGAGAAGGCAAAACCAGCATTATTTATCTGAAGTCAGCTACTTAGGGACACTTGAGGTCTGAATGAAGCTATCAGTGGCTTTTATTCCTTCAGGGGAGGCTGCCTCAAGATGCAATGAAGACAAGCCACCTAAAAACAGAACTGAAATGCCCTAAAGCTAGATAAAAGGCCAGCTGTCTTTGGATAAAATTCTCCTCAGAAAGAACTAAAGAGGTTTTCTTTAATGGCCTTCAGCTGGAGTTTGGGTCCACACAAAAAGCTTTCGCGCTCTTGGCTGTTAAAATAAACTTTTTTGTATTATATTATTTTTGTATTTTATTGTATTACCCTTTGAAGTCAATGTTGGATATTATCTGCTTGAACTCTGACAATGAATCTGGAACTGCTTATTAATTCAGTAGTAAGTATTTGACTTCTGAATAGAATAGAATAGGATAGAATTCATTATTGGCCAAGTGTGATTGGACACCCAAGGAATTGAGTGTGATTGGACACCCAAACCTTACTAGATCTTTGCACACTGTCGTCAATACGCTTCTAGATTCTTTTTCATTACTCGTAATAGCTTTTTATCAAACTTCAAATACAGAGTTAATTAGAGAAGATATTAAGAAGAGCTGCCTCTCCGAAGCTTTGGCTCTCCGTTATTATAACCACTTATCAGTACGCATTATTATGCTATCAGACTAATAACTAAGTATTTTAGAAACAACTGTACCCTATTCCCAGGATCAAGATGCAATGAAGGTGTTAGAAAATTCTTAAGCTGTATTGCCATCTGTTGGGACAAGTGTAGCATAGCAACTTACATTGATTTATGTTTGTGCAATTTGGCTTGACAATTGATTGGTCAATGAGTGTGTTTATTAGTGACTCCCTAATTTGCTTTATTTAATGAACAACTGGTGTTTTTTTCTTAGCTATCAAACTCAGGAGAGTGAGCATTTAAATATTTTTTTATAAAGCCCCTAAGTTTTGTAACATTCCGGCACTGTGATTAACTGGTTAGAATATTGAAATTGGACAGTGAAAGTTCAGATTCAAACCCTGACCTAGATTATTCATTTAATCTGATTTATACAGCTGCCCATCTCACATGAAGTGACTCTGGGGGGAGTAAGATAAGGAAAACATAACTATATTAAAACAATCATTGTTAATAGTAGAAAAAGTTGGTAAAATTTACCAACCACCAAGCATAGAAGAGACTAAATATTATTTCCAATGATGGGCTCATCTTAAAAGGTCCTAGTTCCCCTGGGGCCTCCAATCCTGATGGTGTAACCAAAGCTGAGGGACTTCTAGATCAAAGTCCTTCAAAAAGGAAAGGAGATGTGGTTGAATCACCAGCTAGAGTGGGAAGAGGGGGCCAAGCTTAAAGCCCTGGCACAGCAGGAAATAATTTAGATTGGATTAGATTAACAGAGTTGGAAGGGACCTTGTAGGTCAATTAGTCCAGCCCGAAGCAGGAAACCCTACACCATTTCTGACAGATGGCAGTCCATCTGATCTTCCTTCTCCAAGAATCTCTAAATCCATCATCATCATCATCATCCTTTATTGTCATTGTATGAATATACACAGTATACAGTACACATACAACGAAATTCACATAATATCCAGACACCAGACCCAACACGCATACACATATGACAATCCCCAAGCACACTCCCCACCTGCCAAGGTTCCCCGTCCCCTAAAAACACACAGTATACAGTACACATACAATTAAATTCACATAATATCCAGACACCAGACCCAACACACATACACATATGACAATCCCCAAGCACACTCCCCACCTGCCAAGATTCCCCATCCCATAAAAACACACAAGCATCCACACAACAGACCAAGTAATATTGTCCAGCAGCTCACTGATGGTGATATTTACGTTCATTGTTAAGTGCAATTATAGCTCTGGGATAAAAAAAACTGTTCAGAAAACGTGTGGTCCGAGTTTTAATCATTCTGTATCTTCTGCCAGAAGGTTCACAAAGATTGTGAGCAGGATGGGTAGAGTCTCTGAGAATATTGTGCGACTTCCTCAAACAGTGAGATGTGAAGATGTCATCCAGGGTTGGTAGCTGGAGCCCGTTGATATTCTGAGCAGTTTTAATTATTCTCTGTAGAGCTTTTTTTGTCCACTACAGAGCTGCTCCCATACCATGCAAGAATGCCATACATCAGGACACTCTCGATGGTGCTGCAGTAGTAGGACAGAAGTAGGTTCTGAGGTAGGTTTATCTTCCTGAGCATTCTCAGGAAGTACAACCTCTTCTGTGCCTTCTTCACAAGCATGCTAGCTTTCATAGTCCATGAGAGGCCTTCCAAGATATAAGTGCCCAGAAATTTAAAATCTGGCTTTTCCCAAGTGAATGCAGTTAGTCTGGTGAGATTCTTGTAAACAGGCATGCAGCAATAAAGAAGTAACCTTAGTCAGTTCATAGTGTAGTTCTGGTTCTTTGTGCCTGACATGGGCTAATGGTTAATGCCCAGGGGGAAAATGGTCCACAAGGCGGGCACCCTGGGCAAAGATGGGGACCTCCTGGCACTCACCAACTGGTCAGCCTGATCTAATGGAACAGCAGATATAATTGTGGAGAAGTGGTCCTTCAGATAAGGTTTTAGAACATTGGGAAATAGCTTCACAGCCTTCCCATTTCTTTCAAACTATCTTATTTCATAAAGCTAGAATAGAAGGCATATGCTAACTCAGTGGGTTTTAAAGAAAAGATGGGGAAAATGAGTGTATCTGTAGTAAGTTAAGAGGTTTCCCATTCCAAATCCATTCTGCGGTGGATTTATATCACAATAATTCCATGTTTATTGTTAAGAAGCATAGTAATTGTTAGTAAAGGCAGGAAGAATTATAGCGATCAGAGCAAATGCAGAAGAAAAGAATAAACCTTTTTTTTTTTTTTGCTACAGTCCCAAGGTTTATCAATCTTCACTTCCTCATTCTCTTGCATTAGAAGAAAAACATTCCTGTCAGATACAACCTATCTATACTTCATTCTTCTAATCCATTCAATTTCATGGTTGCTTTTAAATGCATTTAATCTTAGAACTTTAGAGTTGGAAGCAGCCATTGATTCTAATTTTCTGCACAGTGCAGGAATCCTAATTAAAACACCCCCATTTTATAGCTGTTCAGCTTCTATTCTTAAGACATCCAGCCAAGGTAAATGTTTGGGTAACTGGCTTTAATAACCAAACTTTTTTTTAGGAAGTTTGTCTTCACATTTGAGGTCAATTTGATTAACTACAGAACTAGTAGTAATGCCGGTTGAATCTCACCCCTGCCTTGTAGTGGATTTCTGTTTGTCTTTGTCATGTACATGTTACTCTTTAGCAGAGTTTGGGGCTTTGGAGAGATCTATGCCATGGGCAAAAGGTTAGATTTCTCTGCAGGAATCTATGTAGCCCACCTCAAGCTTTATAGCCAACCATTGGGATAAGATGAAATGACAGTTTGTGGCATGATGCAATTATCATTTGGATCATGGTAAACTGTTGTGCTGTTGGCCAATAAGGTATTATTTATTTTATTTATTTATTTTATTTGTCAATCGCTTACAAGATACAGGTTTAAGAATAAACATAGTTTTGAATACATGAGATAGATACTTATAAGAAAAATAAAAAGAAACAATAAGACAGGGACAGTAGGCAAGATTGGTGCACTTATGCATGCCCCCTACAGACCCCTTAGGAAAGGGGTGAGGTCAATAGTAGACAGTCTAAGGTTAAAGTTTTTGGGGTTTGGGGAAGAAACCATAGAGTCAGGTAGAGTATTCCAGATATTGACCATTCTGTTGTTGAAGTTATATTTCCTGCAATCAAGTTTGGTGCAATTAACCTTGAGTTTGTATCTATTGTGTGCTCTTGCATTGTTATGATTGAAGGTTATTGGTCTGGATGCTAGTAAATCCGGCACAATGTTTATTTTGTTTGCACTTGTAGATAGCAATAGCATTCAGACTTACATACCACTTTACAGTGCTTTAGAGCCCTCTCTAAGTGTTTACAGAATCAGCATTTTGCCCACAACAATCTGGGTCCTTATTTTACCCACCTCAGAAGGATGGAAGGCTGAGTCAACCTTGAGCTTGGTGAGATTTGATCTGCCAAATTGCAGGCAGCTGGCAGTCAGCAGAAATGGCCTGCAGGACTGCACTCTAACCACTGCACCAACGTGGCTCATAATATGCTCACAGGAAGTATTTACACCAAATACATTGTTCTATTTACTTATTTCTATTCCACTTTTTTTATTTTTATAAATACCTTAAGGCAGCAAACATGCATTATACTCCTACCTTTTCCTATTTTCCCCACAATCACAATCCTGGGAAGCGAGTTAGGCTGAGAGAGAGTGACTGGCTCAACATCACCCATTTTGGCTTTCATGCCTAAGGCTAGATTAAAACTCGCCACCTCCAAAGATACCTAGCAGATTTCCATGCTTAAGGTTAGATTAGAATTCAGAGTCTTTAACAGATTAACAGAGTTGGAAGGGACCTTGTAGGTCATCTAGTCCAATCTCCTGCCCAAGTAGGAGACCCTATACCATTTCTTACAAATGGCAGTCTAGTTTCTTCTTGAAAACCTCCAGTGATGAAGTTCCCACAACTTGCAAAGGTAACTTCTGTTCCATCGGTTGATTGTTCTCACTGTCAGAAAAATGTCTCCTTATTTCCAGGTTGAATCTCTCCTTGTTCAATTTCCATCCATTATTCCTTGTCTGGCCTAGAGACGCTTTAGAAAATAGCTTGATCCTTTCCTCCTCTCTGTGGCAGCCACTCAACTATTGGAACACTGTTATCATGTCTCCCCTGGTCCTTCTCTTCACTAAACTAGCCATGCCCAACTCCTGCAACTTCATATGTCTCCTAGTTTCTAGCTTGGTGCCTTCACCATTAGACCAACTTTCTCTTTGTTAATTTTGTTCATATCAAGTAAAACCAAAGAGTGTAAGATATGGTTGGCATCATTCTTACACTATGACCTTGGAAGTAATTTTTAAGGTTACAATAGCTCAGCTACCTTGGAATGGAGGGCAGGAGTTATTAGCAAGAACATCTAATTGAGTGAGGCAGACATCCAGATTTAGTTAAGATGTACTATCCCACTTAAGCTAGTCATCAGTTAATTAAACAGAAACAACACAAAGCAGTCTTAGCATCCGCCGGAGTCATTTTTCTTTATATTCTTCTAGGAGAACAATTGATTTATACAAATGAAGCCAAGTGTAATGTGCTTCAGCTTTCAATGAATGGAGCTTCTTCTATGACATAGTGATAGAAGTATTTTTGCTCCTCAGCCGGTTATGCAATATTCTTTGTCAAGGAGAGAAAAAGGGGAAAAAAAGAAAAGAAAATCTGACTGTTTTTATCAGATTATGTAATCTTTTCACAGGTTCTATTGACTCACCAAACCAGTGAACCACACAGTATTTTCTGTTACATTATCTATTTAATTTCTGGGTGGAAGAGGAAGCAACTGAAGTGTGTGAATGCAACACTCTTAATAATAACTTTAAAAAGGAACAAGTATGAAAATATTAACTTGAAAAGGAATAAATATGAATTAACCTGTGGTAAGATGGACAGCAAATACATTTCATAAATAAATATATTGCTGCAATTTACCTTCCCCCCCCCCCTTCAAATATATGATCGTTGGGATGACTTGGGTTAATTACAACACTAGGAAAACCATTTAATTCAGCTACATAAAGGTTTAATTCTATGGTTGATTCAGATTACACATCACACCCCAAACTTTTATCATTGTCGTGGTTAGCTGGCAGCAGGTGCGGATGGCTGAGGAGAGCGAGGACTCAGATGAGGGGCCAGGATCATTAGGGAGTGGACTGCTGCCTTCAGAGATTGTGGGGGCTGGCAGCAGCGATGAGGAGGTTCCCGAGGAGCCTGTGCTAAGTGCACGTGAGCGCAGGATGATTTGTAGAAGAGAACAGCTGGAGCAGCACAGGCGACTCAGGAGTAAGGATGCAACGTAATGGCCCCTCCCTCCAGGGAATATAAGCCTGGTTTCAAAAAGGGTTTTGCCTTTGCAAAAAGCAAAAATGCTCTAAGGACCCAGCATTGTGTGTAGAGACTCTGGCTTATCTGAAGAATTCTGTCAAGGCTTTTCTGGTTGGACTAATTGGCTGCAAGCCATCTTTTATCTACAAAGAAGTTTATTCGTAAAAGGTTTGAGAAGGTTTGAGTTACTGAGTTTGTTTGAGATTTTCTTGCTGGTAACTGGGTTGAGTCAGAACAATCATCGACATTTAACAACCCTATAATCCCTAGCGGGGTGGAGTCTGGGCAACTGAATGGAGCTAGCAGTGTTTTAATGGCTGGATGACCTCCCTGTCACCAATGGGGAGTTTTGTTCAGCAGATATATTCTCAGTGTACCCAGAGAGAGAAATACCTGCCTCTACCTAGAATCGAACTCACAGTCTCCTGATTGTGAGGCAAAAGCTTCACCTCTAGGCCACTGCACCACTCACACCAGGGGTGGGATCCGACAGGGTTAACTACCAGGTCGGTTGTTTATGAGGTTCGGTGATTTACGATGTGCTTCCCTGCATGCTGCCTTCGACGCATCTGTAAATCGTCATCAGCATGCTGCGTGCAGAGAAGCAGCCTTTCAAAAAACCCTCTTTTCCTGCTTTTTTAACTGCAGCTGTGCCTCGCATGGCAACTGAAGTTGAAAAAAATCAGGAAATAAAGGTCAGGTAAGAGCCCGGGTGGGCATATGGGCAAAAACATCAGCAGACATAGAATTGGTTCTATGTCTGCTGCTCTTCAGAGCTACCGGTTCTACAGAGGTGGACAGAACCGATAGAAACCAACCCCTGATTCACACCCCAAACTTTTATGATACTAATGTTAATAAATAGTGTTTTAATTAATGGTACTATTGATAATTACAAGGGATCTTCCCATTGATGCTTGGCAATTGATATCAACCATTTTGGGTACCCTGATTTAATGTGATATGTGAATCAATCCATTCTGATTTAAAAAAAATGCAGCTTATGGTTGAGGGTCAATTAGTAAGATGGGCACTGTGATAATTTATAAGGTGGTTTGTTTAAATTTGCACTAGTGTTGTAAGACATGCTATTTTTAAACCATGGCTTAAGGCATTATTCCCTTTCCATGTTTACAAACTGGCAAATTTTGATTTAATCTGATTTTTAACTTTATTTCTAAGTGCTTTTTTTCAAAGAATGCTTTTTTTTTACTTTCTACCCCCCTGTCGCCTAAGAAAACCACTTTCATAGCAAGCAACTCAGGGACAGATATAATTCTACCCTCTGCACCCCTTGGTTATGTTTGAAAAATAGAGAGCAGTATTCTCCTTTGCAATTACATCAAATACATCATGTGGCTTTGTTTTGATTCTACCATGCTTTGCAGTCGTTATGATGCTGTGCGAAAAAGAATTTCAGTCCGGTTCTTAGCTATCTTATTTTGCTTTTATGTTCCACAAAATTGACATTCTCTAAGGAAGATGTCACCTGTACATTAGTGGCTTTGTTTTAATGAGAATTTCTGGCTGGTAATATTTTAATATGAGAGCTGAGGACTCCAGGGGAACCTTTATAAGGATTAGCTCACCTTATGTATTACTGGAGATGGATTCATCTAATAAGTGTGAGAATTACCCTGCTGGATTCCAGTTATAAATATGTGTGTGTGAGATGGGGAAAAAAAACAAAAAACAAAGCTGTCTTAAATTCATTCCATCCAGGCTCAGGGTCTGTTCCATGCATAAACATTGATGTGATAACTAAAAAAACTGCCTTATGCTAGCAGGAATCCTAAAAATTTGGAGATATTATGTCTGCATTCTCAGTGGGTTTCATCCTTATACTCCTTATAGTGTGAATCTCAAAGAGCTCCCAAAAATCATTTTAAAAATCCATGTCACCCTTTCAGGTCATCTTTAATTAACTCAAAAAGTAAACAATGAGATATAAGTAAGGACCAGGGGAATGAGGAGTTATTATTTGGACTACAAGCCATCTGCTTCTCAGGGTATTCTGAGAATAATTGTTAAGATAGCAGGCTAGAATTTGTTTGCTGTTTTGTCTGAACTTGGTGGAAATAACTAAAAAAACTACTTACTGGTGGTTGACTGTCCTAATCCTCCTTTCCCCCCCTCCCTTCATAAAAGGTCTCATAAAATTTGATGAAAACTATTTTTCAAAGGAGATGAGAATGTTGGTGGAAACCTCATGGTGTTTTGTACTCATTTAGTTACAAGAGGAATGTGTTCCCTCTTTCATTCACTGCAGTCATCCTTCTATTGATTTGCTCTTTTCATGGCTCCCCGTACTTTCATTAAATCTCAAAGGAAGAGATGAGGAACAAACTTTGCTGAAGTTTTCCCAGTAGCATTAGTACACCATTATCAAGGCTGAGTCTGTTTTATTGGGAAAAAACATGGCTAAGTTTACATAACCCATAAAACAAATCACAATAGGGCAACGATGATTCCTGAATCTGGTCCTTCTCTCTCCATGCTGTGTTTCCACTTACAAGAGGTTCTTTCCTTTAATGGGGAAATATGGAAGAGGTAAACTTTATAGCTGACTGGAGTAAAAGCTGCCCAGAAGCCTTGTAACCTAGCCTAATTCATGGTTTGTTGTGTCATATAAAACCCATAACATCGGGTTAATTGAGCAAACCCTTATGCGTTCACCCATGGCTAAGTGCTATGTGAATGCAGCCATGGCCTGGAGGTATCTGGAAGGTCTCTTTCAGAAGGACCTCTGGAATTCAAGAAGATTCTGCTTTTTAGAACATCCCAGGAAGGGACACTGGCTTTAATGAAACTTATCTGTGTCTCCAAACCATTGCACACTTCAGTTAAGATTTCCAACGGTTGCTGGAATTGAGTAGGTCTAGTCTTATGAAAAGAAGGACTAAGGGTGATATGGTAGCAGAGTTCCAATATCTCAGGAACTGCCACAAAGAAGAGGGAGTCAAGCTATTTTCCAAAGCCCCTGAAGAAGCAATGGGTGGAAACTAATCAAGGAGAACTAATCAACCTAGAACTAAGGAGAAATTTCCTGACAGTTAGAACAATTAATCAGTCGAACAAGTTGTCTCCAGAATTTGTAAATGTGCCAACACTGGAGGTTTTTAAGAAGAGATTAGATAATCCTTTTGTCTGAAATGGTATAGGGTTTCCTGCCTAAGCGGGTTGGACTAGAAGACTTCCAGGGTCCCTTCCAACTCTCTTATTCTATTCTAATCATATAAATGAAGGATTGTGGCAGAAGTGAGCAGAAGAGATGCTGCGCTCTTCAGCAGAACAGTGATGAGTTTGTTTCATTTCAGAGCTGATCTCAATCTATAGGGCATTTGTGCCAGTTATATAGAAATCAGTTATTCTACTTTAAGAACAGTATCAGGTTTGCTTTCTAGTATATTGTTTAAAAAAATGAAAATAAAGTTCAAACCAGGGACACCATACCAATCAAAGCCCTTTTAACTGCCTTTCCATCGGGTTAGTTCGGAGTGAAGCACCCTGATGACATAGGGGAACATTTTGAAATATGACATTATATTTTTTAAAAAGTCATAGGACTTCTCCAGATCCTTGCTAATGCCTCCAGAAACTGCTTATCTTTGCAACAATCCAACCATTCATCTTCAGGTCTAGCTTGCTTGCTCAGCATGAAATAGCCACTGGAAAGCAAGAAAAATCTATATGCCAAAGTGTCAAATCTATGAGCCCTTTTCAGGTCATGAAACGGCAGCTGGTCAGGTTTTTAAAGAATCCGTCTACTTAAAGAGTTTCTTCAACCTGTAATTTAGCTAATCTTCTTTCAGGGAAGTGCATGACCCATGATTAAACCAACCATCTTCCATCTGATATCCTTCTATGGCCATTTCTAGTCATAGTGCTTAAAAGAGTAGGGTTTTTTTTTCCTGTCATGAAATACTGCAAAGCCTAGAAGAAGTTACACAACAGAAGTAAAGCGATGTGCCTATTTTAGTTTTAGTAGGAGGCAGAGGTGGTATTCAGTAGGTTCTGATCACTTCTGGAGAACCAATAGCGGAAATTTTGAGTCGTTCAGAGAACCGGCAAACACCACTTCTGACTGGCCCTGCCCCATCTATCATCTGCCTCCCGAGTCCCAGCTGATTGGCTGGGTCTTCTTTGGTCGCCCTGCATAGGAGAACGGAGCTGCAAAGCAGGTTAGTGAGATGGGGAGGGAATGGTGTTTTGCAGTAACTTTCCCCCAGGTGTGGGAGGGAATGGCGATTTTTCAGTACCCTTCCCCTGTCATGACCAAGCCATGCCCACCAAGCCATGCCACACCTACCACGCTACAGCCACAGAACCAGTAGTAAAAAATTTTGAATCCTACCACTGGTACTAGGACTATGCTTCTGACTTCATTGAAACTTAGGATTCTTATTGAAGAATGGAAGAACTCTAACAGCAGAAACCTTCGTACAAATGTTTAAGCTATTTTTTTCAATGTGTTTTTCAATCCAGAAAAGTGGATTGTAATTGGTGACTAGAAGAAGAGATTTTCCTGCCATGGCTCTTACCTTCTGGAGCATCTTGCCTTGCCTCCTCCTTCTGTTATTTTTCTCCCTCCCTTCTTTTCCCTCCTGCTTAGTTTTATTTTAATTGAGTTTTTTTAAATTTAAGATCTTTATTTATTGCTTTCATGTCTTCTACTGCATTTTATTCAATGTCTCTCTAAATTGCCCAGCCCAGAGTTGCCTTTGATAACATATACAGCATATATGTTTGATAAATAAACAAAACCATATTTAGTACACATGTAATGGAAATGTGAGTCCAGACTGTATTGTAACTCAGATTCCTAGCAGCATAGTCTACATAGGGTATCAGATTAGGAATAAAAGAAGAAAACTTGGTTCATATTCTGCAATAATTCACTGGCAGCTAAAACATACGATAAACAGTTGCAGGAGCTGGGCTTGGCTAGTCTAGTGAAGAGAAGGACCAGGGGAGACATGATAGCAGTCTTCCAATATTTGAGGAGCTGCCACAGAGAGGAAAGGATCAAGCTATTTTCCAAGACACCTGAAGGCCAGACAAGGAATAATGGATGGAAACTGAACAAGGAGAGATTCAACCTGGAAATAAGGAGAAATTTTCTAACAGTGAGAACAATTAACCAATGGAACAGAAGTTGCCTTCAGAAGTTGTGGGAGCTTCATCATTGGAGGCTTTCAAGAAGAAACTAGACTGCCATCTGTCAGAAATGGTGTAGGTTCTCCTGCTTGGGCTGGGAGTTGGATTAGATGACCTACAAGGTCCCTTCCCACTCTCTTAATCTGAATTCCTAAAAGTGCCTCTTTTTTTCCCAATGTTGATTTTTATCTTTCTTTCTATTTGGCCTGGCACTCACCTTGACTGGCTTGGTATCATCAGGAAGTCACATGAACCTAATTGTTATAAAGTCTGCCTTACGTATTAATTTAGCACATTAAGTAATCGTAGTGGCTTTTTATGCTTATTTAACCCTATCTATGGCTTAACTCCACATGAGAATTCAACTTTATCCCATGGATTGTTAAGTTGGAGGCAGTTCCACCTTGAACAGAAAAAAAATGTAATACAATCAGAACATGGGAATTGTGGTTTTCTGCCCTAACACTAGACAAAGGAATACCTTGTAAAGAAATTGGCAGTTTGGTTTGGTTCATAAGAGCAAACCAAATATGAGGACCCAAGATTGTTGGGGGCAATAAGCTGACTTTGTAAAAATGCCACTTGGGGGGGCCAAAAGCCCTAGTAATAAGCAGGCATATACAATGGAATGAAAGCTATTGCCGAGCACTTAGCATGGTGCTCCTTAGACTGTAAGCCGCCCTGAGTCTCTGGAGAAGAGCGGCATATAAATGTAAATTAAAAAAAAAAAAAAACATTGGCTTTCTTTCCATGAGCATAAATGTATTATTATTTTTTTCTTTTGGTACATTGGAGAAAAGTTTAGCATACATGTTACTAAAATTATCTGTGAGCAAATTTAGATTGTATGATTTTTTTGGTGGTGGTGGTGGTGGAAGCAAACAATAATTGTTAGATATTAATATATTCTGTCCTGTAATCATTTATGACTCAATGGATTAAATAAGGAAAGCAACTTCTTTTGTTTTATGATTATCAAAAGACTCCAGTGCTTTGAGGTTAATATGTTTCTCCTACATGGGGATTTTCAGATTCACAATTATCTTATCCTTCTGCCAAGGAGTTTTGCGGATAAATTAAATTGCCTTTCCAGATAAAGGAATTAAAATAATGAAAAGGCGAAGGGAAGGAAAAAAAAAACCCCACTTGCTTTTGTTTTATTTGGAACCAAACATGTTTAAATGAAAGGAAACAAGGCTAACCGTATTTGTACAATTTATCTGCACGTGCGTCCAGCATTATTACATTTCCCTCTGTGATAATGCTGGCACAAGCTGTGTTAAATTCTGTTTTGCAGTTTCTCAGAAGTTTTCTTTGTCTGAAAAAGAGGCTTCTGATTTTATTTATTTTTTCTTGCTTGCAGGGTGCTGGTAAAGGAATGTAAAGTTCGCGTTGGGCAGAGGGAAGGAATGAATGAGCCATTAAAGGGAACATTTGCGAAAAAAGATTGCATAGTTTTGAGAAAGAGAGAAGCCTAAGAAAGAAGCTCAGAATAACTCACTTGTTTTTTTTTTTTTTGTTGAGTATAAAAGGGGACAGAGCAACTTGGACAGGCTTTCAAGATTCTGTTATTCTATCTTGGAATAATACAGTGCTTTCCTGGGATTCTTGCCATGCCTGTTTCTTGACCCTGCCTTCTTGAAAGAGGTGACACCCGTCTTGTTCAATAGAAGGCACAACACTCACATGTTTCCTTCTTCTCCCTGCTTGATCACTAAACAAGGGCACAACACTGCTCCATCTTCAATAATTTATCTAAAAATTTCTTCTTGAGACGTATGTTTAAGTCCACGAGTTTTCACAAGAAGGGAGGAAGGAAGGAAAGGGGAGGGGAGAGGAGGAAGGAAGGGAAAGGAAAGGAGAAAGGAAAGGAAAGAGGGGAGGGAGGGAGGAAGGAAGAAAATGAAAGGAAAGGAAAGGAAAGGAAAGGAGGGAGGGAGGAAGGAAGGAAAGGGAGGAGGGAGGGAGGAAGAGAAAGGAAAGGAAAGGAAAGGAAAGAGCCTCTTCCCTCACCTCACTTCATGGGATTATTTGGCCTGCACATTTCTTTTAAATATATCACATTAAGGCCTTCCTGCTTTCTGTCATTCTCGAAATGCCTGTGACTTTTCTCCACTGCTCTGATATCATTACTGGGCCGTGAGCAACATACAGCTTCATTTCTTTGGTGCTTTCAGCCCCACGGCCTGGAGAGCAAAGCTATTTTAATAGGGGCAAGGGGAAAAAAATATTGTTCGGTTTCCATTTTATCATGAACCAATTCATGTTTCCTCAACTGACGTTTGTGAGTTGCGGTGCAATTATATCTTGCTAGGCACAGTTTGAAATTTATTTATATATAAAAGGTTTTGCCTGCCAGCTACTTCCTAGAGCTTCGGGTAGTTTACAATAACAGTGAGAAAAGAATAAAGCACAATTGAATCCCCTAACTAATTAAAAGCGGGCCCTTTTATCCTCACTACCCAAACACCCTGTGAACTTTTAAATGCCCTTTTAAAGGGCAGAGAGTTGGGAAATGTGATATTTGAATAGATTTCCACTGCCTTTACAGTTCACAAGGGTGTGAACCATACCCTCCCTTAAACTGGCAGATCATCCAGGCCAAAACTGCTGTGAAAGACAAGTTTGTGCGTTTCTGGGAGCTGAGCCATATAGGTTTTATAGGTGATAATCAGCACTTCGACCTGGACTTGGAATCAGCACAAAGTCCAGATCATTGGTGTCACACAGTTACGTCTGCTACTTCCAGTTAAAAGAAGCCTCAATGCATTCGCACTCAAAGCTTTTGCGTTGTCTTAATTAGTATCATAAAAGCACTATGGAGGGCATTTTGTGGTAGTCTGTGAGGGCATGGATTGTCAATATCTCACAGTTGTCCCCACCAAAGAAAGGGCAACATGAGCACTTCAGTTAAAGATCTCTGCCCACCAAGGAGGACTGGTGAATCCAGGAGAGAGAATGAAAATTTGAATTAAAATATAACTGGATAAAGTACTGACAGGCAGCTATGTATACTGAGCATATTTGCACTAAGACAAATTCCGTGTGTGTCCAACCACACTTGACCAATAAAGAATTCTATTCTATTCTATTCTATTCTATTCTATTCTATTCTATTCTATTCTATTCTATTCTATTCTATTCTATTCTATTCTATTCTATTCTGTATTCTCCTCTCTCCGTTATGTTCTGTTCTATTCTGCTCTATTCTAATCCTATCCTATCTTATCCTTATTCTGCATTCTATTCTATTCTATTCTATTCTATTCTATTCTATTCTATTCTATTCTATTCTATTCTATTCTATTCTTATTCTGCATTCTATTCTACTCTATTCTTAGTCTGCATTCTACTCTACTCTACTCTATTCTACTCTACTCTACTCTACTCTACTCTACTCTACTCTACTCTACTCTACTCTACTCTACTCTACTCTACTCTACTCTACTCTATTCTACTCCACTCTACTCTACACTATTCTTCCCCTTTTCACTGCAAAATTCTCATCTGAGCATGTTTGGATAAGTTAGTATACACCAGGGATGCCAAACTCTATTTTGGGTTTCCGAGGCCATTTTTGGCTGAGACTCCTGCAACCTTCTGGCAGGGAAAACTCGAGCGGGCCACGTGCAGTCCTTGCAAACTCCATTTTTGGCCACGGCGGCCTCCTGCAGTCCTCTGCCAGCGAAAATGGAGCTCGGGTGGGCTGTGCGTGGCTCCCCCAGGCCCCATTTTTGGCTGCAACAGCCGCCTGCAGTCCTCCCTGAGCTCCATTTTTACTGGCAGAGGCACTACAGGCTGTTCTTTCACTGTTTAGACCTCACCAAATGCTTTGGCAACCTCAAAAATGGAGTCAACAACATCAAGAATCACAAGTGGTTTGCAACCACTGATTGGATTGCCATCTACCAACAGAAGGTGGAAGCTCCTTTTATATCAAAGTGCAAAGGACCTGGAGACACAAGTAACTTTGATGACTATGAAGAAGAGGAGATCTGGGTGTCTATCACTGAAACATGTGTCAAAGTGTTTGTAGAATTTTAGGGCCAGCCCCCTTTGCTTTGTGTGCCCAGGAAAAGAAAGGGCTGGATTTGATCAACCTCAAGGGCCAGAGTTTCTTGACTATTTGTTAATTTTGGGAGGTGGGAGAGTGTTGGGGTTCACCTGGATCTGTTTGGGCAGATGAGAGAAAAGGAGAATTTATTTGAAGCTGTGGAAAAGACAGTAGTCGGAATGTCATCCATCCCCCATCCATTGTTTCCAAGGTGGCCCTGTGAACCAGATCTAAGCACCCCTCAGGCCAGATCTGGCTCGCGGGCATTGAGTTTGACACCCTGGTCTACACCAATGGATGATCTTTCATGGCAGTCATTAAATACAACATTGCATTTTGTATTTTGCCATTTCAAGTGGTGCAATATAGTTTAAAAAAAAACACAGCAGTCAATCTCAAGTATTAGAGAAACATGCGCATGAAAATTATGGTAGATATCATGCAATGTAGAATGCATTAGTCATTTTTGTCTGAATGTATTTTCTAGATAGGATCCAATTGCATGCAGAAATGCCCGTATTAGAGCTTTTACTATGAGGATTTTAATGTTAAATTATGAATTGAGAAAATGAACTGGAGGTGAGAAAATTAGGTGAAAGCAAGCTTCAGAGGGACACCTGGTCCCATGTTCTATTAGATCACTTCCATTTATTGTCAGCTTTCATAATCCAAAGACAGAAGAGCTCAGGCATGTTGAATTGAATGTGTGTTCTCCATTTCCAGAAGTCAACTTAGAGTTTAAAGAGACAGGGTCTCTAGTAATGGTGGTTGATGGTGGCTTTGTTTAACACTGTTGATGTTTAGTGTGAAGGCAATTCTGGGAATTGAATATGCTAATGTCAAGCGCTGGTTCCCTTGAGACAATCTAATAATTGTTTGCAGCCACCCATGTTTTGTAATGTGGCTCCTGTTTTATTCCACAAAGCCAAATCATGTCCTCATCTTTTTCCTATACAAGGAAATCTGTTGGGTGAAGCAATTATCAGGAGTGATAGATGGCACAATGCTAGGTTCCTATCAATTAATTCCACCTGAACGAACAGTACTTTACTACCCTTTCCATGAGTTGATTTAAAAAAAAAGGATTGTCCCAATTAGTAAAACAAAACATTTCTGTGTAAATTATTAACTAAGTCTACTCTACAATTTGCTAATATGGAGAGAGAGACAGAGAGAGAGAGAAATATTAGATTAGATTAGAAAATTAGAATGGGAATAGAATAGAATAGAATAGAATAGAATAGAATAGAATAGAATAGAATAGAATAGAATAGAATAGAATGCTACCTCACTCTCTTTTAGCACTGATGATATTATCTAGTTCAGGGGTCACCAACCCTTTGGACCTCAGGGACCACCAAACTCATAATTTTGAATCCCACGGACAAGAGACCCTGGGAAAATCCCAAAAAATGTCTGCAGAAAAATTCCCCACACTGTTTTCCTACCGATTGATCATTCTTTATTTGGGATCGCAGGATACCATCTCCAGCTCCGTTCTCAGGGGGAGAGAGAGAGAGACTTTTGGCTTCATGCAAGGAAAGCAGCAGAAGCAGCAGAAGTTTTTCTTTCTCTCTCCCAAACTCCACCAGAAATGTGTCTTTGTGAGACTTGTCTCTCCGGTACAGCCTCTTGGAGCAGGATGCCTTGCAGGGTCCCAAAGACTCATTTCTGGCAGAATTTGGGGGAGAGAAAGAAAGACTTTTGCTGCTTTCCTTGTGTTCAGCCAAAAGCAGAAGAAAGACGTAGAAAGAAGCAGCCCAGTGGCCAGGCAAGGTGCCCCCTCCACCCTTCCCCCCTCCCCTCACTACCTTGTGTTGTTCGCAATGCAAGTGATGCAAACCTTGTGTTTCCGCAGGCCATGTGGGTGGCACAGCCTTGTGTTCCTGTACAGCTTGGATTAATTGCTTTAGAGGGTGCTTTGAGGGTGACATTTCTCTGCGGACCATCAAATTTTTCTTGTGGACCACTAGTAGTCCCCAGCCCACTGGTTGGCGACCACTGATCTAGTTTATTTATTTATTTATTCATTGGATTTTTATACCGCCCCTCTCCCAAAAGCGGGACTCGGGGCAGTGTACAGCCACATAAAACAGAACAAGTTATAGGAATTATAGAGTTGAAAACAATTTAAAGTTAGGTAATGAAAAGTCTGCAAGAAAACAACCAAGCTCAGATAGCACTAAAGACCCCTCATTTCCACCCTGAAGTACAATTTTTCTCGAGAAGAGAATGATGAGTATCAAAGATGATGAGTACCAAACAAAGTTTTTCCACAGAGAATAATGTAGTAAGTCACGAGGCAGCTGACACACACAAGTTCTAGTTTATGCATTGAGTACCAAACAAACAATGAGTATCAAAACAAAATGTGTTGAGTACCACATTTGATGGGTTTCAATTAGCAATTGAGTACCTACTAGTATATTCATTCATACCTACCGGCATGTATTTTTGGTTGCAGCATTGATCCTGAAGCAGTGCTTATTCATGTATGCTATCTGAATTTCACCCATAGTAGTGCAATAGTCAGACTCTTTGGACTGGTCCTTGAATCCTCTGGGTTACATGAAGAGAATAGTTGAGATGAGTTAATCTTGTGACGGGAGAGTTTTCTGACTTCTTCTGGCCCTCCTCATGAGAAGTGGTTTTATTCACAGACTATTTTAATATTTGAAGGGGATCAGGTGAATTGATGCTTTGCATGCAAGACAACAGAAGTTAATATTGAGAGTTATTTCAGTATTTTGAGCATGCTTCTGTACTCCTATTTATTGGACCATTGACTTCAATGAAAGAGAGAGAACATTTGACAGCAATAAATGGAGGAAATCACATGAAACTTCCTTTCCCCCCAAGCCTCTAATTTGTAGAATAACTTGCCTTCCCATCTCAGTGTGCATCTGTTTATCAATCAATCAGTCAGGGCAGAGAAATGCTGCCAGAGGAAACCCGTATATTAATGGACTGTAGCTCTCAGTTTCCATCACCATTGGGCATCTCTTCCTAGAGATATTTGGAATGGTATTTCATTAACATCTGGAACGTCAATGGATGCCTATATATTATGGCAGAAGTATAAATAGTGTAGATTTGGAGGGGGGGAAGGATGGGTGAAGAAATCATGTGGCTTATGTAAAATATATTTTTAAGTTATCTGAAGATTGAGGGATTCCCCCTCCCTATTAAATCATCCATGACATTTATTGATAAGATTTTTTTAAACAACAACAACAACAACATGAGGAGTTGTTGTTGATCAAAATGCTTGTTCTATTATAGAAGAAACACTCGAGGCCACATTTGGAACACTGAATAACAGATTAATGGAGTTGGAAGCAGGGGTGGGTTTCCACCTCTGTAGAACCGTTAGCTCTGAAGAGCAGCAGACATAGAACCAGTTCGATGTCTGCTGGTGTTTTTGCCCACCTGCCCACCTGGGCTTTTACCTGATCTTTCAACTTCAGCTGCCGAACGAGGCACAGCTGCAGTTTAAAAAGCAGGAAAAGAGGGCTGTTTCAAAGGCTGCTTCTCTGCACGCAGCGTGCTGGTGACGATTTACAGGCACATGGCTCGCAGCGTGCAGCAAAGCACATCATAAATCACTGAACCTCATAAATCCCAAACCGATAGTTAACCCTGTCATATCCCACCCCTGGTTGGAAGGGACTTTGAAGGTCTTCTAGTCCAACCCCATGCTTGAGCAGGATCACTTCAGACAAATTGTTATTCAGTCTCTTCTTAAAAATCTTCAGTGTTGGACAATTACAACTTCTGGAGGCAAGTTGTTCCACTGATTAATTGTTTTCACGGTCAGGAAATTTCTCCTTAATTCTAGGTTAATTATCTCCATGATAAATTTCCACCCACTGCTTCTTGTCCTGCCCTTAGGGGCTTTGGAGAATAGCTTGACTCCTTCTTTATGGCAGCCCTTGAGACATTGGAACACTGCTAGTATGTCACCCCTGGTCCTTCTTTTCATTAAATTAGGCATACCCAATTCTTACAACCTTCTTCATATGTTTTAGACCCTAGTCTCCTAATGTGTCCAGTTCTGATTACCATGATTAAAACAAAAAGATGCTAGAGTCCTAAAAAGAATGCAAAGAAGACCCCAAAGATAAGGGGTCTGGAGACAAAATTGTATGATGAACATCTAAGGGAACTACATATACTTAGCTCAGGGGAAACATCATAACATACTTGAAGGGCTGTCACAAGAAAGAGAGCCTTCGTTTATTCTCCGTAGTACCTGAAGGTAAATCAAGAAGCAATAGGTGGAAACTTATTAAAGGGAATTCCAACCTGGAAACATGGAGGTATTTCCTAATAGCAGGACAGATTAATTAATGGAAAAGGTTCTTTCCTGGAATTGTGGGTGGGTGGCTTCATTGCTGGAGGTTTGGTGACCAGTTGTCTGGTATGGTATAAGGACTGCTGCATTACCTTCCAGCCCTATGATTCTGTCTGTCTGTCTGTCTGTCTGTCTGTCTGTCTGTCTGTCTGCTCTGACTCAACCTGATTCCAAGAGAGCAAAAACAAGACACAGGCAACAGCCCACACCTTTTAAGGTTTCATTTACGAATTCTGTTTCTTCAAAAATAAAAGGCTGCTTCCAACTAATTAGCTCCGACAAGAAAGAGCCTTGCCAAGTTGTTTTCAAGGCTGCCAAAAACCCACAGATAAGAAATAGTTTAGAAGAGTTTTCAAATACTAACTATAATGTCCACGAGGCTGAGTTTCAGAGCGTCTTTGCCTTCTGCAAAGAATGCTTCTTCAAACCTGGCTTTTATCCTCTTGAGAGAGGGGTCATTACCTTGCAGTCTTACTCCCAAGTTGCCTGTGCTGCTGTAACTGCTCTCTCCTACGAGCAATCCTGCGTGCATGTGCACTTGGCACAGGCTCCTCGGGAACCCCCTCATCACTGCTGCCAGCTCCACAATCTCTGAAGGCAGCAGTCCACTCCCTAATGGTCCTGGCCCCTCATCTGAGTCCTCGCTGTCATCTACTGTCCACACCTGCTGCTGGCTAATCACAACCCTATCTATCTATCTATCTATCTATCTATCTATCTATCTATCTATCTATCTATCTATCTATCTATCTATCTATCTATCTGCACACACACACGCAGACACAGACACACACAGAGACACAGGCACAGAGGAAACAATGCTTTATGATTCTCACTGCAAGTCAACATGTGCAAAAAGAGTTGATACATATGTGGGCGGCCAGTTTCAGGAAAACAATTATTCCCCTTCCTCTGAAGGTCTCAAAAAATATGTTTTGTAAATTATTCTTGATATTTTCCTTCTTCTAAGCTAGCTTTTCATTTCTCTACTGTTTTCTCCTCAGAGAGCAATAATTGACTGGCTTTCTTTCTACAGATGTGCCTGCCTCAGTGTGTATCTATGTGTATGGTTGTATATATGTGTACACACACACACACACACACACACACACACACACACACACACACACACACACAAACATGATATATTTCTGTAATCTCACCTTTTGGGGTGCTGACAAACTTCACAAGAATCACCAGGAATTATTAACAGAAATACTTGCAATGCTCCATCGCTCCCTCTATCCCTAGGGGGGAAAATATTATATATAAATAGCTCCCAACCTGAGATTGAATGAGTCTTCTATACTGTTTCTGGTGACTAAATGAACAATTGGTTACTGGAGGTATTGTGGAAGGCAAAACAAGACTCCCCAGTGAGACCAGAGGGGGTGGGGTGGGGGAACTTTTGAAAATAGCAGAATTCAGTGCATTTTGTCTTAGATCGACTTTTGCATCAGGGTTCCAGCAAGAAAATTGGGTACAGCTATTCATGCAGAATGAAAAGAAATGGGAATGTGATTGTATGGTGCAGTGGGCAGAAGGGGCTAATGTCAAGGCATTGTCCTTCTCTCTGAGAGAGCAAGTCTGTTGTTGAAGTCTATTCTGGGCCCATCTATCACGAGGAGGTAATAGTTATAATAATTCAAAGTACGCCAGCATGCCTTTTAGATCCTGTCCTTCCCTATTGGATTAGTTTGTTCTAAAACAGACAAAAAAAAACCTTAAGTGCTTCTACCTACCATATTACGGGATTCCAAAACAAAAATACCATTTTCTCTTTTTAAAACAGAAGGCATGAAAATGTTTCTTTTAAAAAAATTATCATTGAAGTTAGGGGGGAAAACGATGTAATTATTCCTGGCACCAGTTCTGGATTCTGGTTATTTTTAATCGGTTCTTGCATATTAACTTGACTTGTAGAAACTATCTGTGTACCTTGATCTTATGAAGCTTCTGAAGTTACTTTGACATCCATACACAGTTACACCATCCTATATTTATCTTTGTCATTAGATATAATAAAACAATAAAACTGGAATCTGTTTTTTTTTTAAAAAAAACAGAGCATTATTTCTCAAAAAGGGTAACGCTTAAAGAAAAAAAAATGCTTTAGGGATTAATGATCATCCAATGGATTATTATTATTATTATTTTGCATTGCTTTGATTTGTCTATGAGTTTGTGAGCGAAACACTGTATCACTGGTCCAAACTACTCAACCAGGAACGGATGTTAAAATTGTTTCAAGAATATCTATTTTCCAATTTAATTTATATTTGGGTAGAACGGACTCACCCAGCTTATGATCTATCATTCAAAAGTAGTTACATTTCAGTCCCCTGGAGCTGGTTAAGTCTTTCTAGTTTTGACTCCTGCCCGTCTACAGTTAAAAAGTAAATGTGACTGAACAATTTTTAAGCATCTGCGACCTGTCATAATCAAGGTTTCCTAAAAACCGTTAGGAAACCTTGGAAGGTCAGAAAACTCATTTCAGACTCCATTTTTCTTCTTCTTTATTGCTGCACCTGGTAAATATAAGCATTCATTTATGTTTGTTAGTTGAAAGCCATGTCCCAGGGAACATAAATGAAATAATGCACAGATTATAATGGAACTGGTGAATTGGAATTATCAATATTGGTCTACATATCGGTCTATATTGTGGGATCCAAACAACCAGTCCTTTTTATTAGAAAGGCGTGTTAACTTTAGTACTGTGGTGTATATCCCTATAGGATGTGTAATTTTAAAATGTGCTGTATGTTCTGAAGATGTTTCTTGGATGAGAAGAGAAACATCTTCAAGGAAAGTCCAGTTGTCTTTTGAAAAAGCAGGGACAACTATGACCTGGGACAACTATGACCTGGGTGACTGAGAATCTCCATAGATATGTGTTGTATGTGTTCACAACAATGTTCCCTGCCCTATCTGCAGAGCAGCAATGAGATTATGGTTCTTTGATGGTTCTGTGTTCTACTATAACTTCAGCATTTCTCACCTTTGGGCCAAGCTGCTAGGATTTGCTGAAATTACAAATTTGGAGCATTTAGAGAGAGCCAACGTTTCCTTATCCCATAGATTATGCATTTGGCATGGGTTGTGAAGGATGATACAGTTGAACATCACTTCTTTCAATATTCCCTCTGTGGATTTGACAATTGAGCTAATGCTGGCTGGGAAATTATGGAAGTTGAAGTCCGTCTGTCTTCAAGTTGCTAAGACTGAGAAAAACTACAATAGAGAAAAATCCAAGATAGTTATTTAAATTAGACATTTTCAAGACATTGTTTTTTCCTAAAAGGTATGATTATGCTATACATGTACCTATGGCTTTGTCAAAAGGCCACCCAAAGCAGGAACAAATTGTAATGGAAAACTTCTTTTTACAGCATAATGCTAATACATATGAGAAATTGGCAAATTCCTTCTGAGGGCAGCAGCAAAATTTAATGCAAGATGGTACAAGAATTGGGGAATTTTTTTTTTGAAACAATTACCCTTTTCATGCTGATTTAGTTAGATGCTAAAAAAACTGTTCAGCCACTCTTAATCAATATGTGGCAATTCCAGCTGCCTGCTGTTCATTTTCATTTATATTTTAAATAAGAAAAACAAGGAAGTTTGTCTTGTGGGGTGTTAGTCATTGGTATTCTGGATCAGTTGCAGAACCTGTAAAGGTTTATCTTGAGGAGCGTTCAGATTATGGTTTGTTTGTTTTGGCTTACGATATGATAAGGGCATTTTCCCAAATGAGATTTAATTCCTCCAACCCTTTCTTATTTTATTTTGAAAAAGCTATAGGATTAAAAAAAAAAAAGTGGGGGGGACGAATTTTAGGATCTGAGTTCGTCATCTCTCTGTGAACTTTGTTCAGGATGAAAGTGGGAGGGAGCTTGCTGTAGCATGTAAGGGTTGTCTACAACAATAATTATATTGATCTAAGTATTACTGATATCAATGGGAAAAACTAAATTCTCAGAACTATGAAGTTAGTTTAATTTAGTTTAGTTTGCTTTATTGTCATTGCACCTCATACAACGAAATTAAATGCCATCTTCATCTACATTATAACTATAAAAATAAAACACAAACACATCCTTCACATTCTATACAATTGAATTGAAAACCTGATATTGTATGAATATTGCACTATACAGTAGAATTCAGTAGAGTTACTGCCCTGGGATAGAAGCTGTTTTTCAGCCTATTTGTCCTTGTTTTTATTATCCTGTACCATCTGCCAAGTAGTAATAGTTCAAAAAAAGGGTGCCCACTGAGGATGAGATGCATCTTTAAGAATGCTTTGAACTTTTTGCAATTAGGAACAGTTGATGGGGAAAAAAACAACTAGAAAGTTTGTATGAACTGAAGGAGCTCAGATAAGACTGAGAATTGAAGATTGCTAAAACTGGGAGGGGATGAAAGTTGAAATTATTTATTTATTTATTTGATTTGTCAATCACTTACAATATAATAGGTATAAGGATAAACATAGTTATGAATACAAGAAATAAGTACATATAAGAAAAATAAAAGAAACAATAGGACAGGGATGGTAGGCACTTTGGTGCACTTATGCACGCCCCTACAGGCCTCTTAGGAAAGGGGTGAGGTCAATAGTAGGCAGTCTAAGATTAAAGTTTTGGGGTTTGGGGAAGAAACCACAGAGTCAGGTAGAGTATTCCAGATATTGACCACTCTGTTGCTGAAGTCGTATTTCCTGCAATCAAGTTTGGTGCAATTAACCTTGAGTTTGTATCTATTGTTTGCTCTTGTGTTGTTATGGTTGAAGCTAAAGTATTCGTTGACCGGTAGGACATTGCAATATATGATTGTATATACTATACTTAGATCGGACTAAAGAGGACGTAGTCCTAGATTTTCTAGATCTAGAATTTCAAGTCTGGTGGCATAAAGTATTCTGATATGAAGCTTATTTTACACAACAAACCAATTCACATTGACAGAATGACAGAGTTGGCAGGAACCTTGGAGGTCTTCTAATCTAACCCCAAATAGGAGACCATACCATACTGGACAAATGTCCAGTCTCTTCTTGAAAACTCACAACTTCTGGAGGCAAGCCCATCCCACTGATTAATTGTTCTCACTACATTTGCATTCTTCCAAGGGTCTCATAGTACTTTACATACTATTCTTCTTTTATCTGACGGCAATCCGATATATACTGTAGGCTGGTGAGTGCTCAAGATCGTTGAGGAAGATCCAATTTATTATCTGACTTGAATTTTAAGTGATATTTTAGAGGTGCAGTTTTCAAATCCATGTGAAAGTGGAGTTTCTATATATTTTGGTTGAGTGGAGCTTTGAATATAAATCTCACAAATTGGAATACAGTTGGGTTGGTGTTCTTAAATTTTGTTACACAGTTCCAGGCTCAAAAAAATAACACACACCCTCACTCTCACAAGTTTTAGCTAGTCCAAATTATTTCAAAGACAGCATATCTGAAGCAGTGATGGATGGTACTATTTCAAATGCATTGGATTTTCTGCGGCAAAATTTGGGAGACACAAACCTGACTTGCGCTCTTTAATATAGACAAATTATCTGGGGATTGATGTACTGTAGGCACCTCTTGAGAACCATTGCTGTTTGTATCTAGGAAGGGCATCATGTATTCAAAATCCTAACAATGTAATTGCTTCTTTAGGATTAGAGTGTAATTTTCACATTTGATTTTAATTGCATTAATGAAAAAACCCAGTATAAATTTAAGGAAAAGGAAACAAACCTTATTTTTTAGCTTACTAGACAAATTTTGTGTTCTATTTTATCCAACATATACGTGACACTCATTTATCAATCTTCATTAGTAATTCATTGGTATTTTATTTTTGTTGTTTTATCCAAAGAGAAATCTTTTGCAAAGCTCACTCTTACATCACCTTCACATTTGGGTGACCCTCTAGTAGCTATTACAGTCCCACAGTCTAAATCGGTTCACATTTATCAAACTCACTTCAAAGAAAATTCATTGGGAACGCCATAAGATGGCAATATTTCTCTTTGAGAAATAGGCAGGAAAAAAGAAACGGTCATTGTTTGTAGCAATAGTCAGACTTGGGTAGTTTGTCAAGAACTATAGTGGACTAGCTCAAATTGTAATTGCTTATGTTGTTAAAATTTTCCTTTTCTTAGTGGCACAAATAATTAGGAATGTCATCAGAAACCTATATAGTCATTTCCTCCCCCTCCATTTCCACTTGCTCTTTTATCCCCTTTCCCAGTGAATGGTGTGGTGTGTGTGTTTTAATGCTGTTTAAATTCTGGAAAATATAAAATGGAATTGGTTAAAAAAAAGTCTTGGAGGATCAGGCCATCAACAATTACAACCACATGAAAGCTTTGGATTTATAAACAAAATACAAAATGGAATTCCAGGCTGTTAAAAGGGGCATGCTTCCACCTTTTATCTGGTCTTTGAGCTTTCCAGAGATATCTGCGATGCTTAAACAGTACAGGTGCAAATCTGATTTGATTGAGTTGAAAAGGGATGATTTGATTTGGACCTCTGGACTGAGTGGTGAAATTATGTTGGTTTCATTCCTATTTCTAAAGTGATTCAAACAATCCAGCATGGACAGAAGCTTCTCAATACATATTGAGCTGAAGGAATACAGTTCGATTTTATCTTATTTGGGAACATTGATGAAAATAAACAAATATATAGCATATCCAGGAGTGCATGTGGTAGCAGGGACATCTTTCTTCTGTACCAGTGTCCCATGGCAAGATAAAAGAAAAATGCAGAAGGAAGCAAAAATAACAAAATTGTATATAAATTCAAATACATTCTCTAAATAAATAAATCAATATATTGGTATATTCCATACTGTTATACTCCTGCATATCACTCTTGTTTATCTACTTTCTCACCTATCCAAAGGTGCTTTTTCAAAAGGCAACTGGATTTTGTTTTTTCCTTGAAAACATTTCATTTCTTAGCCAAGAAACTTCTTCAGTTCTGACTTTCAACATTCCCTCTATAAATTTGACAATAGAGAAGTGTTTCTTAACCTTAGAAACCAGAAGACAAGTGAATTTCAGGTGTCAGAACTGAAGAATCTTTTCAGATGAGAAGCAAAATGTCTTCAAGGAAAAACAAAGGAAGTCCAGTTATCTCTTGGGTTGCCTTTGGGACAGCCATGGACTGGATGATTGAGAATCTATTTTTCTGCTGTCTTCTGGTGGTGCTTCTGTTAAAGATGGACCAGAGACCGTGATCATGTGTGGCTTTGATCCATGCTTACCTTGTTGAAAGGGTCCCTACGGGACTGGATCCATCTCACCCACCTCAGAGGGGTCGGGGAGAGGGAGGGATCTCCAGCTGGGTCAAGGGGAGTCACATCTCCCCTCCCTGTCTAGGTATACTCCCCTGGAAGACAAGGAGAAGCTGCAGTTTAATGGCTGCTCTGAAGACGGGAAGCTGCTGGGACCTAAGTGTGTGTTGGAGCGGTGAAGTGGTGAGCGGCGTGTAACTAGATAAAAGAATTTAAACCTTCTTTCAATAAACCCGAGAAGCAGAAAGAAAGAGCCCTCAATTAAGAGTATGACAGCGGCTAATAGAAAATAAGAGGAAAATATAAGGTAAACAAAAATTGGATTATAGAAGAGCTACAATTAAACTAGAGACTAAATTCGGAATAATATACAGAATTTGGCATTAATTAGGCATTGGATGGAATGATGGAACTTGTCTGGAACTGATTATATTTTAAAGAGCTAATGGTTGAAATGGTTGAAAATTAAGGTTAATATAATTGAAAAGAGAAAAGAAAAGAACTTTGAAAAGTGGAAAAGCGATATAGAGTGCCATCTAATGGTCAAAGACTTTTTTCTTTTATGATTTTATGGAAAATCACTGGTCTTATAAATGTGTGAATGAGAAAAGATATGAAATAAAAGACTATAACATAACAAGAACCTCGGAAACCTTAAAAAAGAAGGTGGGTGGAGGGAAAACCGTAGCAAGAGGATAAATGAATACAATATCTTGGGACAGTTGGGTGTTGACTGTGACAAAGAGATAGAAGGATTAATAAGGGAAATAGAGACAAACGGAGACTTTTGGCAAGGACCGCAATAAAAAACTTTGAACTTCAATAACTCAACTGATTAAAAAAAAATGGAAGAAATAAGCAAAGAATTTAAGTCGGAACTGCAAATTGTGAGAGGAATGCTAAAAGAAAGAAGAGAATTATTGGATACACTGACAAAAAAAATAATAATGGTGATGCAGTCCACAGAGGAACAAAGGAAATCCAGACAGGAGGAGTTAAAGGAAGAGGAAATCAGCTCAGATGAGCATGGAGAACAAGAGACATTGCCAAAAGATTTTAAAGGAACCAAAATTATGACACCGATGACAGAGGCAATAAATAAAAGAGAAAACATTCCCAGTATTAAACAAAAGAAGAAGAAATCGTATAAAAAGAAACTTCAAAAAGCAGGAAAGGGCAGGGGGAAAGATGGGTGACTGGCAGATGAAAATAAAAACAATATTAAAGGAAAAAAGAGGGATAAAGAAGAAAGATTGGGGAAACTTAGAAAAGGGAAAGCTGGCTAAAACTAAGAGAAATGGTAATGCTGAGAGATTTAGCGATAAGGGTTAGGCATACTATGAAAGGGGGATACCACATGGACATGTATTTTGGTATTTTTTATTAGAAATGTAGATTGGGGAGATTTGAAGTTTAAAATTTATCGGGAAATACCCTAAGAGTATTATATAACTATATGAGAAAAGTGAAAATGGAGTGAGAGGTATTAAGAGGGTTCTATTGCTATTAATCCTTTCTTTTTCATATATATACATCCTAAAATATGTAATTGATTATTTAAATGACATTAGAAAGACTATGATAAACTAGGTGGAAATACGGTATTATGATTAAAAAGTGTGAATTATATAAACTTTTTAAGTTAAAATTGGTTAAAGGGAAGTAAAAAGGGAGACAATCTACTGTTTTTCTTTTCCTTCTTTGTTTCATACATGAAATAGAAAATGTAATTCATTATATAAAGAATATGAGAAAATAAAAAACATAATGAATTAGAAGGGATCATATTGGAATGTAAGATACTTACAATTGAGAGTATTATATTATAATTAAAAGTAGGGGAATTAAAATTTATTAAAACTATAAGGGTAAAATTTGGCTAAGTGGAAACAAAGGAAAATATGAAATGGTTATATGAATATCTCTGGAATAAATATAAGATATATTGTAGATTGAGGGATATACCATGTGGATCCTAAATATATTAATTTTACTTTATTTTTACTCTTTTTTGTTTTTTTACTATATATCGGTCTTGAGAAAGTTAATGAAGATAACAATGTGTAATGTAAAATAAAATAGGTGGTAAGCTGAAAATGGAAATAATAGGGGATACAGAATTGGAAATATGTGTGAGGATGAAATGATTTTGAAATTGAATTAATGAATTGAAATATGAAATGGAAACTTATTTAAAGATTAGTGGAGTGGATAATGTGATGTGATACTAAACAAGAAAGTTGAAAATGTAATTATGATTATGTACAAGTATTGTAATCTGGAATCACGTTGCTCACGTGAAGAGATGTGTAAAAATAAAAAATAAAAAAAAACTTTTATTAAAAAAAGAGAATCTATTTATCTGCTTTTGGACTTTGCTTAATACAGATAGAATAGCAATGGCGCTTAGATTTATATACCGCTTCACAGTGCTTTACAGCATTCTCTGAATGGTTTACAGAGTCAGCATATCTGGTTTTGCAAACTAGATTTGCAAACCTTGGAAGGATAGAATGCTGAGTCAACCTTGAGCCAAGTAAGGATTGAACACCAGACTGTGGGCAGAAGTCAACCTGCAATACTGCATTCTAACCACTGTGCCACCATGGTTCTTACAAAGAATAATTTTAAGAATCTGACTTTCCCCAGTTTGATTTCCAAACATTGCTCCATGCTCAGAGTCGAATTCCTAGCGTGTCTGATGGATACCAAATTGTGAAAAATATCTTTTTGTCAAGGAAAATCTTAAGTGAAATCCCAGTGAAAACCTGACCAGATTCAGTTGACCTAATTATAGGAATGCATCCTATCTTGCTTTAGGTAAACCTCATATTACAATCAAGATCCAGAAATTCACATCACAAACTCATTTTAGCATCTTTATTTACCAACATGCCATGGATGCTAGATGTTCAACTGAAAGACACCAATTTTTAATATAGGATTTTTTCTGTAGTTGTTAGCTCAATTATCTTTGTGTATTCTTAACAACTACACTTGGGCATCTGATCCTAGTGTTGGTTTTTTAACACCTAATGAAGGTGTAATTTGGCATAAAAGTTTCCATTGTGAAACTAATATTAATTAACAAGTCATCCTTAGAATGCAGTGTGAGAGAGTTTGGGATTTTATTTTGACAGCTTTCATTTTCAAAGGGTAATTAAAATGGTTTCACTGTCACAATGAGTATGTAACTATCACCTCTATTGCACAGCTTTTTTCTATTTTGCTTCTAAAATTATATCACTAACTAGAAGAATCTCCAACTTTTACATTAGAAAGTAGCTCCTTGAGGATTGCTGAGTTCACCAGCTAAAGTTTGGAATGAACCCAACTTTTGACTTGCAAGTTTCTTATCCGATCTGGTCCGATTCACAGTTGGGTGGAAAGCATTAAGCATTTATGATTTAATGAAACTTCGCTGCTGAAAATACTCTCAATTCCTTTGCATGGTTGAGATTGCTTTGCACAAATTCTAGGAGAATAGATTTTCTATTCTTTGAGATCTCAGCTGACTTAATCCATATCTTGTGAACTTATTTATAATAACTTCTGTTGCCCATGCAGTTGCATCTTCAAAGAGTTCACTGTGAAATGATTAAAGTAATAAAAACGATCAATTAAATTGACATAAATGGATTCATTTAAAAAGATAAAGAAAAGTGAAAGGATATGAATAAGAGAAAAACCAGTCATCCATACAGAGAAAACCATGATGAACTGTAAATGAAGACCTGGAGTATCCACTATCTTTCACATTTCCTGCATCCTCTAGAGTAGGACTTGAGAAATCAACACATGAAAAAAAAGAAAACATGCAATATACAACCAGTATATATTTAAGGAAGAAGTGTTTTAAATTCAGTTTTGATAAACAAAAATCCAGTTGATGATTCCAACAAGAGTTCTCTTCAAACTGCATTGCTTAACCCAAGAAGTACATAAGGCAAACTCCCCTTCCAAAATAGTGATTCCAACCTTTGCTACTGCTTTGATATTCTCCCTATGTACAAGAATGTCTAAATATACCAATCCTGATTTATTTATTTATTTTAAAGAGGCACCTCTGGAATAAGTCTCTGAATATCTATGGGAAATAAAATCCAACTTCCATCTTTCTGATATTCACGTTTATCTGGCACAAAAAACCCTGTGTATAAATATTAGGATATGTGTTTAAAATAAAATTTAGCACCTGTGATGTAGGAGCTGCCTTATTTATCCTCTGATTATAGCAAACCTTGTTGGCTTTATGCCATTATGCCAGTGCTGATATTATATTCCTTGCTGTTCTCTGCATAGAATTTTGGAGAGTATATTGCTTAGCATGAAGGCATTATTTTTTTTTTAAATAATGGTTTCTTTTAGATAGAAAATGCATTTAAAATATTTATTTCAAAATATTTAAATACAGACAATGCAGGTTAGTTCTGATGCTCTGTATTATACAGAGATTTTTCAGATGTAGGAATAAAGCTAACCTTCATCAAACAGAAACCGCAATTTCCCATCCCTTTCAAAGTTCCAGCAAAGATTGACATTTCTCCTAGTCAACCTTGAAATGAATGGGCCTGATTGGTTCTGGCCAAGATTCAAGAGGAACAGAAATAATTATGTGAAATTTCTCAGAGGGACCATTTGATCTTATTTTGAGCTTCCAGATTGAAATATTCTCCCTCAAGAGAGCCATCTGCGTAATTCCAAATACAGTCGAAATAGCTCTTATATGACATGAAGTGTCAATGGGAAAGATTTTTTGCGTACCACCTAGATTGCATGAGCCACCTGCAGGACTGATCCTATCATTGAGGCAGAAGGAAACAGCTGACTTTGTCTAATACCAATTTTGGAGTATTAGCAAAAAAATAATAATATTTTGATGAGTCATTTTGATGACCTTCTCCAGAACTTCAGCAGAATTATAAGTTGATAACAGAATAGAACAGAACAGAACAGAACAGAACAGAACAGAATAGAATAACAGAGTTGGAAGGGACCTTGGAAATCTTCTAGTCCAATCCCCTGCTTAGGCAGGAAACCGTACACCACTTCAGACAAATGGTTATCCAACCTCTTCTTAAAAACTTCTAGTGTTGGAGCATTTACAAGTTCTGGAAGGCAAATTGTTCCACTGATTATTGTTCTCACTGTCAGGAAGTTTCTTCTTAGTTCTAGGTTGCTTCTCTCTTTACTTAGTTTCCACCTATTGCTTCTTGTCCTATCCTTGGGTGCTTTGGAGAATAGCTTGACTCCCTCTTCTTTGGGGCAGCCCCTGAGATATTGGAACACTGCTATCATGTCACCCTTAGTCCTTCTTTTCATCAAACTAGATATACCCAGTTCCAGCAACCGTTTTTCATATATTTTAGCCTCCAGTCCCCTAATCATCTTGGTTGCTCTTCTCTGCACATTTTCTAGAGTTCCACATCTTTTTTACATCAAAACTGGATGAAGTATTCCAAGTGTGGCCTTGCCAAGGCATTATATCTTGTATCTATACATTCGGCAGTGATGCTAAGACTCGTGAGAGTCACATTTGATACCAAATATCATGTATGCTTTATGTTGTATTTAGATTATGCATTAGTTATTCAGCATATCAATGTGTAAGCAGTTGTAGAGTGAAGTAGCAATGGATAACTTGTCCTGGATTTGTTTCTGAGGGACTTAACATCATATGAGTTAAATTGGCATTAACTGGATTAGATTTTCCTTCTTCTAAACCCAGTCTCTCTATCTTGTAACTCCTCTGCCTTGTTTGTTTGGTTTTGAAAATTCAACATCAAAGCCTTGATTGATATTTAATGATCACAGTGCATCACAAAATAATTCTGAGTTGTTGGACCTTTTGAATGAGCACACCCCAGAATTGAGTTTAAATATCAGCTCATTGTCGATCTGCTAGTGAATCTGTCTATTTCCTGTTCCAAACGTGAATGTTTAAAAGTGTGGTTTCCCATCTTTGCTTTTTAATGTTTGACATCTGGTGTTTGGGAGAAAATTGTTCGAGTGGTAATGCATATATCTTTCATATACATATTAAAAAATGTTTAGTTAAATGTTAGATGAAGGGAGAAGAGGCTGATTTTTTGGCTTACATTTTCTTATCGGTAACTAAATCTCTTTTTTTTAAAAAATCAGCAAAATAATCCTTTCAAATACTTTAAAGGAAATCGGGTTGACAGAGTCAAATCAGACGTTCTTTTTAATGGACTTGAGTATTCATATGGAAAAAAAAATAGAACGATCTCCTAAAAGGAAAAAAAATACGACTGCTGATTTTTTAATTATTGGAGTGATATTATATACTATACTAAGCAATATAGTGGCATTTGAACCTGCAATTTTGAGAAATGGCAGATTTAAGAATTGGATGTCGAAGGAAGGAATCTTTTGCCTGGAGTCCTTATTTGTTAGGTATTTATAGAACTTTATAGAACTTATATTTATATAAGTGGGAGCTTTACTACTGGAAGCTTTCAGAAAGAGACTGGATTGCTATATGTCAGAAATGCTGCTTGGGTGGAGGGGGGTGGACTAGATGATCTACAAGGTCCCTTCCAACTCTGTTATTCTGTTATTCTGGGAAGAGTGGTGTGCTCCTCAAGGAATAAATTAAATTATCTTTTAATTTAGATAACAATGATATTCTGTTAGCTTAATCTGCTTAAGTGAAGTGATCTCGAAGGATTACCTTGAGAGGTTAAATTAGATAAATATACAGGTAGTCCTTGAGTTGCAACCTCAATTGAGCCCAAAATTTCTGTTGTTAAGTGAGTTTTGGCTCATTTTAAGACCTTTCTTGTCACAGTTGTTAAGTGAATCACAGCAGTTGTTAAGTTAGTAACATCGTTGCTAAGTGAATCTGGATTTCCCATTTGACTTTTCTTGTCAGAAAGTCGCAAAAGGAAATCACATGACCATCATTAATGAGTCAATTGCCAATTGAATTTTGATTATGTGACCCTGGGGGTATTGCAATAGTGAAAAGTTGTAACATAGAATAACAGAGTTGGAAGGAACCTTGGAGGTCATTTAGTCCAACCCCCTGCTCAAGCAGGAGAATCTATTTCAAATATTAGCCTCTACCTAGGATCGAACTCACAATCTCCTGATTGTGAGGCGAGAACTCCACCTCTAGGCGGGAAAAATGGTCACTTTTTTCAGTTCCATTATATCTTTGAACAGTCACTAACTGATCTGTTGTAAGTCAAGGACTACCTGTAGAGGATTTCTCCCCCCAATATTTTACAAGTTTGGGAAGCTTGGACCAAAAGCATGATGTTGGTCGCTTCCATTTGAGCATTTCTACATCCTATAATGGGTCAATCAATTGAATTTCAATTCAATTGATCACAGCCAGAGACCAGAGACCAGAACAGATAAAATCACTCAGAAAACATACAATTAAAAATTCTAGAATCTCTATAGATAAAAGCGAAATACCACTCATGCATCATCACAAAATCTCCAGACCCATAAAGCCTACAAACTTGAAATTTGCCACGTATATTCCTCTTGGCTTCTAGGTACTCACTAAGAAAGGATTTATTGAAATGACTATCAGAGCATTAGTATTGTTATGATGATGATGATGATTAACATGCTCTGATGCTAAGGAGTTCTAATCCCCCTCCCCACCTGAAAAGCAATCTGTTCTAAATGCAAAACACAAGCAGAGGAGAGTAGTTTCAGTTTCAGTTTCACAGCAGCAACCAGCTTTAATACAGAACAGTTGAGCTAAGCCATGCCTAGGCTCCTTACTGTCTCCTTGCTCACATAGCAAATACTTCTTCAGTTTCCATGTTTCAGTTTCCAAACAGCCCTCAACTCTCTCACACACTGACAGGATGCTAGCCAGATGAATACCGATGGATGCTGGTAGGCAAAGGCAGATTTTTTTTTCCTCCCCAAAATTTAAGCCCAACCACATAGGTACGTAGCGAAGCACAGGTATCGAGCTAGTAAAATAATAACAGATAAATTTTATTTAGTATGTGACCCTATACTGAGAACTTCTCAATGTGCAAGTTTAGTCAGCTAATGCAGTTCCTTGAATACATTTCTTCTTCAAGAAGAAGAGAGAGAGAGAGAGAGAGAGAGAAAAACCCACCAAAAATATATCTGAAAAGGTTCCAGCTTCCTGCAAGCATTTAGCCTGCCTGTGAAGGTTAACATTAATTATAGGTGAGAGGTTCAAACTTTCCTTGGCTCTTCTAAGCACAGAGACCCAACAGTGAAACTTCACAAATTAAGTGTTAAGGACTGAATGGAAATGGTAAGCACATTTACGTAGCCCAAACTGGCAGATTCCACCACTTTGATTCCTGAATTAAATTAGGGGGGGCAGAGAATTATGAATAATCTGCTCTTCTACAGGTAATGGCACTTAGCGACATGCTCAGAAGTGGCATTTTCAATTAAGGAGAGAGCTGTGTTCCCCAGCAGTGTCCTCCAGTTTTAAATGGGTTGCCAGATGTTATAGCAGATGTAATTGCATATAGTATTTTTCAAAATGATCACACACGTGAACACACACACACACACACACACACACACACCAAAAAGCTGGATTTAAGAGTAACGTCATTTAAAAGAATGGGATTTAGCATTACACAGCATTGACTTACCTATATTCTGTCCTATTCAAGAATGACATCTTGATATTCGCAGGCATAACTGACAAATATGATCATAGTAGCTTTGTTATATTGGCTTATCTGCCACTTTCTGCATAAAAACAAATCTAGAATAGAATTCTTTATTGGCCAAGTGTGACTGGACACACAAGGATTTATCTTTGGTGCATAGGCCCTCAGTGTACATAAAAAATACATTCATCAAAAATCATAAGATACAACACTTAGTGATAGTTATAGAATACTAAATAGAATTCTTTATTGGCCAAGTGTGATTGGACACACAAGGAATTTATCTTCGGTGCATAAGCTCTCAGTGTACATAAAACAATACCTTCATCAAGAATCATAAGATACAAGACAGTGATAGTTATAGGATACCAAATAGAATAGAATAACAGAATTGGAAAGGACCTTTGAGTCTTCTAGTCCAACCCCCTACTTAGGCAGGAAACCCTACACCACTTCAGACAAATGGCTATCCAATCTCTTCTTAAAAACTTCCAGTGTTGGAGCATTTACAACTTCTGGAGGCAAGTTGTTCCACTGATTAATTGTTCACACTGTCAGGAAATTTCTCCTTAGTTCTAAGTTGCTTCTTGCCTTGATTAGTTTCTACCCATTGCTTCTTGTCCTGCCTTCAGGTGCTTTGGAGAATAGCTTGACTCCTTCTTCTTTGTGGCAGCCCCTGAGATATTGGAACACTACTATCATACCAAATAAGCAATAAAAATCATACTAGGAAACTAAATAAAACAATGTAATCATAAAGATACAAGCAACAAGGTTATAGTCATCAGTAGAAGGAGATAGGTCATAAGAAGGATGACAGGAATAATAATAATATAGTCTTAATAAATAGTTCAACAGTGTTGTGGGAATTAGTTGTTTAGCAGAGGGATGGCATGCAGGGAAAAAAACTGTCCTTGTGTCTAGTTGTCCTGTATCCAATATTCTTATAACATCGTTTTGAGGGTAGAAGTTGAAACAATTTATGTCCAGGATGTGAGGGATTTGTAAATATTTTCACAGCCCTCTAGAAAGGCATAAGGCAATTCAAGCCAATTGAATGAAACATTTTGATGAACACTGGGAGAGCTTTGAACATAATGTGGAAGTTTAGAAGTCATGGAATAGAAACAACAGAGAGTTCTGAACTGGCCAATTCCATTTTGAAAAAGGGGGAAAGAGGATCAATGAGGTTGAAATGTTAAAACCTAAGGAGAAACTGAGCTGGAATGGCATTTCGGAAGCATCTTCAAAGCGAAGTTGATTCCTGTGTGTGCAATTATCTCAGTAGCTATATTTGTTTCTAACTCATGTTGAAGTTTGAACAACAGTAAATGGACATAAGAGAGCTTTGACCCTTTGAGACTTACAAATTCTCTTTCCTGTTTAATTAAAGCCCCCTTTTGGGTTTTGTTTTAAGGCATGATTCATGCTGATGTCATTGATGGATAGGAAGATTATTATTTGCCTTTTATCACTTAGTAATTGAGTTCTGTGTGTGTAATTTACCGCTCTGTCTTTTATTGTAAAATAGATCAAGGAAAATTTCCATTAATCTTTCTCTTTTTTGGCAACCATCTACATTTAACATTGGGGCAGCTATCGATAGGAGTAGTGTATCAAGGCGAACAATGACAAAGGAAGAATTTAATTTGATGGTTAGCCTAGTTTAGAAGAAAATGTGTTTGGAATGGTGAAGAGGGCCCTTCCCCCTTATAGCCTCAATTAATGCTTTAAAATATCATTTAATTTGTCAGCGGTCTAATTGCAATCTAAATCACAGGACAATATATTGTTTTAACCAGTGGTGATTTGCTGCCTGTTCGCACTGGTTCTAGTGATCTGGTAGCACCAGTCAGCAGTTGGCCCAATCCACCCACCCCTGTCCTTTCCCATCCTATATTTCCTTTGTTTGTAGCTCAGCTGATAGGCACAGCAGAGCACATTGCTGCACCTCAGCTGTTTTACTCACCAGCACTGACAGTAAGCTAAGTTTTTATGCTTAAAATTGCTCGTTTTAGAATGCATGCTCACAGAACCAGTAGTAAAATATTTTGAATTCCACCACTGGCTTTAGCCCTAATACTGCTTGGCACTTCTTTATTTGTTCTATGTGCTGTCACAGCATATTGACTAGAAAGTGACAGAGCTTCTCTTTCTAACAAATGAAATTTTAAATGCATTTTATGGACAACATGGGACTTATAAAAAAAGTCCAACTAAGACCTTATAGACACAAAAGCAACCTTCCATAATTTCTACATTCTATTGCACTATATTCTATTATATGGAGAATGTTGATGATAGAAAAGCAGTATCATCCTATTCTGTTCTATAATATTCTCCAAGAACTGCAAAATTGGAAAATATTTATTTTGTACACTTACATTTTTGGAGACTCTAGGGAGTTGACAGTAAACACTTGAGAAACTCCTCAAGCCTCAAACACATAGAACCAAAATCTATAAAACTAAGCCGCGCACAAGCTCTACTTGTGTATCACAAAGCTCTTTCTCTTGTGCCAGTCAAAAGAAAAGAGTTTTGTGCAAGTTTCTTAAGTAACAGGAGCTCAGCAAAGTTTTACTGGAAGGGTAATCTACAGAATAGAGGTGTTAATGGAAAAAAAAAAGTCCAAGGCCTCACCAGATAATAAGCTCAGGGGGATGAATAGATAGTTGACCTTATGAGATCTCTTTGGACATGTAGATGAATGCCAGAAGATTATGGTCTCTCAGGTAATTCAGACAAGAGCCATCTTGAAGATGCCAATCAGGTTGAATCCATCTGGAAATCTACTGATAATCATGGAGCTCTCAAAATAGAGGGGGCACTTCAGTATATTGGAGCACCACTTATCATTGCATTCGGGATCACTTGATTCTTTAGAAAGTTCTTGAAGGACACCTGACAGAGTACATTACATTAATCCATCCTTGAGGTGTAACTAATGTGCAAGAAGTCCGGAACAGAGCCTCTTGAACCAAGAATGAATTAGGAAGAGTAACAATGATTTCTGTTTCTGGTACATTTTCTTTCAGCAGTCCTGAAAGTAGATGATATAAACTTAAATCCTGTTTGCATTCCTCACAGAATAAGGATGCTGCAACAAAACACCACTCTGAACTTGATTAGTTTTATCAAGTTAAGATGGCAAAGACTTGAGCTAGCTTTGAAGAGAGACGCCGCCAGGTTCCATCCAGGATAACGTGTGTGCGTGCGCATTTGATTGAAAGATGTGAAGAATGACCTTTAGAAAATTAGATTGAATTGCTTCCAAAGAAGTAGTGTCCTTGTACATACAAAGTTGAGCACTATAGAACAGCAAGCATTCAGATTTTTTTTTTCGTTTTGAAAGCTACAACTGGATAATTATTGCCTTTGTGGCTTACAAATCTAATAATCTTGTTGAAGGTTCTTGATGATAAGAGCTCAGTGGCTCTCAGTGGATGGTTGAAAGTCAATACTTAAATATTCAGTCCTTCACTTAATAAATTTATATTTACAGCCATCAACAACTCTTACTGCTACCTAAAGATGGGAGGTATGCAATCATGCTTTCCATCTTTAAGAAACCATCTAATCACCACACAAGCAGTCTATGTATGATCAGCAAACTTTTTTCAACCTTAAATCCCATAGATGTAATCAGCTCTATATTTCATCTTGACAATCTTGTGGTTTGGCTTCGATCAGTGCAAAGACATGGATTCTATCTGAGGAGTCTTGTCTTAATCCAAAAAGAAAAGAGACCAACTCAGAAAGAGGCAGGATGAGGAAAAGAGTAAGGCTAAGTCTTAATATTTCAATGGACTTACTTTTGGGACTGAGCTAAATCTCATTGAAACAGCTGCTGGATATCACTTTGGTATAAGAATAGAAGGTAAAGCCAGATGAAACAGGTTTGTTTCTGGAATATAAAAATGATATCTTGAAATGATATGCAATGATCACTAATGAAAACAATTGAACACCGCAACATAAAAGCACAATTTAAAGCACTTAAATATATGTTTCTTCATTCCTGTAAGTTATTTCTGATGGAGAGAGGGAGCCAATGAAGTAGAACTTAATGTACAAAACACCCATTGTTATAACATTCTTTATAACAAGCTAAACAGGAGCATCGTAGATTCTGATTTGTGTATCAACGCTACCTTAAAGCATAGTTACTCTAAGCGTATCAGAATCCACTAAAGAAAAATCAATGATCATCTTTATTCAAGTGTACTTATCTTTCTAATTATTCTAGTCCATTTTATTCTGTTGTTTTATTTAATATGAAATGGGCATATTATATGTTTTTCTCCAAGAATTACATTGGAATGATACCGTATTCCCCACATGTATGTGTTTAAGAGCTATTGTGCAACAATAAGATAAATAGGAAACATTTCAAAGTAAAGCATTTTAATTATGTTTGTAATGCGATTAAAAGGGCATTGTAGCTATTGTAAAAGTTATGGAACAGTGGTGATAGAATATGAAGGAATTCTGTTACAGGACAAAGATACCTTTTCCCATCATATGTTGAAGCCATAAGATATTAAATCCACATGTCTTCTCTTTTTCAGCACTATTACCAAGCTAGAAACTAGGAGACTGTGAGTTCTAGTCCTGTCTGTTGGGCGCAAGCTACCAAAACCACTTGTGAATAATAGTCTTAAGCAGAAGTTTTATTATTACTCATCTAATTTACAAGAATCTTGGCAGACGGATTACATTCCATTGGGAAATATCATATAAAGCTTCAGGAATTCTGTGGGAAGACAAACCTGTGTCATTTTCTGCAGTGCAGGCACTCTAAACTAATGCCTCCCTCTAGTCTAACTAGAGATTCCACTGCAAGTCTCAGGAACAAAATCAGTGGGGTAATTTTGGGCCAGTCACTCACTCTCTGCCTTAGGAAAAAGGCAAGGGCAAACCACTTCTAAAAATAGCGCCCAAAATAATCCAGGGAATTTGTCCCAGTAGTTTCTAGGAGTCAAAACTGACTTAAAGGCACACATTTCCGATCACGAGTTCTCTGTGTTGTAACAGTTGATTTATCAGGCTAATCTGAAATGCAAGTGGTTTCCAACTGGGTATTTTGTCAAGATGGCATATATATAATTTCTAAAACATTGCAAAGCCTGGACTGACCAAGAGACGAGAACAGCACAGATTTCACAATGGCATTTTTAATGCTAGTCAGGGTGAAAATATAATCTTGAAAGCTGTAAAAATATGTTCCTGGGTTGATTTATAAGCCAATGAAGGGGTGCGTTTCCCTTCTGAACCTGCTCAGGAATTTTTGCTTTTGGAAAACACTGCTCTGATAAATTCTGAAACCATGTTTTCAAAATTGAGCTTATTCATAATTTTAGCTCATTAATGAGGTTGCCTAGACTTGTCTAGAGTAGGTAGTACATAAACATCAATAAATAAATAAATTCTGAGAATATTAGTTCAGCACTGTTTACTTGGATCTCTAAAAGCTTATGTTGAGATGTTGGAGACTGTAATAGTAATATAATGTAATGGATATGTTTTGTCTTTTTTTTCCTGTTGTACTGTTTGGTTTTAAAGAAGTGTGCAGTGTCTTTCTATCTAGTCTGCCCAAAATATTTAATTATATGATACCAGAAATTGTGGGTGCTCCATCACTGGATGTTTTTAAGAACAGTCTAGACAGCCACTTATCTGAAATAGTTTAGGTTCTCCTGCTTGAGCAGTGGCCTGGACTAGAAGATTTCCAAGGTCCATTCTATTCTATTCTATTCTATTCTATTCTATTCTATTCTATTCTATTCTATTCTATTCTATTCTATTCTATTCTATTCTATTCTATTCTATTCTATTCCTTATTCCATTCCATTCCATTCCATTCCATTTTCTACTCTACTCTACTCTACTCTACTCTACTCTACTCTACTCTACTCTACACTTTATTCCTATTCTATTCTGTTCTAAATGTAAAATTAGTGAATCATCTTTCCGTGCAAGTCTCTAAAGGAGAAAAAAGATAAGAGAGAAATGTCATGCCTTTAGATGGTGCTGTTTCTCCTTGTACACGAATTTGCATGTGGATATTTCTGTTTCAGTAACCAAGGAAAATAAGAAGCCACAGCTTCATGCTGTAATCCAGAGACGGGATTCTGCGGAGAAAAACCACATACAACCAAAACAGGTTTTACCCCCTGCCAAACATGAAAATGTTTCCTGTTTCAGCATGCTGTTACACCTCTCAGGGAATCTAGAAATAAAACCCTGTATGTAATTGCAGCATTCTGTTTAATTTTTAATTTCCAGGATGACAAACTGGTGGCAAAGGGATAGAGAAGACTGTATTTTTATTTAAAGATAAAGGGGGACGATTGGTGTCATGAGGGCAGATTTTCACACTGTTAAAGTAGGCATTGTTTATGATTTGAAACGTAACCTGAAGGTGCATCATTTTGTGCCAAGCTATCTATATGCTATTAAAACTCTTTGTTTTCATGATTTTTAACTGAGCAAAGTGATGGCCACCCTTTTGGAACCAAAGAACCAAATGGGCTAAATTTGCAGGATGTGCCTAAAATCTGGGACCCATGACTCTCAAGGAAATGAAATTTGGCTGCTCTGGGCTGCTGTTGCCAGTGATGTAATTTTCATTTTCAACATTCCATGACAATTTCCAAGCCAGTCTTGCAATCCCTCAATCCTTCCTCCATCCAACGGCAGGGAAGGGAAGAGAAGGGAAAGAAGATTTCCAGTATTTTTAACTTGTAGAGTAGTTAGATCATAAAGTACCCTTTTTAGAATAGACAGGATGAAGGGGACTATAGGTTGGTTAGTATCCGGTAGTAAAATTTCTCTTGCATAGTTATCTTTTTATGCTAAGACTAAAGATGGGAAAATCAAAATGGCTCATCAGAAAGATCTTGCATACTTTGTCTGTTCATTCTAGAGAAAAATCCAGCCTGCAAAAGTCAGGCATATTGTAGAGTTGCCATGGCTGATTTTTTTCCCTCAGCTTCGATAAAACTTCATTAATTTCACTAGACTTTCATTGCAACACAATTAAAATAATTAACAAATGCTCATGTCACCATGGCTGAAACTTTGCATTGCACTGTGCAATTTTTCAGGACAGAGAGAGTAAACATGTTGTTTACAGCTTGTGTTTGAGACAAATAACAATGTTTACTCATGCATGCAAATATGCAGACATTAATTGATTGAGTTGATAGATTAGTCAATTTGAAACCAAAGTTCATTTTTCTTACAAATATTATAATAAAGTTCAGGCAGAGTGCAGATTTAATTTACCAGTGATATATTCATATTGTTTGGCAACCAGTTAGCAATAAAAGACTACTGGGATTTTTGCTTTTAGATAGTACTATTTTGGTTCTACTATGAGCCTGATCTTGTTCAGTTATGTTGATAGAAGATACTTTTTGAAAACCTGGTTTTGCTTTGGATGACTTTTTTTACTTTCACAGTAAATGGTCTTTAATTAATAATCTGATTTTCTAAATCTTGTTGTTGTTTTGACACTTAAGGGATATATAATTATAAGTGCTTTCTCTGGTTTTTCTTCACAACTATTATGGCCTAGGCTAATAAAGGATGATTAGATCAAAGTCAACCAGTCAGTTTTCCTGGCTAAGAAAGGAAGACTAGAACTCATAGTCTACTGGTTTCTAGCCTTGGCACCTTAGCCAGCAGACTGAAATATAGCCAGTTTGATCTAATAATTCAAGTACCAGGCTAGAAACTGGGAGACAGTACATTCTAGTCCCTCCTTAAGGCATGAAAGCCAGGTGGGTGATGTTTGGCCAGTCACATACATTCTGGCCAACTCATTTCATGGGGTTGTTATTGTGGGGAAAATAGGAGGATGGAAGAGTAAAAGGCATGTTCATTGGTTTGAGTTATTTATAAATGTTAAAAAAGGTGGGATACAAATAAATAAGTACCATAAATATAATTGACTGACCACTCAGAGACACACACGCACGCATACACACACACACACACCCAAAACAAGAAGATATCTAACATGAATATTTGTTTCTTCTTCTCTCACATACTCTCAACTCTTCAAGGCTGCGCTGACCAGAAACTAAAACCATGAATGTTATCACTACCTTTATTGTAAGGTTTCAATAACTTTTCTGATAGATCTTTGGTTCTTTCTGAGCTTGGTTGTTTTCTTCTAGATATTTAATTACCCAAACTTTGGTAACATCATCTATTCTATAAGAGAGTGGGTTTTGCTCTCGATTTTTATTTAGTGGCTTGCCTTGTCAGTGTTGGTGGGAATGATCTTGGTGGTTCTTTGGTTGGGTTGATTACTCTTCGCTTGTGTGGCAGTTCCTTGATTGGGGTATTGTTTATTTCTCGATGGTGGTCTAGTATTAATTTTGCTGTTAATCTATGCTCATCTGGGTTTTGATTGCTGTTGGGGAGGTCCTCTTTTTCCTCCCCCCCCCCGCTTTTTGGCTGGTCTCTTGTGTAGCATGTAGATGTTGTTTATGTTTATGCGTCCATTGATGGCCAATTTGTCAGTATGCCAAGCTTATTTTTCAAGTCTGGAAGCACTTCTTCTTTTACTATCCAGAGGATTAGTAAAGGTGGGTCTCTTCTGAGATACTTTTCATACTCACATCCCTTCTGTGGGCTGCAATATCTTTTGTCTATGCTGTTTCTCCTCTTCCTTCTGCATCTCACAGACAATTACACATTCTGCATTCAATTTGTCTGGTGGATATCTTCTTAAGCATTTAACTTAAGCATCAAACTTTCTTTCAGTGCTATGTGTTTATTGTTGTTGTTGTTGTTGACAGTATAGACAGCAAACGAGATCAGTAAGTGATCAATAGTTTCATCCGCTTCTTTGCAGAGTTTGCATTTGGGGTCATCAGCAGATTTTTCTATTCTGGCTTTGATTACATTCGTTCTAATGGCTTGTTCTTGGGCTGCAAGAATCAGGCCTTCGGTTTCTTTCTTCAGTGTTCCGTTGGTCAGCCATAGCCAGGTCTTTTCCTTATCTACTTTTCCTTGGATCTTTTCAAGGAACTGTCCATGAAATGCTTTGTTACACCAGCTGTCAGCCTGAGTTTGCATCGCTGTTTTTCTATATTGATTCTTGGTCTGCTGCACTTTGAGCAGCTTCCCCTTGTTGGCCTCCATCAAAGCTGGTTCAACACTGTCTTTCACATTATTGTTATTATTGTTATCATCATCATCATTATCATCATCATCATCATCATCATCTTATTCATTAAACATGAAACTCAGTGTCAGCATTCCAGCAAACCTCCATTCCAATCAGTAACTCTGAGACAGACATATCTCAAAAGTACCTTTATTAGAATAGCACCTGGCACATCTTTGGCATCCTGAATCTAAAGTTTTTTGGGCTTTCCACAATTCCTCAAACTATAAATCCATCCTCCCTTGGTTGTCATCACATCACATGGCCCAATCACGATCTGTCCAAAAGTAAGATCCTTATTTCATCCTGCTCCATACTTAATGATCTTGAATTAACAAAAGAATTTTATTTTGTCTACTTAGAGCTACTTAATTGAAATCACCCCCCTCCCACTTTATCAGGCTATGTGGCAGCGTGGAATATGGCTTCCAAAGCTGACATTCAGTCAATTGAACATTTAAAATGTATCACAGCACTGACGGTGATAAGGTGTTGATCCCAGGTGTTGTTGTTGTTATTGTTGATGTCCTTGCTATTATTATTATACACAAAGAATGATAGTGTACAAAGCAAACGAGATAACTATGCTGGGTTTCATATCACAAATCACTAGTCGAACACTTCCCAAGGGTTTAGGACTGCGTGATGTATCAGCGGATTATGTGAGCAGATCCCAGTAAGGTGGCCTTCTGCAGCTGACCAATGGTGATCTTGTCAGCGCCAAGTGTTTTTAAGTACTTGCCTAAGTTTTTAGGCACAGCACCCAGTGTGCCGATTACCACTGGAATCACCTGCACTGGTTTAGGCCAGAGTCTCTGCGGTTCGATTCTCAAGTCCTGATATCTGGTGATTTTTTTTAAGTTGATTCTGCTGTCACCAGGTATGGCAATGTCGACGATCCACACTTTTTTCTTCTCCACAATCATGATGTATTATTATTATTATTGTTGTTGTTGTTGTTGATGATATTGTTGTCATTGTCGTTGTCATCGTCATCATCATCATTATCATCATCATCTAAACAGAACATAATCCTTCTAATTGGCAGGCAGAGAAATGCCAGGCAACTTAAATAGAATGAATCTATATCTAGAGGGACAAGTCATTTTATTTGCAAAGGGGGACTGGCCTGACTGACAGTTGGCCTAAGCAATTTCATTGTTTATGAATCAAACAACTTAAACCAGACAGCCAGTTTTGTTGTCTGTCAATCAAGGCTTGTAACCTACAATTCAGGCAATCTGTAGGAAATAGTTTTAGTATGTTGTCTATGAATCATTTTACCATGTTGTAAGTCTGTGAATGGTAATGCTATTGCTACCCTGGGGATTCAGAACAGTTGGCAGGAAGTTTCAGCGCAGAATTCTGAACACTGCCCCTTCTACAAAATCCAGTATTGCTACATCAAGATTCTTGAGGAAGGTTTCAGATGAGCAAATGTAGTTACGCTTTTAAAATTGCCTTCCACTCTTTGATGTAATTGTTACAGTGAAATGCATCAGCTTCTTTTTACAAGAAATTTGGCCAATATTCAGGACTCTAGTAAAATAACGTATTATCTTAGTATCCTAACTGTGTGCTCTCAAGTTCATTTTGAACACTGGCTATCCCAAAATTTTATCTTGCATTTGCTTCCTTGTGTTCAGAACTCAGTCGCATGGAAAAGTTAAGTCATCTTCTGAAGGTTGTTTCTTTTTCAGCCTCTATTGTGAAGATCCTACTGAATTAGGATTTGGTCTATCTTTAAAAGGGGAGTGTGATGGCTCAGTGGTTTAAGATGCTGGGCTTGTTGGTTGGAAAGCTGGAAGCCCTGGTTCGACACCCGAGCACCAGGCGAGATGGTGAACTCCTGTCCTTACCCAGCTACTGCCAACCTAACATTTCAAAAGCATGCAAATAGATAAATAGGCACCACTTTGTAGGAAGCAGTGCTCCGTGATGTCATGCTAGCCACATGACCATGGAAATGTCTTCAGACAGTGCTGGCTCAATGGCCTTCAAACAGAGAAGAAAATCACCCCATTTACATGATAGGATGGTGGCCTAGAGGTGGAGCTCTCACCTCACAATCAGGAGGCTGTGAGTTCGAGCCTAGGTAGAGGCTAATATTTGGAATAGACTCTCCTGCTTGAGCAGGGGGTTGGACTAGATGACCTCCAAGACCCTTTCCAACTCTATGTTCTATGAATCTATAGTATAGGTTATCCTGCTTGAGAAGGGGGCTGGACTAGAAGACCTCCAAGGTCCCTTCCAGCTCATTCATTCTATATTATAACTTCCCTTATAGTTGGCATGAAAAAGTAAGTCATCTTTTCACCATCTTAAGGACCACCAGGGCCCTGTTATTTTTTAGCTGATTAATCATCACAGCTACTGTTTGTACTTTATACTTTGTATGTATGTTTGTATGTATGTTTTTATTCTTTTAATATTTAATTGTATAATAATTTTAGATTTGTAAACCACCCAAAGTCATTTGGTTGAGTTGGGCAACTCTAGAAATAGAATTAAATAATAAATAAATACAATTTCCTAATGAGAATTTCTTCCCCTTCATTTCCTGCCTTCCCACCTGTCTGTAGCTCAAATAATATTTGCTTATGTATGTTATTGATGCACCCTAAATAAATTGCTTATGTATTTGCCTCATGTATACCAAATATGTACTAGTGGGCCTTGCTTACTAAAGGCTTGTGTGCAGATAGGCTGTGCTCAGGTAAACTTTTGCTGTCATTCATCAACGTAGAATGGATGGTTAACATGATTCTGCGATTGCTCCGCTTAATGGAAGAGGGCATATGAGCTCAATGACCAGGCTGTTAGCATTCTCTGCATTCAACAACCTGCATAATAAAGATGTGCGCATAAACTAAAGTGCTTTCTGTTAAAACTGATGCTTCCATTACTTGATGTACAGGAACAAAAGCAAGAATCGTGTGTTCAATTGTAGCATTACATTTTAATCCTAAAGCATGAAAAGGGGGATAAATAAAATTACAGTAGGTTTTTCAGATTCTGTGGAGAGTTCAGGACTGTTATTTTTGCACCGTTTGGCCAGGATGAGTCAAGATGACAACACACTGGCAGCTCCTGAAACAAGCTCCTGATTGATGTTTGGCCTTACGGCTCAGTCCCGAAGGGCAAAAAAGGCCATCCAGAGACAAAAAAATGAACCCAGATCAGTCCCAGTAATGACATCAGGGCCCATAAATCCAATGAAGCAGAGAAACAGATGAGAATTGATCCTTGTCTCCCTACTGCAGAGACCACACAAGACATGATTAACAGAAGCTAGTGGAGATAGCCTCCAGAAACACATTTCCTCCACAGATACGTTGCTCAACCTTTCCATGTGGTCTGACCTGCAGAAACTCTGAGCTAATCAAGGAACACCAAGTACACCTTCACCAACCCTCATAAAACAAACCTCTTGTATATGATCAGAGAGCCAACCTCACATCTAGCATGATGATGATGTTACCTAGTATGGTAATAAAATGTCTGCAAGAAATAACCAAGCTCTGAGAGCATCAAAGAACCCACAGTTCAACTCCGAGCTATAAATATTCTCTTCTATTACTACTCTGATCTTTTGTACTCCAACAGTTTGGGGATTAATTAAATGACTTCAAGAGGCAGATGTTGTAATGCTTTAGAGAAAAACTAATAGGCAATGATCAAATGTACCATTATAGCAATAGCACTTAGACTTAACTGCTTCACTGTGCTTTTACAGCCCTCTCTAAGTGGTTTACAGAGTCAGCATATTGCCCCCAACAATGTGGGTCCTCATTTTACTCGCCTCAGAAGGATGGAAGGTGAGTCAACCTTGAGCCTATTGGGATTTGAACCGCCAAATTGCAGGCAGCCGATAGTCAGCTGAAGTGGACTTCAGTATAGCATTCTAACCACTATGCCACCAAGGATCATCATATTTTTGCCATTGTGATATCACCTGGCTTTTTGTACCCTTTTGGGATAAACAACTATCTCGGCCCATTTTTATGGCTGTTCCTGCATTCTATTTTTATTTGACAGAAACAATAAATAAGCTTGGGCACAAAGATTTGCTCCTCCCACTCCCAATTTTGTATGATATGAAATAAAACCCTTGAACCCTGGAAATAGGACTCTAGCTGTTTATTTGGGGAATAGTAAAGAGTCAGCAAATCCTACTGAATCATCCTTGCTAAACTATTTTGTTTTCATCAAGAAAGAAGATTATTCTACTTCAATTTAAACAGTGAACTATAGCAGTCCAGGAAATGAGTATGACAGATTATATTTCTTATTCAGGAAAAAAAAAGGTTGATGGTCTAAAAAGATTCTTCAGTGCACATGGCTGATAATTCTCTGAAGCTTTTAAAAAAGTTCCATAGTCTAAGCTTCTATTTTATTCATGATGTTTCTTGAGCATTGTTAAAAGCAACCTCTCTTTAAGCAACTGCTCCATTTAGAATCTAAGCTGTGACAAAATGGGTTTATAAAGAAATATCATCCGGAAGGACAATGATATATCTGAAGAATTATGAAAAGTTGCACAGTCTTTTAAGATTAGAAGAGCATGTGGAGTTTCCTTTTTCAGTGCAACCAAAAACTAATAGCCATAGGACTGAGTTGGGCACAAATGTTGTAGAAAGTCACAACCTTTAAACAACATGCATCACACAATTATTATTTTTTAAATTAAAAAGGGTTAGGGAGAAATAATAGAAATGTGTGTTGTCCTTTAAATAAATGGAATTTAAATAAGCCAAGAGAAATGTGGCCCATTCATTTCAACAGGAATAGTCTGTGTTCCATACAATGACAATAACTGATTTAATGTTAAAAAGGTTAAGTGAAAATTGAGGAAATGCCTATCAACCAGATCAAAAATGTATTGGCTTATTCTTCTTTTGATTCTAAATGAGGTTGGCATCTAAATTAACTCCAGATTGGGTGCGGTTGATGAGCATAGAGTGGACCATGGATCTTAATCAGCAATACTCCATTGATGGAAATATTGATATTGATATTCAGATTAATAAATGCGTCATAAAAAGCTGGTGGAGCTATCCCGGAGAAATTCCAAGATTGTGGAATTTTGAAAGACCTTTTGAAAGAATCAGGAGCAGTCTTCTGATACAATCTATTTATTATTTCACCCATTTGTTCTTCTGGTTAAAAACAAACCATGTAATAAACGCAAGTAAGAATATTCAACTTATTTTTTTAATGATTTTTATTGTTCTTTTTCAACTTTAACACACATTAATCTTGACTTTAACAGTATTGTGTCATCATTATTATACAAATTATTCTACACATCAATCTCATACAAATATCTACATTGATGCATCTTTACATACAATCATTTACTTTTATCTATAATTTTCTTATTATTTATTTATTTATTTATTCGTACTTCTATACCGCTCCCTCTCCCAAAAAGGGACTCAAGGCGGTGTACACTCAACAAACAAGGTAATACAGAAAACAGAAGCGAAAACAGGTAAGTAATCAAGATGGCCAAGAATCACCCCTATAAAGTTACAAAATATAAACCCCAATGATCTTATTTGGCTAGACCGGCTTGCTTGAACAGCAAGGTCTTAACTGCGCGCCGGAAGGTTAGGATGTCTGACATGGCTCTTATATCCGGGGGGAGACAATTCCAGAGGGATGGGGCTCCCACAGAGAAAGCGCGTAGTCTCGGGGCTGCTAGACGACAGCGATCCAGTGGTGGTACCCCGAGCAAGGCAACTCTGTGGGAGCGTACTGGGCGGCGGGAGGTTGTTGGTGGCAGCAGGCGATCCCGTAAGTATCCAGGTCCCGAGCCATGGAGCACTTTGAAAACTGTAAGTACCACCTTGAAACGAATCCGGAAGGCCACAGGAAGCCAGTCCAGGCAGCGGAGAAGAGGTGTTATGTGGGCTTCCCGAGGGGCGCCCAAGATCATCCGTGCGGCTGCATTCTGAACCAACTGTAACCTTCGGAGACTTTTCAAGGGGAGCCCCATGTAGAGAGCATTACAGTAGTCCAAGCGGGAGATGACGAGGGCAGAGGTGACTGTGCGAAGTGCGTCCAGATCCAGAAAGGGTCGCAATTGGTAGATAAGACGAATTTGATAAAAAGCACTCCTGGTGGCGGCCGCAATATGATCATCCAAGGATAGCCGCACGTCAAGGAGTACACCCAAGTTGCGTGCCCTTTCCACAGGGGATAATGTCTCTCCTCCTATGGTCAGCGATGGAATAAGCTGACTGAATCTGGGGGCAGGAAACCACAGCCACTCGGTTTTGGTCGGGTTGAGACGAAGTCTGTTATGACCCATCCAACTCCGTACGGCCTCCAGGCACCGGGACAGCACCAAGACGGCTTCGTCGGGGTGGTCAGGGGTGGAGATGTACAGCTGAGTATCATCAGCGTACTGGTGAAATTCCACCCCAAAGCCACGGATGATCTCACCTAGCGGCTTCATATAAATGTTGAAGAGTAGGGGAGAGAGCACCGACCCCTGAGGTACCCCACAAAGTAGGGGCCTTGGGGTCGATCTCTGTCCCCCCGTCAACACAAATTGCGAACGGTCGGAGAGGAAGGAGGAGAACCATCGAAGAACGGTGCCTCCAATCCCTAACCCCTCCAACCGATGCAATAGGATACTGTGGTCGACAGTATCAAAAGCCGCTGATAGATCCAAAAGGACCAGAACGGAGGAATAGCCTCTGTCCCGTGCCCTCCAGAGATCATCCATCAACGCGACCAACGCCGTCTCAGTGCTGTGCCCGGGCCTGAAGCCCGATTGGAGGGGGTCGAGATAATCCGCTTCATCCAGGTACTGCGGGAACTGACGTGCCACCACAGTCTCTATGACCTTCGCTACAAAGCGAAGGTTGGAGACAGGACGATAATTGGATAGCAATGTTGGATCCAAGGACGGTTTCTTGAGGAGGGGTCGAACCACCGCTTCTTTCAAAGCGGCGGGTAGAAACCCCTCTCTCAAGGAAGCGTTAATAATACCTTGGAGCCAGCCTCGTGTTACCTCCCGAGTGGCTAAGACCAGCCAGGAGGGACACGGATCTAATAAACAAGTGGTAGCGTTCAGTCCCCCCAGTATTCTGTCAACGTGTTCTTTTGTAACAGAGTCGAACTCAGCCCAAATGACCTCACCGATATCTGACATCGCCCTCTCGCCCGGAGATGACCAGTCGGAGTCCAGTTCGTTCCGAATCTGAGCGATTTTGTCCTGGAGAAAAATAGAAAATTCCTCAGCTCGACCCTGCAAAGGGTCCTCCCGCGACTCCACATTCAAGAGGGAGTGGGTCACCTTAAACAGGGCGGCTGGGCGGTTTTCTGCGGACGCAATAAGGGTGGAGAGGTAAGTTCTCCTCGCCATCCTTATCGCCACTAAATACGTCTTAATATAAGAACGTAGTAGTGTTCGGTCAGATTCAGAACGGCTGGTCCTCCAACTACTCTCTAGGCGTCTTTTCCGGCGTTTCATCTCCCTAAGCTCCTCGGAGAACCAGGGAGCTACTTGGGAGCGGCGCCGGGTCAGAGGCTGCAAGGGCACAACCCGGTCAAGCGCTCCAGCAGCCGCCGTATTCCAGGCGGCAACTAGGTTTTCAACCGAGTTGTGTGTGTGAGTTTCGGGAAATGGCCCAAGCTCCATCAGGAACCGATCTGGATCCATCAGGCGCCTGGGGCGGTACCATTTTAATGGTCCCGCCTCCCTGCGGTTAAGAGGTGTGGAACGGAAGTCAAGCTTTAGGAGTGAGTGATCTGACCATGACAGGGGTTCTATGACTATATTCCCTATACCCAGATCACTTTGCCACTGATCAGAGACAAAAACTAAATCCAAGGTATGACCTCCAATGTGAGTGGGGTCCCGGATTAACTGGGTTAGGCCCATGGCTGTCATGGAAGCCATGAACTCCTGAGCAACTCCCGAGGTACCGCCGGCGGAGGGAAGGTTGAAATCTCCCATGACTATAAGCCTAGGGATTTCAACCGTCATGCCAGCAATAACCTCAAGAAGCTCAAGCAGGGCAGATGATGCATAGCAGGGAGCCAGGTAAGCAATCAATAAGCCCATCTGAACCTTGGGACCAAACTTCACGAAAAGAGATTCACATCCGGATGTCTGAGAAACAGTGGACTCCCTCGGACATAGATCTTCCTTGATAACTAACGCAACACCTCCACCCCTTCCCTGGGTCCTCGGCCGATGAAAAACCCGAAACCCGGTCGGGCACATATCAACCAGAGGGACACCCCCCTCTGGGCCCAGCCAAGTTTTGGTAACACCCACCAGGTCCGCCCCCCCCTCAAGGATCAAATCATGAATGAGAGGGGCCTTGTTCATGACGGACCTGGCGTTACACAACATCAGCCGAAGGCCCAGGGCCCGATCACTCAGACCACCTGGAGAACGGGAAGTGATAATGGGGTCGGAGCGCGCCACAGCAGATAGGTAGCGGGGGCGCGCTCCCGAAACAGAATGTGGCCCCTTATGAACGCCAAATCTGCCTCTCCCGCTCACCGTTTTAATAGAATTAATGACACCCTCATTTGAACAACCCCCCATCTTCAGTCGAGCCATGTCAGAGTCCCAACCACTCCGGCTATGTTCAAACTGTGACCAGGTCGGAGCCCCAGGTGGGTTGTCCCCCAGTTCCCACATGGTTAACCCTAATTTGTGTAAGAAATTGATTAAAAAATTTTTTAAGTAACCCTCCCTCCCACGCTTCCGACGACCCCACCATCTCTCCGGATCCCAAGATCCGTCCTTGAGATGGGATTTGGAGAGATAAGGGGGCCAATTCTGAGATAGGGGGACATATCTCAAGGCCCGTAGTTCTGTTGAGGAATATTTAAGTATTTCAGGTTGTGGCCTCCCAAGTTGCCAATAGTCAGATAAAGAATGAAATGGGCGAGAGAGAGCAAGTTGTGATGGTGGAATTGGAAGTGGTAATTGAGGTGGGGAGTCCAGTGATGATGTTGGGCTGTATAGTAATGGACTTAGAGTCAGAGTTAGTGGGTCTGTATAGTCCAAATAATATTGTGCGGGAGGGTTTGGAGGATGTTCAGAAAGTAGGCAGAGTTCATGGTCAGGCCTCCAGGTAGTTGACAAGAAAGGCGGAGATCTCGTCCCCGCCTCTGGGATTGGCCTCCATAGAGAAGTTGAGGAAGGGGATAATCTCGGCCCCGTCCTCGGGCTCCCCAGCCATCCCAAAGAACTCTGCTGCAGTAGGGGAGATGGTCGATGGCTGGCTGGTGGAGTTGGTTCCGTCGCCAGGCCTCGACGCTGTCTGTAGATTCTTTGCCGTAACGGCGGTGGTGGAGGCCACGAGGAAAGAATATGGCCGTGTGGCGGTCCCGGTTCCACCCTCAGGTCTCGCCACCGTCCGCAAGATGTCAGCAGTGGCGGCGGCGGCGGCGGCTGTGGCCAAGAGGGCAGTCGATGGTCAATCGGAAGTCTCGGTCCCGTCATCATGCCCCGCCGCCGATCGAAGGGCAATCGCCGCGGAGGCGGGGGCAGTGGGAGCCATGAGGGCAGCCCCGGACAAGGCCCCGGCAATGGTCGTGCAGGCAACGGGGCAACCGGATCCGGTCTCGGCTCCGCCTCTAGACCTCGCCGCCGGCCGCAAGGTGTTTGTTGGGATGGCGGCGGCGGCGGCGGCGGCCGTGGCCATGAGGGCAGTCGATGGTCGATCGGAAGTCTCGGCCCCGTCGCCATGTCCCGCCGCCGATCAAAGGGCAATCGCCGCGGAGGCGGGGGCAGTGGGAGCCATGAGGGCAGCCCCGGACAAGGCCCCGGCAATGGTCGTGCAGGCAACGGGGCAACCGGATCCGGTCTCGGCTCCGCCTCTAGACCTCGCCGCCGGCCGCAAGGTGTTTGTTGGGATGGCGGTGGCGGCGGCCGCGGCCGCGGCCATGGTCCCGGTAACAGTCTTGAAGGCACCGGGGCAACCAGACCCGGTCTCGGCTCCGCCCCTAGGCCTCGCCACCGTCGGCAAGATGTTAGCCGCGATGGCGGCGGCGGCGGCGGCGGCGGCCATGGCCACAAGGGCAGTCGATGGCCGATCGGGAGTCTCGGTCCTGCCCCCGGGCCTCGCCACCGATCGAACGGCAATCGTTGTGGTGGCGGCGGTAACGGTCGTGAAGGCACCGGGGCAACCGGTCCCAGCTCCGCCCCCAGGCCTCGACGCCGCCCGGAAGATGCCTGCCGGAACGGCGGAGGCGGCGGCGGCCATGGCCATGTGGGAAGCCGATGGTCGATCGGGAATCTTAGTCCTGACTCCGGGCCTCGCCGCTGATCAAAAAGCACTCGCTGCGGTGGTGGAGGCAGCGGGAGCCACGAGGACAACCTCGGGTAAGGTCTCGGAAACGGTCGTATAGACGCCGGGGCAACCGGATCCGGCGCCGCCCGAGGGCCCCTGCGAGGCCGCGGCGGTCGTCCCGGGGGCGGCAAAGCTCCTGAAGGTGTCAACAGTCTGGGCCCAAACCACGGACAGGTGGAACAGGCGGCAGCGATCCTGGTCCTCTCCCCGAGATCAGCCATCGTCCAAGAGAGATCAGCTGCCGAGGTGGGCCATTGCCGGTCGCGAGGACAGCTCCAGACATGGCCCTGATAACGGTCGACCAGCCGGGGAGGCCAAAAGGATCTAACGCCGCCCCGAGGCTCCCCTAAGGCACCGGTGGTCTCCCCGAGGCTGCCCACCCTCCCCCAGGGTCCCTTTGACACCATTGTCATGGGTGAGGACCCGGGGGAGGGGGGTTCGTCACAACATCGGATCATCTCGGGGGATTATTAGCTTTTTATCTATAATTTTCTTATTAGCTTTATTTTTGTTTCTATTAAGATTAAATATATTTTATTACAAATTCTGACAGCTTCAAGAATAATATACGCACAATGTTGAAAACAAAATAATTTGCCTACTGGGGAATTAATAATTCAAAAAACATTAGACTGTGCTGAGATGGACACATTGACATTAAAACCTAAAGAGAAAAAAGAGTCGGAGTATTATGAAATTTGGTATAATTGGTATAATTGCCTGAATAATAGAAAGACTACTCAACTTATTAATAGATTGCTACAGCTAAGTTTAATAACTGCAGTCCAGTGTTTATTTTGATTGTCATAGAATCAAAAGCAAACCCTTCCTTCCTTCCTTCCTTCCTTCCTTCCTTCCTTCCTTCCTTCCTTCCTTCCTTCCTTCCTTCCTTCCTTCCTTCCTTCCTTCCTTCCTTCCCAATCGAAATAGTATGCTATTATTTTGTACCTCTGTAGGTCTATGCATAATTCATGAAGAAATTTGGGGACTGAAATGTACTCCTATAAAACATTAATCAAATAATTATATAGACTGAGAACATATTTTGTGAAAATCAGAGGTTACCCTCCTCAACCTCTTCTTTTTGGTACTTAATGGAGAAAAATGGCTCCATTTATCAGCCTAAATTGCTCACTACACACAGTTTGTTGCATTACTTAGCCAAAAGTCCAGCAGATACTTCTGTCCATGAGTTAATCATAATAGCCTTCCCATATCTACTTAATCATACACCCTCCTGCATTCAGTGGATGTATGGAATTAACATATTTAATAAGAGGAACTGAACTTCTTTTAAAATAATAACTGGGACCTTGAAACTGTTGCACTTACAGCCAACTAACCAGTTAATTTAACCATCATGAAATAAAATACTCCACCATGTGTGAGGCAGTCTCAAACTTTCCATTTGAAAACGCATAATTTGCTGTAGGGGTTGAAGCATTGAGCTACAAACTGGAAGACTGAGTTCTAGTCCCACCTAGGACACAAACCAGTTGGCTGACCTTGGGCCAGTCACTTTTTCTTAGCCCTAGGAAGGAGGCAATGGCAAACAACTTCTGATAAACCTTGCCAAGAAAATTGAAGGAACTTGTCCAGGCAGTTTGAGAATCAGACATGATTGAACAGAAGAGAAAAAGGAAAAACAACACAATTATAAATTTCTTCCAAACCTTTGACATTCATATTTCAAAAGAGCTGATTGTCGACTCAAAATATTTCTGTGGTCTTTTTAGAGTTGCTAACAGAAAGGGAAAGGGAAAGGGGTTTGAAAGAGCAGTATGGCAGCTTGGAAAGTGAAAGTGCATTCCATAAATGCTTTTTTCAAAGATAGTAACTAGGTACTGAAGTTTCTGCCACGCAAAATTCTAACTGGAGAACATGATTGATAACTCTTGGCTATGGATGTGTGTCATTGGAGAATATGTATTTATTTATTTATTTATTTATTTTATTTGTCAATTGCTTACAAGATAATAGATATAAGTAAAACATAGTTATGAATGCATGGATACATATAAGAAAAATAAAATGTAAAAGAAACAATAGGACAGGGACGGTAGGCACGTTGGTGCCCTGATGCATGCCCCTTACAGACCTCTTAGGAAAGGGGTGAGGTCAATAGTAGACAGTCTAAGGCTAAAGTTTTTGGGGTTTGGGGAAGAAACCACAGAGTCAGGAGGAGTATTTCAGACATTGACCATTCTGTTGCTGAAATGATATTTCCTGCAATCAAGTTTGGTGCAATTAACCTTGAGTTTATATCTATTGTTTGCTCTTGTGTTGTTATGGTTGAAGCTAAAGTATTCATTGACAGGTAGGACATTGCAATATATAATTTTATATACTATACTTAGATCGGACCGAAGGCGGCATAGTTCTAGGTTTTCTAGGTCTAGAATTTCGAGTCTGATGGCATAAGGTATTCTGCAATGAGTAGAGGAGTGAAGAACTCTTCTTGTAAAATATTTCTGGACTTTCTCAACTGTGCTTTATGATACACCCAGGGGGTGGGGGAAAACCAGGGTCAAGGATGATAATGAACGATGTGTCTCAGCCAGTGCCGGACATGTTAATTCCCAATAAATCATTTTTACGTTTTAGAAGTTTGGCTCGAGACTCACAATTTAATTGGTGCAACTGCTGGAATCCTGACACTGATATTGGGAGAAAGAATAAAAATGGGATGAGAAGTACATTCATTCATTGATACATTGATACATTGATTGATTCATCCATCCATCCATCAATCCATCCATCCTATTTCTTAACTGTCCTTCTCCTCAAAGATTTTAAACAATCTTTGACAATTTATATTATTTGAGTTATAAGACTGTGCAAATGTGAATATATACACTACTTCCTCCTGTAAATCATTGAGCAAACATGGGTGATAAAAAAGATCAGACTGTGAGCTGTCTATACATCTCTTGTAAAACTAAAGAAATTGGGAAACTGCTACCTGTATAGCAGAAAATCTTATCGTTCATTTATAAATACTCTTCTCTATACACCTTTGCAAAAAACTAATATCAGCTGTTCATCCTTTGCCATATTCAAACTGTAGAATGGCATAGCTGATGTTGTGGGACTATTGCTGCAGTGTCAATAGAAAGTAATATTTGTAGCTCAAAGTTGAAATGTGGGGTCCTTGATGCTTTGTTGTTTCATTACCCAACTATGGTATTTCTGTGGTTAATGGTTTATGGAGTTCAAGCATAATGTTCTAAGTTAAAGCCAAGAGTGTCTTAGGTATAAATGTGAGGTTGTACCAATCAATTGCTGGTTAGAGGCTATCTATACAATGATTGAAACCTGATTCCAACAATGTATTAACGAACCATATTTTGTCTTAGGATGTTGTATGAGTTCAGCTAATCATGATACATTAGACTATACATGTCCATGAAAAATCTGTAAATTAGATCTAAAAAATAGTTTGGTTAGGCTCTTTGATGTTTTTTTTTGGGCGGGGAGCAAGGGCAATTTTACTGTACTTATTCTGGAGAAAATAAATTGTCACACTTAAGTATGTTTATTGGAATCCTCATTATTGTTATTGGGATGTTGTGCAGAATTTTCAATTCCTTTGAAAGAAAGTAGGCTGTTATTGATTTAGCAGAGACAGGTGTTTTCTTGTGGCAGTAACAGCATGATGGTACCAATTTACCCTTCCTTATCTAGTCACTTATTGTTCCCCGGAGGAATTAAATTTTTAAACATGTCACTTATATTTCAAACACACACACAGATTCTTTCATCTTATAGCATCTGAACTTCAGTGATCTGTCTTGTGGGGGAAAAAACCTTATGAAGAAGAAAAACAAAACATTTAATTCCCGGAGACCAACTACACTGACTGACTGTCACATTATTCTCTCTATACAATTTAAGTTTTCCCCTGTCCTGCCCTAAAAATTAAGATTAAATGAATACATAGGGGACAAGGGAGGAAATATGGAATGACAGTGCTTAGGAATCTATCTTTCGATTTGTAAGTTTGTTCTCTTTCCTTTTATCTGTATCTGTTTTTTAAACACCCAAATGGTAGCTGATTTCGTTCAGTTTTGTTTTCTGTCTGAATGTGGGACATATCAACAGAAAGTCTCTTCTATTAGCATAGCTAGTAGGAAGTGACACTTTGGAATGAATGCATTTTCAGTCTGTGATAATATATTAACTTGGGCCTAGAAAAAGAAATCACGATAACAATATTTGATATATCTTTGCTTTAGGATTTGTGCCATAGATTGATTCACATCAAATGAGAGTTATTACTTCTGTTGCTGTGATCACACTGGCATCTACGGTATGTTGGTTGATTTATGGAAATTTTGAGGTGATTGTATTGCTGTAACTCAATTCAAGGGTTGCTAATGGACAAGCAAGCCATCAGAGTTAGAGCATGTCCCATAAGACGTTTGCAATTGTATCAGGACAAGAAGCAATGAGTGGAAATAAGGAGGAATTTCCCGACAGCGAGAACAGTTCATCAATGGAACCACTTCCCTGCCAGAGTTGTGAGCGCTCCATGGTTTGAGGTTTTCAAGAAGATTCGACAACCATTTGTCTGGGATGGTTAAGGGTTCCTTGGGCAGGGGATTGAACTAAATGATCTCCAAGGTCCCTTCCATCCCTACAATCATCATCTTCATTTAACGACCCCATAATCCCTTGCAAGGTGAAGTCTGGGCAACGGAATGGAGCAAGCAGAGTTTTTAATGCCGGATGCCCTTCCTGTCACCAATGCGGAGTTTTGTTAAGCAGATATATTCTCAGTGTGCCCAGAGAGAGAAATACAGTATCTGTCTCTACCTAGGATCGAACTCACAGCCTCCTGATTGTGAGTTCCACCTCTAAGCCAGCACACCACCACCCTTCCATCCCTGCAATGATTCTATGATTCTTTGCAGAAATGTTACAATATCTCTTCGTATAATGATATCTTCTATAGCTTAAATCAGGGTGGACGACCCCGTTTACGGGGTCGTAACCCCAAATATCAGAACATCAAAAGGGTTTAGCTTCCTAGCTTTCGGTTTCTGAAGCAGTTACACTGTTCTAACTGATGGTTAGAACTATGATATTAGAATAATAAAAGGAATTCACAGCAGCCAACCTTCTCTCCCCCCCCCGCCCAAAGTGATATAGTCTGTCACTGTATTGCATTTTACTATGGTTTTTCACTATGGGTAACTTTTGTTCTGGATCTGCATGTAAGTATTTTTTCCTCCATCTTTGCAATTGCCCAATAGTTTGACTGCAAAGCCTAAGACATATTGTAACGACAGGGGACTTTTGCCTTTTATTGTTTCATTAATCCTCTATTACTCGTTGGCCTGTGTAATCGCCATGGAATTTAACAGCATTCCGCTTCACCCTTCCGCCACCCTGTACACTTTTATGATCAAACCAATAAATGTAACCATTACCATCAAACCAGCCCAGCTTATCCTGATGGACATCTTAACTATGAAGCCGCTGTATCATGCTTGATCAGAGATAATAATAGAAATATTCATTTGTCCATGAAGTTGCAAGTCATTATTCCATCTTTTTAATGGATGTTTCCATTGAATCGCAAAGAGGCCTCTTCTTTTTATCCGTTTAGCTTCGGCTCTTCCAATGAGTATTTCCAAAAAGAGCAGCGAGGAGGAGAGATGGGAAATTGAGCCAAACACAATTAAAGTATTAACTGAAGAAGGGAAGACATCAAGGAATGTTTCTCTACCTATCTGTAGTTCCAGCTTGGTATCTTCCAATATTCTTACCACTCAGCTGATTCCTCAAGACTAAACTCTTAAATGTTTTCAACTAAATAATATACTGATGATGATGATGATGATGATGATGAAGAAGAAACAGAAGAAGAAACAGAAGAAACAGAGGAAGGAGAGGAAGAAGAGGAAGTGGAAGAGGAAGAGGAAGAAGAGGAGGAGGAAGGGGAAGAAAAAGAAGGAGAAGGAAGAGAAGGAGAAGAAGAAGGGGAGTGGGAGGAGGAGGAGAAGAGGAAGAGGAAGGAGGAAGGAAGGAGGAAGGGGGAAGGGGAAAGGAGAAGAAGAAAGAGGAAAAACAGAAGTTCAGTGAGGGTTAGTCTTTGAGACTAGTGGCTTATATTCTGCCATAATCTTTTCTATTTTTGATTTTTACAGTCATATTTTTTTGTAGTTTATATTAGTTTTAATATCTGTTTAACTATAACGCTAAGGAAAATTATTATTTAACAAAATGGAAATTGAAGGCTGCTTTTCTGTTTTTTCTTTTTTGGTGTATAGTTGCTAGACAAATAATATTTCTATAGGAAGATGTATTTCAGATTCCATTATAAGCTCTGCAGAGTGGAATAATTATAAAACTGTGCAAAGCCTTTCTGACAATTTCTTCAGATGTTTCTATTCTGGAAATGACCTTTTGCATATTTTATGAAAGAGGCACCCTCTTTATTCAAATATATGTTCAGGTTACATTATTTATAGCAAAATGTGACCCTGTGTACAACATATAAAACCCCACTAAGCCTACGAAGTGAGAATTGAGCTTCCGGAAAACAGACCATATCAGTGCCATATCTATTCTTTCCTAGTCTTTGAAACTCTCTTCCTAGACATATGAATGGCCCTAAACTGGCTTGTATTTTGCGACCAAGGAACAGCCATCTTGTCTAAGCATACCTCTTACATATTCTTGTTGTACTGTAGATTTTATCTTTGCCTGCCCAAAATCTTTGGGATGATAAGGTAAAAGGTAGGTAAAGTTTCCTCTTGCATATATGTGCTAGTTGTTTCTGGCTCTAGGGGACGGTGCTCATCTCCATTACAAAGCCGAAGAGTCAGCGGTGTCCAAAGATGTCTCCATGATCATGTGGCTGACATGACTAAACACCAAAGGTGCACGGAACATTTCCACCAAAGTGGTCCCTATTTTTCTACTTGCATTTTTACATACTTTTGAACTGCTAGGTTGGCAGAAGCTGGGATAAATAACAGGAGCTCACTCCGTTACGCAGCACTAGGGATTCAAACTGCTGAACTGCCGACCTTTCTGATTGACAAGCTCAGTGTCTTAGCCCCTGAGCCACTGCTTCCCTTAGGATGATAGTAGAGTATAAATACCACAAACAAATAATATTGAACATTCCACTTGGTTAACTGCAAGTGGTGGAAGTGATTAACTGTCACATAAAACCATCCTGAAAGTCCTTCTCTTACCTGCAAGCAGTTCTGCAGGGCTAGTATGGTATTTAGTACTTTTTTATGTCATCTCTACCATTTGAAAAGCGACTAGGGATTCAATGGACATGCCTACTAGCCAGGAAAGCTATTTGGAGTCCTCTTGGAATTAATTAACCCCCAGCAACAGTAAAATGGTTTTAGGATTCAAACGGCATGCAAGGCTATTGGAAAGTGAAACATTCACATTCCTACTGTTAACAATTTCCCCAAAACACAAGCCTGCTCTTCCACTGTAAACCTCTTGCATTGGTGTTAAAATTGGAGGACAGATCCTTCTGGAGATATTCTTGCTTTCAGAGGCTGGGAAAGGATCTTCTTTTGTGAAGCTCCTACATTAAGAGTCCTGGTGGCGCAGAATGCAGTACTGCAGGCTTAAGTCTGCCCACAAGTCTGGAGTTTGATCCTGATTGGCTCAAGACTGGCTCTCAGCCTTCCATCCTTCTGAGAACCACGATTGTTGGGGGCAATATGCTGACTTTGTAAATTACTTAGAGAGGGCTGTAAAGCACTGTGAAGCGGTATATAACTCTAAGTGCTATAGCTATTCCTTCCTCCCTCCCTCCCTCCCTCCCTTCCTCCCTCCCTTCCTTTTTTCCCTCCCTCCCAGTGGTTAGAATGCAGTATTGCAGGCTAAATTTGCCCGCTGCCAAGAGTTTGATCCTGACCAGCTCAAGGTTGACTCAGCATTCCTTCCTTCCGAGGTCAGTCAAATGAAGACCCAGATTATTGGGGGCAATGTGCTGACACTGTAAACTGCTTAAAGAGGGCTGTAAAGCACTGTGACGTGGTATGTAACTCTAAGTGCAATTGCTGTTGTAAACCACCCAGAGAGTGCTATAAAGCGGTATATAAATCCAAGTGCTATTCCTATTGCTGCTGCTTAAGGAATTAGTATTGACTCCCATTTGCTTTGCCTTTTGTCAGCCTAAATGCCACCTCTTATTTTAACTATACACATTGTAGGAGGATATGTATTAGCAGGACATCAGGAGAAATCTGTTAACACTATTTCCAACTAATAGAGTGCATTTTATTAAAAGGCATAAGCTTTCGGGAGCTGCAGCTTGCTAACAGACTCCTTCTAATTTCCCATAACTGGTTTTCTTCATTATTTCCACATTGCACTGAATGCTAGCCATTTGGATTTCTCCAAGCGAGTAGAAAAACAATTATAAAGTATACAATAAATAAAATTGTCCTCCACACTGCAAACATAGTTTGGTCCCAAGGATGGGACCATATCTCCAGAAGGTCTTATAATGTCTTTGGTGGGTAAAGGAGATGTGATTCTCTTGGTTTTGGACCAAGGATGGCAACGTGGGAGGAAGAAATAGAGAAGCTACAAAAAGCAAACTTAGGAATGAATTCTTTCTCTCTCTCTTTCCTTGTCTGTTCTGAATCCAGTGGTGGGATTCAATTTTTTTTACTACTGATTCTGTGGGTGTGGCATGGCTTGGTTGGCATGGCAGAGGAAGGATACTGCAAAATGTCCATTCCCTCCCCACCCCACTAACCTGCTTTCCAGCTCCGTTCTCCTGTGCAGGGCAACCAAAGAAGACCCCGCCAATCAGCTGGGACTTGGGAGCCAGAGAAGAGACGGGGGCGGGGCCAGTCAGAGGTGGGATTTGCCACTACCGGTTCTCCAGAACTGGTCATAACCTGCTGAATACCACCTCTGCTTGAGTCCCAGGAGAAAGTTTGAAGATGGCATAAGGGAGTGAATCCATTCATCACAGCCTACTTCAACCACCTTACGGCAATGGGCCAGAACAGGGATCACACTTTTTGCAAGATCCCCTATAACATGAGACCTACTGGCATCAATGTGCTCACCGTTGTACCTATTACTGCCTGGTCCTCTCTCCTATTGATCTTTTAAATCATTCTTTTAAGTTGGATAGGAAGCGAGTGTTCTGCAAAGCAAAACTCCAGCCTCTAGCACTGTTTACAAGAATGCCTCTGTGCACCCCTGGTCATGCTTAGAAGATAAAAATGAGCCCCTGTCTCCAGCTCAGTTCTTTCTCTGAAATGTTGCCAATCTCTTCCCTCCCCTCCTCTCTCTTCCCCCACTTTTGACTTTTCCGGGAAAGTAAATGTAGGATCTGCAGGAGATAGCTGGGAGCGACATCCTTACTCTGTGTTCTGGTAAATAGGTACTTGGTGAGCTGCTCCTTCCATCATTTTGTGAGCAAGCAAGCTTCCTTCCCATGCTTGGAAATGTGGTAATTAATCCCATGATAAGTTCTTAAGACTGCCAATGTATGTGTCCTGTCCCCTCAATGCATATACATCACCTGTGCAGACTTTCTAGCTGCATTCCTCTGGGAGACATAGTCCTAAATCAATGTAGATTATACCCAGTATCCTTTTTAATTATTAATTCATCAGGGTTAGCAACAAGAGTTGCAACAGCAGCATGTTTATTCATGCAAATCTACTTTCCTTTAGGGTTCCAAATAATTGATGGTTTGATTTTTACAGACCTACTAGTGATTGCCCTCTGTGGTGCCTAGAGATGGAGCTCTCGCTTCACAATCAGGAGATTGTGAGTTTGATCCTAAGTAGAGGCAGATATTTCTCTCTCTGGGCACAATGAGAATATATCTGCTGTGAACTCCACATTGGCAACAGGAAGGGCATCTGGCCAGTAAACACTCAGCTCCATCCAGTTACCAGACTGCAAGGTCATTAAATAACAAAAAAAATGGTGAATGTCCTCTGAGCCTAATATAAGGTCCTTCCCAAGAACCTGGGATAAGTAGACCTGGCTGTTTGGTGGCATTAGAGGTATTATCACAACAAACATCAAAGAGATTCTGCTGATTAAGTGTGTAAAATGAATAGGTCCGGCAGGTGTAAAAGCATCCTGATGTGAAGAATTCAGTTAAAGTTTTGTACATATTTATTGGGAGTACACAGAACTTTTAATCTGTAACAAACTCGACCGTTATGAGAAACACAAAATCTTCACCCTGGTCCCCAGATATTTGGAGAGATGAAGAAAGCAGATTAGAGAAAAAATAATTGAAATTTTAAGTATTGAATTAACTATTAGGATGACGGGTTTCGGAAAATGGCGGCCGCGCGCCTCCGTTGGAGCTCCCTCCGGCCGCGGCGGCTTCGGGTGCGGCCCCCCCTACCCCTCGGATCCCCCCGCCGGTGGCAGAGGCGGGGGAGGACCGGGGGAGCCCGGCGGGATCCTTCAGAAGCCGGCTGGGGGTGCGCTGGAGCCGCGGGACCGGCTGGGGGAGCGGCGCGGAGGGCGGCGCGGATGCGGCCCCGGCGGATGCGACGCCGAGTTGATCCTGGAGGCCTCGGAGACCTTGCCCGGCGGCCGGTGGGGCTGGACGAGGCCCCCGGTGATGGTGATCGCGTCGGGGGCTGCGGGCGCTTCGGCGGCGTCGGCGGAGGTCGCGGTGATGGTCGCGACGACGATGGCGGCCTTAGCGGCGGCTGCGGCAGCGGTGGCGGCCTCAGTGGCCGCGGCGGAGGTGGAGGCGGCCCCGGTGGTCGCGGCGGCGGCGGTGGTCGCGGCGGTGGCGGCCTCGGCGGTGGTCGCGGCGGCGGCGGCCTGGATGGCAATGGCGGCGGCGGCGGCCTCGATTGCGGCGGCGTCCTCCGGAGTCATCATGGCAACATGGACGCCAGTGGACCCAGCGGTCTCCGGGATGGGGAGATCACCGCGGTGTGGCCCCGGCGGCCCCCTGGGGGGAGCAATGGCCCTGGATTTTCTGGGGCGGCGCGGACCTGGGGGAGCCGCCTGGGGGGCCCTGGACTGGCCTCTGCGGCATTGTTGAGATCGCAGAGGCCCTGGAACAGCTACCGCGGAAACCCCGGAGTTCCGAGGGGTTATGAAGAGGTCTTGGTACCCCCAGCGAGGCATGACGGTGTGGCAGGCTCGGCGGCCTCGCTCGGGCCGCGGCGATTTCGGGGGACCCCGACCAGTGCGGGAGTGGCCCCGCTGTGGACATGGCGGGCCTGGACTGGTTTCGGGGCCGCCCCTATGGCTGCGGGGACAATACGGAGACTGGGGGTTGGATGGTGTTGTGACCGTTCCCCTCCCCTCCTTGGGGCCCCCACCTGTGGCAGGGGTGGTGGGCCCGGGGAGGGGGGGAGTGACCTTGCCTATGACCCCTTTTCCCCCGGGGGCCCCACCAGTGGCAGGGGTGGGGCGGCCGGGGGGAGGGGGTTACCCCAGTCTGCCGGGACTTCTCCAACACAAAGACTTCGGACGCTACAAGACCGTCGGGGCGGGGTGGCCGGGGCCACGGATGTACTCCATGGCGGAGCTTTGGGCCTTGAGGGATGTCCCCCTCTCCCTTAAGTGGCCCTCTAAACTCTCAAAGACCTTCCGCTATGAGGGATCCTGGGATCCGGAGCGATGGTGGGGCCGTGGAAGCCGGAGGAATGGGAGGAAGCGCGGGAAACCCGGGATTGGTAATTTTTTAATGGGATTTTTTAATGGGTTGAAAGGTTCCAGGGTGGGCAAGGGAGACAGCCCACATGGAGTTGGGGGCAGCCGGGCCGGCCCACGCGCCTGGGGGGCCTCGGGGGTTTCCGTGTCGGGGTGGCAGACTGGGGGTGGGCTGCCGGGGGCAAATTTTATTAGCACGGTGACTGGGAGAGGCAGGTATGCTGGGGGTAGAGGGCCATATCCAGTAAGGGGATCGCGCTCCCGATGTTTGCAAGCGGTAGCGCGCTCCGACCCTCCATACCCATCCTGCAGCCCTGGTTGTCTGGATTCTCAGGCCCTGAATACCCGGCTGCTGTTGTGCAATGCCAGGTCCGTGGTTAACAAGGCTCCCCTGATCCATGATTTGGCTCAGGAGGAGGCCGCGGACCTGGTAGGTGTCACCGAAACCTGGTTGGGCCCAGAGGGCGGTGTTCCTCTGGTTGAGATGTGCCCACCAGGTTTCCTTGCATTTCACCAGCCTAGGGCTCAGGGAAGGGGTGGAGGGGTGGCGGTGCTTATAAAGGAGGCCCTTTATCCTAGGGAGGCCACTGTCCCTCAGACGGCTGGCTGTGAATCTCTATTTGTGAAGTGGGGGCAAGGGGTTCAGATGGGTCTTTTGATGGCGTACCTGGCTCCCTGCCACGTCTCATCGGCCCTGCCCGGACTCCTCGAGGTGATAGCCGGGCTGGCGGTTGAGACCCCTAGGCTTTTGGTCATGGGGGATTTCAACCTGCCATCATCCGGTGAAACCTCGGGGTTGGTTCGGGAGTTCTTGGCTTCCATGACGGCCATGGACCTGACCCAGTTAGTTTCTGCCCCCACTCACATTGGAGGACACATGCTGGACCTGATTTTTGTCTCTGGGCAGTGGTTGAATGACTGTATTTTTGGGGATTTAGTCATCACACCCCTGTCATGGACAGATCATTCCCTCCTCAGGTTGGACTTCCGTTCCGCCACCCCCCACCGCAGGGAGGCGGAGCCACTTAGATTGTTCCGCCCCAGGCGCCTGATGGACCCGGAACGGTTCCAGAGGGAGCTTGGGCCATTTCCTGAGTCTCTGGCTCACAGCTCGCCTGGTGACCTGGTGGCCACCTGGGATGGGTTGGCCGCCGGGGCTCTAGATCGAGTTGTGCCCCTGCGACCTCTGACCCGGCACAGATCCCGCTTGGCTCCGTGGTATACGGAGGAGCTGCGGGAGATGAAGTGCCGGAAAAGACGTCTAGAGGGCATTTGGAGGGCGAGTCGTTCTGAGTCTGACCGAACACAGGTGAGATCTCATATTAAGACTTACCTTGTGGCGATAGGGGCGGCGAAATCTTCGTATTTCTCCGCCCTTATTGCATCAGCAGAAAATCGGCCTGCCGCCCTGTTTAGAGTGACCCGCTCTCTACTTGAACCGAGAGCGCGGGATGACCTCTTGCAGGGTAGAGCAGAGGAGTTTTCCCGATTTCTGCATGATAAAATCGCTCAGATTCGGGAGGGGCTCGACTCCAATTGGGTGGTCCCGGGGGAGGTGTCCGGGGCAGGTCTTGAGAATGTTATTTGGGGGGAGTTCGATCCTGTGACCGCTGAGGGTGTGGACAGGTTGCTGGGGGGTCTGAATGCCACCACCTGTTTATTGGACCCGTGTCCTTCCTGGTTGGTTTCGGCCGCCAGGGAGACGACACGAGGCTGGCTCCAGGGGATTGTCAACGCTTCCTTGAGAGAGGGGGTGCTCCCTACCGCCCTGAAGGCGGCGGTGGTGCGCCCCCTCCTCAAGAAGCCTTCCCTGGACCCAGCTATTTTAAACAACTATTGTCCAGTCTCCAACCTTCCCTTCGTGGCGAAGGTTGTTGAGAGTGTGGTGGCACGTCAGCTCCCCCAGTACCTGGAGGAAGCAACTTACCTCGATCCGTTCCAATCGGGCTTCAGGCCTGGACATAGCACTGAGACGGCATTGGTCGCGTTGGTTGATGATCTCTGGAGGGCTCGTGACAGAGGGTTCTCCTCTGTCCTGGTCCTATTAGATCTCTCGGCGGCTTTTGATACTATCGACCATAGTATCTTATTGCGACGGTTGGAGGGGTTGGGGATTGGTGGAACCGTCCTTCGATGGTTCTCCTCCTTTCTCTCTGACCGTTCGCAATTCGTGTTGGCGGGGGGGGAGAGGTCCACCTCTAGGCCCCTGGTTTGTGGGGTGCCTCAGGGGTCGGTCCTTTCTCCCCTCCTGTTCAACATTTACATGAAGCCGCTGGGCGAGATCATCCGTGGTCTTGGAGTGAGGTGTCATCTGTATGCAGATGACACCCAGCTGTACATCTCCACTCCGGACCACCCCAACGATGCTGTGGGGGCTATGTCTAGGTGCCTGGAGGCCGTGCGGGACTGGATGGGTGGGAACAGGCTTCGGCTCAACCCATCCAAGACCGAGTGGCTGTGGTTTCCGGCGCCCCGATATAGCCAGCTGACACCTTCGCTGGCTATTGGGGGGGAAGTTCTGCCCCCCACAGAGAGGGCTCGCAACCTGGGAGTCCTCCTGGATGTACGGCTGTCGCTTGAACATCACATCGCGGCCGTCTCCAGGGGGGCATTTCATCAGATCCGTCGGATCTACCGGTTGCGGCCCTTCCTGGATCGGGACGCCTTGCGCACGGTCACTCAGGCCCTTGTCACCTCTCGCCTGGACTATTGTAACGCCCTCTACATGGGGCTCCCTGCGGGGAGCATCCGGAGACTCCAGTTGGTGCAAAATGCAGCCGCGAGGGTGATTATGGGGGCGTCGCGTAGCGCCCATGTGACGCCTCTCCTGCGCGAGCTGCATTGGTTGCCGATGGCTCTCCGGGTTCGCTTTAAGGTTCTAGTTTTGACCTTTAGGGCGACCCATGGCATGGGACCAGGTTACCTTCAGGACCGCATTCTGCCAACGCTCTCCAACAGGCCGGTGCGTTCCCACAGGGAGGGTCTGCTCCGGGTGCCGTCGGCCGCTATGTGTCGTCTGGCGGCGCCAAGGAGTAGGGCCTTCTCTGTGGGTGCCCCCGCCCTCTGGAATACTCTGCCACCGGAACTCCGTACCGGCACGGACCTGAGGGCCTTCAGGCGCGCGTTAAAGACCTGGCTCTTTGAGCAGGCCGGCCTGGGCTGAGATAATGATTTTAAATTTGATCTCCATTTTTAACTTTAAATTGGGTTTTTAAGGGTGGGGGGAGGGTTTCCTAATTTTAGTCAGCAGCTGATTTAAATATTTAATTACTTTTTAACTTTTGTATTTTTGTGGGGTTTTTAGATGAGCTGTTCACCGCCCTGAGTCCCTTGGGAGAAGGGCGGTATATAAATGTAATTAATAAATAAATAAATAAATAAATAAATATTATAATTCTTCCCTATATGAATTCTGAGTTTTCTTGGCAGCATCTTGAAAATGCAATTATAGCAGTATCACTGCATCAAGATTCTTGAGGAAGGTTTCGGATGAGCAAATGTAGTTAAGAGTTTAAAATTGCCCTCCTCTCTTTGATGTAATTGTTACAGTGAAATGCATCTGCTTCTTTTTGCAAGAAAATTTGGCCAATATTCAGGACTCTAGTAAAATAACATATTATCTTAATATCATAACAGTGTGCTGTCAAATTCATTTGGAACACCGGTTATCCCAAAATGTTCTCTTGCATTTGCTTCCTTGTATTCAGAACTCAGTCGCATGAAAAAGTTAAGTCGTCTTCTGAAGGTTGTTTCTTTTTCAACCTCTATTGTGAAGATCCTACTGAATTAGGATCTGGTCTATCTTTAAAAGGGTAATGCGATGGCTCAGTGGTTTAAGATGCTGGGCTTGTTGGTTGGAAAGCTGGAAGCCCTGTTTCGACACCCAAGCACCAGGTGAGATGTTGAGCTCCTGTCCTTGCCCAGCTCCTGCCAACTTAGCATTTCAAAAGCATGCAAATGCAAATAGATAAATAGGCACCACTTTGGTAGGAAGCAGTGCTCCATGATGTCATGCTAGCCACATGACCATGGAAATGTCTTCGGACAGTGCTGGCTCAAACAGAGAAGAAAATCGCCCCCATATAGTATAGGTCCTCCTGCTTGAGCCGTGAGCTGGACTAGAAGACCTCCAAGGTCCCTTCCAGTTCATTCATTCTATTGTATAACTTCCCTTATAGTTGGCAATGACTAGCAAAGTAAAATCTGCAGGGACTCCTGTCTTTAAAATAGCTGAAGATAACTCAAAACCTCAGATAAGTGGAGAAGTAGCTCAGGATCATAAGAGAAATTTCATGGCGGGAACAGAAGCTTTAGGGAAAGATTTCCATGGTTTCATTACAACAAGGCCTGGGATTAATCGCCCCAGAGCCATGGAAGACGATCACAAAATGTGAGCGTTAGAAGGGAAAAAATGTTTATTCATGATATATTCATTTCCCAGTCAATTCTTTCTAGTTGACTGAGTGCTCAGCATGTCCCATAACAAATGCCTCGTAGTAAACTAGCAAGTATAGGAAAACCAAGAGAGTAGCATCTGTTCTGCATAGTTAAAAATAAAGGTAAAAGGATGCAATTTTGCAGAAAGGAACATTACTTGGAAACACAGTGGGTGGACCAGAGAGACTTATCCCTTGATTCGCCTAGCCTAAATGTGTGTGCATTTAATTCTTCTTATCGATAACTTCCAACATTGTAAGAACAGCACAGGAAAACACAGATTGCTCTCCCCAGCCAATCAATCATAAAAGTTACACACCTTGAAACAGTGATCCTAAATTAGCATCAGGGTTCCAAGTAATATACCCATAATAAATGGAATTCTGAGGCAGGTAGACTCTTCAAAGAACTGGTTTATTGGATATACCATATTGGCACAGGCTGATGAAAACCGACTCTGAATATTCCCGCGGTTTTCACCTAATTAAAAGTAAAAGTTTTCCCCCTTCCCCAAACACATGGACCAATCATCTAATCATCCAATTGCTTGATAACTTCACTCCTCCTCTCTCTCCCTGTGGGAATGTCCTTGGTTCCCAGGAGAACGCATTTTGTTTTGGCTACAAATCCCATCTATCTCTATTCCCCCCTCCCTATCTCTCAGTTCCAGTGTGGCAACACTGAAGCCCAGAAAATGGCCTGAAGTTGTCAACTTTAAAGTGGACTACTAGTACACTAGTACAGTGGCCCCCAATATTTTGGCCACCAGGGACTGGTTCTGTGGAAAGAGGTTTTTCCACGAACCAGAGTGGGTGCATGGTTTCGTGTGCTGTCTGAATCCTGTGGATGGGGCTTTGCTTGTTTATGCAGCCTGGTTTCTGGTATGCCATGGCAATTGGGGACTACTACACTTGGGAAATATATATGCAATGGGGCACAAAAACTTTCCTAAATCAAATTCCATGCAGTACAGGGGAGCAATAGAAAACTGTAATAATAGCAGTTATTTAGCAATTCTGATATCTGTTCAGGAATGATTAGCTACCAATGTCTTGTATATTTTGAACCAAACTGAGACAAAACTGAATTACTTTGGATCTCACGTCTTCCAAAATGGATAATTACACTTTGTGTATCTTCCAAATTCCTAAATATAGCTTTAACATTTAATAATAATAATAATAATACTCCAAGCAAAGCTTCATCCAGCCTTCCATGCTGTTAATGTAGATGAGTTGCGGCTGTCACTTTTGGAATTCATTAATCATCTACTGTCACTTTGGGCTGCCTAGTGACTATTAGGACACCAGATTATCTGTGCCTGCCTGCAAAATTTGTTTAAAATGCACACTGAATAGCAGAATAGTATACTAAGGAATCCTACAAGTCTCATGTTGCAGCTTCAGTTAAACCACTTGGATGAGAAAAAACTATCAAATTCATTTTGGGGGTGTAATTATGGTTTGTTTTTGCTAAAATCATCAGGACATCACAATTATTTATATTTATCTGATTATATTTTGCCTTGAATCATGCTTGCTTAAGCTTCTTAAATAAGGCAAAGGCTCCAAAAGGAAAAGTTGCCAATTTTTAGGAGAAAAAAATGTATTAATTGCTAGTTTTACCATTCCTTCTCTAGAAGAATCACTGTGGAAATATCCCAAAGGTGCTTTTTTTCAAGAGGCAACCGGACTTTCTGATTTTTCTTTGAAGATGTTTAGCTTCTCATCCAAGAAGCTTCTTCAGTTCTGAGAGCAGAAGAAGCTTATGAAAGAAGCTGAAGAAGCTTCTTGGATGAGAAGTGAAATGTCTTCAAAGAAAAACTAGAAAGTCCAGTTGCCTCTTGAAAAAAACACCTTTGAGACAACCGTGACCTGGATGACTGAGAATCTCCATAGCCACTGTGGAAATAGCACCAGCAGCAGCTTAGAGTCTTCTGCTGTGTTTGTGTTATTCTTGGCAAATGATATTCTTGGTTGCCTAGTCTCTTCTGTTCCCCCCATGAATTGCATCTAGTTTGCAACTCACCATGATGCTGTATTTTCTCCATCCCTTTTGGAGATGAACGTTTGGGTGACCTCCTGCAAGAATGAAACTTATTTCTTTGGCTACCAAGATGGACCAGCTGCTACATCACTAGAGCCAAGGACTCCTGTGAAGCCCAGAAATCATTAATTGAATAGGCCCCCAAGTGAGAGAAAGGAGAATCTCTGGCTCGTTGCATTCCAAGGATGTTATTTTTGGAAATGCTGCTTTTAAGAAGAAACACATTCTTGAAACTATTTTGAGATGTTCCCTTGAGCAAGGGACATCTCAATTTCACTGATTTTACAGTGTTCTTAAGAATTTTGGTGGCTGCAGAATTTGGATATCTCACCTATAATAGAATAAAAGAGTTGGAAGGGACCTTGGAAATCTTCTAGTTCAGGACGGAAGTGGTATTCAGCAGGTTCAAACCAGTTCTGGAAAACCGGTAGTGGAAATTTTGAGAATTTTTAGTTTAGAGAACCAGCACATACCACCTCTGAATCTATTCTCTGCCTCCCGAGTCCCAGCTGATCAGCTGGGTCTTCTTTCTCCCTGCACAGGAAAATGGAGCTGGAAAGCAAGTTAATGGGGTGGGGAGGGAAAGGGATTTTGCAGTAACCTTCCCCTGCCATGCCCACCAAGCCCCACCCACAGAACCGGCAGTAAAAAATTTTTGAATCCCACCACTGGCCCAGGAGTCCACAATCCCCAGTCTGTGGACTGGAACCAGGCTGCACCATGGCAGAAACTGGGCCGTGAAACAAATGGATGCAGGCAACATTGGAAACCAAACACCCTCTGGTCCATCGAAAAACTTCTCCCCATGGAACAGGTTCCTTATGCCCAAAAGATTGGGGTTCACTGTTCTACTCCAAGCAGGAAACCCTATACCATTCCAGACAAATGGTTGTCCAATCTCTTCTTAAAACATCCAGTGTTGGAGCATTTACAACTTCTAGACTCTGGAGGCAAGTCATTCCCCAGATTTATTCTTCTTACTCTCAGGAAATTTCTCCTTAGTTCTAGGTTGGTTCCATAACAATTCTCACACTCAAAGTCTAGGAACTAAGCTGTAGATGGACTCAGTTTTCTGAGTTTGCAGTTTATTTTGAACCATGAGCTAATCAAAAGACTAGATTACAACCTCTACAAATAATAGATTACCAACCGACAAAGAATTAATCCAAGTAAGTTCAACACTCTTAGTTGGGATATTTAAAAATGCTATGAGGCATCATCCTGGTGTACCTAGAACCTTTCTGCAATATGTTATATGCAATTTTATTTATTTATTCAATTTATAAGTTGTGGGGAATGGCGCGGGAGCGACAGCAAATTCTTATTCCTATTCCTCCATACATCACAGTGATCGCATCCCTCGCCTATAAGTTGTAACTTACTTTTCCAAAGGGCTATGCCATACCATTGTTTTCTTCCATTCAATTGCATCAGATTCTTGGAAACTGCCTACGCAAGTCCCTATAAGCTTTTGTGACAAGGTTTTTCAGAAGTTGTTTGCCAATGCCTCCTTTCTTGATAAAGTGACTGGCTCAAAGTCACCCAGTTGGGTCCGTCCCTAAAATGAAACTAGAACTCACAATCTCCCTGATGCCTTAATCACTACACCACTAGTTCTCATGACACCATTAGTACTTTTTTAATACCACATTGTGTGTGTATGTGTGTAGTGTTTATGCCATTTTCTACACTACTCTTCCTCCAACTATATTCCACGTCTTTATCCCACTAAAATTCAAGTCTTATTGGCTCTTCTCTGTTCACTGAGAAAGGGGAATATGTTCTGAACTTACTCTTCCAAGGCTGGCACAGAAGTTTCTCCTTTAGGGCAATAGTGATTCTGGAGAACTTCTCCACTATGTCTCCCTCTGATATTGATGATACATCTTGCCATTTTTCCAGGAGCCCTAAATGTCTTCTAATTTCCCATCCCTCTAAATGTGTGTAGGTTTTCTGGCAGCTCATAGATGGATATTGCCGTCAAGAAATGAGGGAGTAGAATTGTGTTGTTCTCATTTCTGTTTGGCATTGTACATTAAGTGTAAATAGCTGTAGTGATCTGGCAGCATCATCTGCTAGCAAGATGCAGGCCCCATCAATTTTGCAGAAGATGGATGTATGGTTTAAGTTGATCAGTGATGCTTACCCTGTTTAAACAGATTTTGGTAGCCGGGCTCAAGCACAGTAAATCCTAAAATAATTAAGCTGATCACATACCGTACTGAGACAACTTTAAAAGGACAGCAATATTTTTGTTTATGACATTTCAATCTTGTCTGCTGCAAATTATTTTGTCCACAGCAAATTCGTTTTGGGAAAGATTAAACGTGGTTTGTCAAGACAGAAGCAACGAACTGATGGAGTGATTGTTTTAGAGGATTTAACACTCTCGTTGGTTGAAACACAGCACCTTCTTTCAGAAAAGTAGCACTATTTCAGTGAATGAAGGGTCATTCTGGACCAATAGAAACAGGAAGTGTTTCTAAGCCTTTGACTCCATATTAGTAGAGAATAAAGAGGGCCAACTTATCTTCACCCAGGCAATACTACCAAAGCCTGATTTTTAATCTACTTTTAGATGTGATATTGCTTTCAATTGTAACAGAGAGTTGCATGATTTGAGTATGTCTAGTCTAATGAGCAGAAGGACTACAGGTGATTTGATAGCAGTCTTCCAGTAGTTGAGGGGCTGCTGCAAAGAAGAGGGAGTCAAGCTATTCTCCAAAGCATCTGAAGGCAGAACAAGAAGAAATGGGTGGAAACCAATCAAGGAGAGAATGAACCTAGAATTAAGGAGAAATGTCCTGACAGAACAACTAATCAGTGGAATGGCATGCCTCCAGAAGCTATGAGTGCTCCAACACTGGAGGATTTTAAGAAAAGATTGGACAGAAGCGATTGTCTATAATGGTGTAGGGTTTTGTGCCTGAGTAGAGGATTGGAATAGAAGACTCCAAGATCTCTTCCAAAACTGTTATGCTGTTATTCCACTATGGCGCAGTGGTTTAGAGTGCAGTACTTAAGGCTACTTCTGCTGGCTGCTGGCTGCCTGCAATTTGGCAGTTGAAATCTCACCAGGCTCATCCTTCCATCCTTCCGAGGTGGGTAAAATAAGGACCCAGATTGTGGTATTTGCTGGTTCTCCAAATTATTCAAAATTTCTGCTACCGATTCTCCAGAACTGGTCAGAACCTGCTGAATACCACCTCTGATTCCAGCTCAACTGGTGATATTTAAATGTGTTTTTGACTCCCAAGCCATTTCATTTTGTATATAAAATATCCCTTTTGATACTCCTCTGGATCTGTTTTTGAAGTTGGAAGTCTTCTGGTAAGTTCAGAGAGCCCTCTTCATACTCAAAATCATATAGTTTTTAAATCTTTGCTAATATAATTTTTACAGTGGCAGAGTTAATTATTCCATTGGGTGTTATAAGGGCTGAGAAATACGCTGTGTTTTGAAACTTTACAACTCTGGAATGGACAGCAGAAACAAAAACATTGGTTTGACAAGAGTAAGACATCATCATCATCATCATCATCATCATCATCATCATCATCATCATCATCATCATCATCATCTTCATCTTGTTATGTGAATGCCATTTCCATCTCAACAAAACTTCTCAATATTTCTCCCCCACGATTTCCCATAATTAAAATCCCAACATCCAGGAAGGCAAAACAGATCCATCCATTTTTGGAACCAAAATTCTTTGGATATATTTGGGACCTATACAGCTATCCCAGAATTGCTAAGGTGATGTCTTGAAGAACTGCAGAAAGGCCAACAATATTCCATTATTTTCCTGGGCTACAGGATCACCGCAGATGGGGACTGCAGCCAAGAAATTAAAAGACACTGGCTCTGGAGAGGAAAGCTATGGCAAAACTATACAGCTTACTAAAAGCAGAGATATCACCCTGCCAACAAAAAATGGGTATAGTCAAGGCTCCGGTTTTCCCAGTTGCAATGTATGGCTGTGAAAGTTGGGCCATAAGAAAGGCTGAGCGCCAAAGAATGGAGGCCTTTGAACTTTGGTGCTGGAGGAGAAGACTCCTGTGAGTGAGTCCCTTGGACTGCAAGGGGATCCAACTGGTCAGTCCTAGAGGAGATTAACTCTGACTGCTCTTTAGAAGGCCAGATCCTGAAAATGGAACTCAAAGACTTTGGCCACCTAATGAGAAGGAAGGACTCACTGGAGAAGAGCCTAATGCTGGGAAAGATTGAGGGCAAAAGAAGAAGGGGATGGCAGAGAAGGAAGTGGCTGGATGGAGTCCCTGAAGCAGTCAGCGTGAGCTTAAATGGACTCCAGAGGATGGTAGAGGACAGGAAGGCCTTGAGGAACGTTGCCCATGGGGTCGCGATGGATTGGACCGACTTCGCAACTAACAACAGCAACAACAATGTAATAAAAGTCATTGAAAACATCCATAAATTTGGGTCTACTTTTTTTTTGCACATTCTTGTTCTAACATAGAAAAAAAAATAGGTCAAAAATCATTCCTTTCATCTCCACCATGAGAAGCTCTTTCCCTCCAACAATCGCTGAAATATTCAGAATGTGCAATGATTAAGACAAGAAATTCATATTAGGATGGGAGGATTATCCCTCACTATAAAGGCCATGAAATCTACATGAGAACTCAGCAATTTCTTTTCAAGTAAGGCCCATAATGATAATAAAAAAGTACACTCATGTAAAGTGCAGGGAAAATTTGAGTATATTTTAACTACCAATCACTCCGTCATTGGAATGACAGCCAACAGTTTTGACAGAGGAGTGATTTATATTTCACTGGCATTAAAATTGAAATATTGAAATAGCAAGGTGAGCCAGACAGAAAGTGGGCTTAACAACTTACCTCAAATAGTTTAGCGGTACAAATCTCTACGTGAATTTCTACTCTGTTAAAAATAGAGCCTGCTTAAATTTTTGTAGGTGGGCAAATGTGAGTTAAAATGCATGGGGAAAGCCTATTTAAAAATAACGGATGACAAATAGTAGAGTGATTCTATGCAGGTTTGTTCATTAGTAGCACCAGACAAACCTCTACACAGAAGGATAAAACAAGTGATAAAGAATGATTATCATTGTTTTAGACATGTTAACAACCAGTAGCCTGGGAAACATGTCACGTTAAATCTAGAAGCTACTCCACTAACGATGGATACAGATAAGCTGTAATTAAGATGGACCAAAACTAAATTACGATAGCCACATTCATATTTATTTACTGCTCATTACATGCCTGCTGTGGTCAGGTGTTTTGCTCCAGTAAATGATCAAAAGGTGAAGGGAGAGAATCAACCACCGTGGACTGAGCCAGTTTTTAAAATAGTTTATCTTTCTTTTGTCCATAATTGGAGCTATTAATATCAAAACAGATTTCCCCTCAATTTGAATAGGTTTCTACAAGAAACAAAATCTTGACAAATCATAACTTGTCAACTGGGCCTAGGATTTTGTTCTGGGCAGGGTAATTTCAGCTACTTGAAAAATTGTCCTACACCATGAGCAGATGGAAAAGACGAGACAAGAAAAAAAAAAAAACTTTCTCACCTCTAACCCACCCTCTCTGTTGAGTATACACAGAGGTAGAACATTCAGCAAACTGGTTATGGGTTTCTGCAGAAAATAGAAACCTTCCTACATTGTTTTCTATTGTATTGTCTGTGGCAAAGGCCATTGGTCTGAAGTTCTCTAAATGTGATCACCCTACAACTTCCAGCTTTTCTCATTATTGGCTGCATTATCTAAATCTCCCGGTAGTTGTACCTCAGTAACACTTGGAGAATCACCATTGTTTTTCAGGACTTCAGGCAGGCAGCCTTCCAATCCTACTTGGAACTACCAAGGATGTGAAATAAAATGCATAAAGTAATAATTCTAGGAGTTTTGAGACCCCCCCCCTCCCACTTTCATAATCTCTCACCGTTGGACATCTGGTCTGTGCTTGAGATAATTGGACTTCAACATCAAGACAATCATGGCTTTGTCAACATTTTTGTTGCTGGTTTTCCCTTGTCATGCTCTGCAAAAAGCGGATCAGGTAAACAGGCTTCCTATAAACATGATTAGTTTCAGTTTTGTCATGAAATGGACTCAAATGGGCCTAGTTTATTGAATCATGCCAAAATAGCTTGGAAGGTTTGCACTTTTGGCCTAATAGATACTGACAGTATGATATGAGCTGGGAAGAAATTGGAATGTATTATATATATGGGTTGACTGTCCACAGAACATCCATGCAACCATTGTGACAAGAATAGTTGCTAGCCTCCAAGAGTGGCTTATGTTAAATCCTCAATGAGTTTTAATTGGATAATAAGCACCCAAGTCAAAGATACACATCACAATGACTGAAGGATAATAACACTTTAATAGGGCTTAATTTTATAGTATGATGAACCAAATGCATCCCATAAACAAATAACAACTGTATGGATGGGCGGATTAATGTAGAGTGAGACTGACAGATAGAGAGAGATACAGTAGCTAAAGATAAATGGTTACAGCATTTAATTCGCATTTATAGGTTTTATTTTTAAGATGAATTTCAGGGGAATTTTAGGTATGTGAATTCATGGATAGAAACATTTGATGGTTTTGGAATAGTCCTGGGTTGATTTAATGCGGTTTCTTTCATGTGACTTAATCCTCTTGCCAATTTGTCATTTTGGTGGTGGTGGTGTTTCCCCCTTTATTTTCCATAGCATGAGTTTTCCCATACTGATAAAACTGTAAAAGGGAGTAAAATATGTTCCCATTTTAATCAGTTTTCCCACCCTGAAGACTTCCTAATCTAATGAGGTCCCCATCATTTGTTGCATTGTCTATCACAGGGATCTTCAAACTTAACAGCTTTAGGACTTGTGAACTTCAACTCCCAAAATTCCTTCTCCAATCATGTTAGCTCAGGAATTCTGGGAGTTGAAGTCCACAAGTCTTAAACTTGCCAAGTTTGAAGACCCTTGGTCTATTGCAACATCCATTCCCTATTTTAACTGTAATTCCCATTCAAACCATACAGACATTGAGAGCATTGAGCACTGAGACAAATTCCTTATGTGTCTAATCACACTTGGCCAAATAAATTGATCTGTTCTGTTCTGTTCTTTCCTATTCCTATTTGAAAAAGACTGAAATGGAAACTGGTTGAATCTCAAACATCAGCAAACTTTATCATCCTAACTCTTTATCTTTAGTGGTTGGACAGAATCATCTAGTGTGGAAGTTTACTTTCATTTCCCATGAGTTGTTTTACTTTCTTCTGAAAATGCTAATTTTCTTAGAATAAGAGAGGATCAGTGGAGTATTAATTTACATTATTTCATACCTGACCCATCACAAGACCTTGACTTGATGTGAGCCTCACCTCACGTGACCTCACGTGACCTCACCATCACAAGACCTAGTGACCACACAAAGCCCTTATAAGCAGAAAACTGACATCCCCTAAATTCCACTTAGTAATGAAACATTTGGAAACCAACCCACCAGCTCAGAGAACAAACTGTTGGGCTCCATTAGTGCTGATAGTTAAACTAAGCCCGTCAGAACATTTGCAAAAGCTGCTGAAGCCTGACTCTATATACTTCTGGGATTGTTTAGCTGTATCAGATGCATCGTTGGCAGAGCAGGATGGTTGAGGGTGACAAGAGGAGGAATCTGGGAAACTCCCTGTCCTTTTGTGGCTTTTGGGTACAACCTCCACCCTCATTAATTTACATCTAAGAAAACTACTGAATCTAGAATTGGACTTCCTTTATTTTTAGATGTTGGGAAAGATGGCTTCACTAATTCTTCTTGTGTGTGTTCTGTGGTGTTTTTTTTTAATCACATCAGCTGTTTTATGCTTCACAATCTTCCTTTAGGTTTTAGGGAAAGCATGGGATGCCAGTAAAACTGCAAAGTATTGGAAAGGGAATTGCAAACTGAAAAAGCAGACCATACACCCACAACCATTGTTCATGTCATCATGAAATCTCTGCAAGAACTCCACATTCTAGTTTTAGAATTTCAGACAATTTTTCCTCCTGCTGGATGAATTTTTTTTTTAAAAAAAATACATTCTCTTTAATAAAATAAAATGAAAACTGGCAGAAAAGAAACTAGGAGGTGAGAAGCCACCTGGGAAAGCCAAGGGAAATCATCCAAACCATAAAAAAGTGAAAGTTAGAATATTTCGGACATGTGATGCGACACCCAGAAAAATACGGCATCCTTCACTTAATCCTCCAGGGAAAGATTGAAGGCAGATGAAATCCAGGCAAAAGAAGAGCACCATGGCTTCAAAATCAAAGGGACTGGTTTGGACCAAACTCGACAGCACTTTTTCATGCCGCCGTTGATAAAAATAGGATCGCCAACATCACCAACGCCCAATGACGGATATGGAAGAAGGAGAAGGAGAGGGAGAAGAAAAAGAAAGAAGAAGAAGAGGAAGAGGAACAAGAAGAAGAGGAAGAAGAAGAAGAAGAAGAAGAAGAAGAAGAAGAAGAAGAAGAAGAAGAAGAAGAAGAAGAAGAAGAAGAAGAAGAAGAAGAAGAAGAAGAAGAAGAAGAAAAATAGAAAAGTAGGCAAAGAATTTTTTTTCTTTCCTTTTCTATATGGGGTTTGAAGCAGTAAGACAAACTCTGAATCACTTCTAATGCATTTGCGGTTAAATGATAGAAAAATGTTGTAAAAAAAAAGCCCCAATGGACAATAACCAACAGCAGCTTGCTGATAAAAAGAAGAAATCAGCCACCGTTTTCAGCTGGAACTGAACGGATCAGCTTATCGAGGAAGCCACAATAAACCTTAGGGATAGTTTCTTTCCTAGGCTCCCACTCTGCTCTGAAAATGCTTTTGTCTTTGATTATTACGGCTCTACTACCCTAGGATGCTTTGCATAATGCAAAAGAGCGCCTGTGAAAAGTTGCCGGAACAATATTTAACATATGTAAGGTACCATATTTCAGCTGCTGATGTGATCATTTATGACTAACCTATTACAATTTGTTAGCGCAGGCCTGACCTTTCCCTGGTAAGCAAAGGGCACATTTTACAGCTTTCTGAATACGTCTTATCTATTTAGGAGGTTTCACAGAAAAGGAAGACGTAGTGACATTTAGTTTTATTTTAGTTCACTGCCATTAACCTCCCGCTGCTGACTTTTAGATGGCTGCACATGGTGCTTTATCAAGACGTAGCAAATTAAAGCCCACATCCAGGCTCGCAAGTTAAAGCATGTTAGCACGTTGCAATTTGTTTCAGAGATTGCAAAATTTAAATGAATTTGCTTAATGATACAGGCTGTGAACAGGCCTGACGAGGACACAGGGAGCCAGCCCCATAACTGCAAAGTGAAATCAGGAGGAGCCTCAGAAATGGTCAAACCACATCAAGAGCCCTGAAGGTTCAGGAACTGCCATTCTATCAAAGTGTTGAAGGCCGTTGGCTTTAGAGATGGGAACATGGAAAGCTGCCTCATATTGCTGTAGCCCACCGGCAGCTGATAGAGCTGGCAGCAGAGTCAGACAATAATGAGGAGGTTGGGGAGGAATCTGGGCTGGTTCTGGAGGCTGAGGAAGGCCCAGAGGAGGGCTCTGCATTAGAGGCAGAAATGGGGCCAGGCAGGGGTGGGATTCTACTAGTTCGCACCTATTCGCTAGAACTGGTTGTTAACATTCTGAGCAGTTTGGAGAATCAGTTGTTAGAAGAAATTACTGGCCTAATCCTGTAAGGAAGGCAGGAAGGAAACATTCTGGTGTTGCTTACAGAAACTGCTTCTCCATTAACCCTTATTACGTTCTTGGCAGGACTAGACTTCCTGTCTCTGGAACTTCTCTGGAGTTTTTTTTTCTTCCTTTGCTGGTACTTTGCTTGTGTGGAGTGACCATTCAAAGTTACAATGGCATTGAAAAAAGTGACTTATGACCATTTTTCACACTTTTGACTGTTGCAGCATCCCCACAGTCATGAGAGGCCAGGTGAGTAGATGCGTGCCTTGATGTGAGTGATATTGAGTTGGCCACACCCAGCCAGTCACATGACCACCAAGCCATGTCCACCCAGTCACATGACCACCTAAGCCATGCCCACCACCTAAGCCATGCCCACAGAACCGGTTATTAAAAATTTGAATCCTACTCCTGGGGCCAGAGCAGGCTAGCAGTCAGCAGCTGCCTTCCAGTTTGGACAGCAGTGATGCAGGGGAGCTTCTGGAATCAGTTCCCAGCCTGTGCATGCGCAGGGCTACCAGATGACAACAACAATTGAAAAAGCAGAATCGACTCAGGAGTAAGGCCACATCTTGGAGATGATTGGCCCCTCTCATAGGACATAAAAGAGGAGCAAATGGGACGTGAGCTTTTGCAGGAAGCAATTAGTTTGTCTGGTCAGTTCAAGCTTTGAAAAGTTCTGTTTTTCTCTGTGTCAGGTTTGGCCTTGCCCTGCATCTGGCAATTAGTTCTCTGGCAGCATTCCGAGTGTGATAAGGTGGGTGTTTATCAACACCCCCCTGAAAGACTGTGCGTGAAGCCTGGCAGACTGTGAGTGAACATAATTCACAGCCATGGAAATAAAAGAGGTTTTGCCAGGATTAAGATTGTGTTTTATGCTTTCTAAGGAAGCCTAGGTCAGAACATAATGAGTCAGACCATTATATAACATTTCCAGTTTGGTCTAGTGGTTAAGGTGCTGGTCTCAAAACCAGGAGGTTGTTGTTGGAAGAAATAGCCATCTGGTTCAGTTCCAAGCTGAGAGAAAGGCACTGGAGACAAAATGAGGCTGGAGGCTGATTGGAAAGAGAGTCAATTTATTGATGAAGCAGAAGCACATTGGTGGCTCTGGGCAGCTGACCACATGGAGTTGAGAGAGGGTAGCTTTTATACCTTCTCTTGGGCTTTGAACTTGAGCTTCCTGTTTCTGTGCAAGAACATGTATTCTATTGGTTGCTCTCAGACTCCCATGGGGCAATGCAGGGGTCATAGCTGAGGTCATCTGAGCTCCTAGGTTTGGTTGAAGCTTGTTGGATGATGATGTAATGAACAGCCTTATGTTCTGAAAGAGTGTTGGGCAATTTCTATTGTGTTTTAATGGCTTTGTCCTACTTTGGATCTTGAGTGAGGGCTAATCCCATCACCCTGAGATTGAAGGTCTTTTCTTTTGTAGATAGGATGACCCAGTCTTTCTTAATGGGCACCAATTATCTGCTCGGGGCAGGGAACTGGACCGAGTTTCTGTCTCCCTTAAGATTTCTATTTCTCTTTTACGGGAAATATAATATTCTGCTTTTTAAAATATTTCTCAAAACTTTTCATTCTTCTAGGAGAGGTAACTTCCCTCACTGTGAATTCCATCTGAGGCATGAAATCCAATTGGAGGATTTGTGAACCAATCATCAGGAGTCTATGAATTCTAGTCCCACCTTAGCAGTGAAAGCCAAATGGGTGACTTGGTGCCAGTCATTCTCTCTCAGCCCAACCCAACTCATAGGGTTGTTTGTTGTGGGTAAAATAGGAGAAGGAAGGAGTATTAGGTATGTTCATCACCACCTTGAATAATTTATAAAAATAATAAAGATGGGATTTAAATAAATAAATTCAAAGATTCAGAGATATTGATTTCATGATGCCTGCACTGACACACAGAACCTCTGCATAGTTTCATATCTAGTCCTTTCCCAGTCTTAACTAGAGATTGAATCAACAACTAGGTGTGCAGCCATTTTACAAACCAAAATTTTCTAACTTCCTGGGGTAGAGTAGTTCTAAGTAGCTCATGATTCAGAGAAAACTTCACCTAGATTGGACTACTAGTAAGGATTAGCTATGAGAGAGTAGTGAAATATCTGCATAAGGAGATTGGGTACTTCTGGAATATAAACATTAGGGAGAAGTAAGCAGAGGTGGCATTCAGCAGGTTCTGACCAGTTCTGGAGAACCCGTATGGAAATTTTAAGTAGTTCAGAGAACTGGCGAATTCCACCTCTGCCTGGCCCCACCCCCATCTATTCTCTGTCTCCTGAGTCCCAGCTGATTGGCTAGGTCTTCTTTTGTTGCCCTGCACAAGAGAACAGAGCTGGAAAGCAGGTTAGTGGGGTGGGGAGGAAATAGCTGTTTCCAATAGATAACAAATTTTGGATTAAATTCAACTTGATCCTGAACAAGTACTACATATTTTCATGATGCCTCTCCAACCAGACCACTGCATTGGCTTGAGGTGGTGTAGCTATTTTGCACAGCTTCCTAAATTGCCTTTCTCATTATTAGTATTTGAATGTTCAAACATAATTTGGTCTCATGAAAAAGATACCTTTTTCCTATCCTAATGAGCCATTTGCATTTTGTGTTCCCTTGTAGCCTTGTTTTGATACTGCATGAAAACAAGGAGCTGAGTGAGATATTCCCTGTCAACTCAATAATCCAATATATAAAAATGCAAGCTCATTAGCACATCACAAGTACCTTTGTGCTAACACAGAAAGAAGTAAACACATTTCAAGGACACAGATTAATATATACAACATCAAGTTATGATATCATAGAAGTCCTATGGTATGGTTCTTCCTTCATCTGTGCAATAACTAATAACAATTGTGTAAGGAGAAGATGAGATTATTGCTCTTCAACTCATTACCCTTAGATGCAATTTATAAAGGTCCTGTATAGGTTTTCCGAATCATAAATGTTTTTGTTCTACAGAGGAATTATTGAGTCTGTCATCTGCACCTCTATAACTGTCTGATTTGGATCTGCAACCCAACAGGACAGACACAGACTTCAGAGGATAATTACGACTGTAGAAAAAACAATTGCTACCAACCTGCCTTCCATGGAGGACCTGTATACTGCACGAGTCAAAAAGAGGGCTGTGAAAATATTTATAGACCCCTCAACACCTTTACATAAATTGTCTCAACTCCTACCCTCAAAATGATGGTATAGAGCACTGTACATCAGAACAACTAGACACAAGGACAGTTTTTTTCCTGAATGCCATCACTCTGCTAAACAAATAATTCCCTCCACACGGTCAAACTACTTACAAAGTCTGCACTGCTATTACTATTAACGTTCTCTTCACTCCTTATAACCCATCCCCTCTCACTTGTAACTGTATGATTGTAACTTTGTCGCTTATATCCTTACAATGTATATTGATTTGATTGCTTATTGTACCCTATGACTATTATAAAGTGTTGTACCTTATGATTCTTGACTCTTGACAAATGTATCTTTTCTTTTATGTACACTGAGAGTATTTGCACCAAGACAAATTCCTTGTGTGTCCAATCACACTTGGTCAATGAAGAATTCTACTCTACTCTACTCTACTCTACTCTACTCTACTCTACTCTACTCTACTCTACTCTACTCTACTCTACCCTACCCTACCCTACCCTACCCAATCCTACCATACTCTATTCTATTCTAAATATTTTTGGATATGATCTTCAGTCATCATTGAATGGAATACAGTAATAATACCCCAAAGGCAAAGCTACAACAGGAAGAACCAAAGGTCTGGATCAAGTATAGGTAGTCCTAGACTTACGACTGCAACTGAGTCCCAAATTTCTGTTGCCAATGGGACAGTTAAGTCGATTTGCCCCATTTTATGACTTTTCTTGCCATAGTTGTTAAGCAATTCACTGCTGTTGTGAAGTTACATGTGGTCACATTTCCTAGTGCCTTCTGGTATTTAAAAATTGCAGGTTTTAGTAGAAATCGCAGGTGATTGTTGCTAATCTTGGTCCATATGCTTTTTTTAAAAAAAAACCAAATTGAACAAATATGCTTTGTTGTACTTCGTTTGGCTTATTAAATGTTGACGGATTTCCCAATGTAAGACACAATGGCAAGCAACATTTGATAGCCTACGCAGCTGGTCTGCCAAGCTGTTAATTAACTGAGTTACTGCAAATTTTCAATATCTTTCTCTCTCCTTAAACTATTGGATTGCTTGCCCTAGTCAAAGCAAGATTTCCCTGGATGCTTCTGTAATTTTTGCACTATATGAGTTTCATTGTTTTGGGTGATTATCCACACTGTGGCAATTTTCTGTCAGTGCTAAATAAGCAAGCACCCAAGCAAATCCTTTAAATACATTGGGAGGAGTTAAAAATCAGTTTTTCTAAAGACGGTAAAGATATTGTAGGTCCATTTTTTCTTCACTTTTCATTCATTCCCCCCCCCCGCCCCCCTCGTGTACTGATAGGATCTCTTGCTTGTTTTTTTATCTTTTATCCTTTGATTTTGGGCAGAGCATGAGCAAAGGCAGTAATTGTGTGAAGCCAAACTGGAGATTCACAAAAGTAGAAGGAAGATATTTGCAGCAAGTGAAATCTCTAGATATTGAATGTATTTACTTAGGAGCAAAATACCCAAATCTCTAAATACCAAAACAAATATTATGCTGTAGAATCAAGGCCACAATGCTGCATTTAGAAAACAAAAGGAATAAATAAATAAAGGAATTATTTAATTTAATTAAATTATTTAAGAGCCATAGTGGCGCGGTGGTTAGAATGCAGTACTGCAAGCTACTTCGGCTGCAATTTGGCAGTTCAAATCTCACCAAGCTCAAGGTTGACTCAGCCTTCCGTCCTTCTAAGGTGGGTAAAATGTGGACCCAAATTGTTGGGGGCAAGAGGCTGACTCCATAAACTGCTTAGAGAAGGCTGTAAAGCACTGTGAAGCAGTATATAAGTCCAAGTGCTATTGCCTTTCCTTCCTTCCTTCCTTCCTTCCTTCCTTCCTTCCTTCCTTCCTTCCTTCCTTCCTTCCTTCCTTCCTTCCTTCCTTCCTTCCTTCCTTCCTTCCTTCCTTCCTTCCCAGTGGTTAGAATGCAGTATTGCAGGATAACTCTGCCCACTGCCTGCAGTTCAATCCTGACTGGCTCAAGGTTGACTCAGCCTTCCATCCTTCCAAGGTTGGTAAAATTAGGACCCAGATTGTTGGGAGAAATAGGCTGACTCTGTTAATCACTTAGAGAGGACTGTACAGTACTGTGAAGCAGTATATAAGTCTAAGTGCCATTGCTATTAATTGATCCCCATAATTCTTAAAGAATCCCAGGCCAATGTAGCCAAGGTATTATACTCGCACCACTGCGATTAGGGCAGGTAATTTGGAAGAAGAAAGATTCTAGAAATTACAAGAAAATTTTTGCAGGATCCAGTCTGGAAAAATTTGTCTTTACCCATTCATTCACCCACACTGGAAGATTACAGATCCATTGATTACATCCAGTCAGAAATATAGGTTCAGGGATGGGATTCTACCAGTTCGCACCTATTCGCTAGAACCGGTTGTTAACATTCTAAGCAGTTCGGAGAACCGGTTGTTAGAAGAAATTACTGGCCTAATCCTGTAAGGAAGGCAGGAAGAAAACATTCTGGTGTTGCTTACAGAAACTGCCTCTCCATTAACCCTTATTACACTCTTGGCAGGACTAGACTTCCTGTCTCTGGAACTTCTGTGGAGTTTCTTTTCCCTCCTTTGCTGGTACTTTGCTTGTGTGGAGTGACCATTCAAAGTTACAATGGCACTGAAAAAAGTGACTTATGACCCTTTTTCACACTTACGACTGTTGCAGCATCCCCACAGTCATGAGAGGCCAGGCGAGGAGATGCGTGCTTCGATGTGAGTGATATTGAGTTGGCCACACCCACCAACTAATCCACACCCACAGAACTGGTTGTTAAAAAAAATGAATCCCACCCCTGCTTATAATGACTTGAGAGTGTACCCCAAAATTTGAGAGACTGCCACAGAGAACTGGAGGTCAATCTATTTTCCAAAGCATTTGAAGGCAAAACAAAAAGGCAGGCATGGATAGAAACTAATCAAGGAGAGAACCAAGCTAGAAGTAAGGAGAAATTTCCTGACAATGTGAACAATTAATGAGTGGAATGGCTTGGCTCTAGAAGTTATGGAGTGCTCCATCACTGGAGTTTTTTAAGAAGAACTTGGACAACCATTGGACTGAAATTGGTATATCATCTCTTGCTTGAGAGGGTTGGACTAGAAGACCTCCAAAGTCCCTTCCAATTCTGTTATTCTATTGACTGAACCTTTTTTTTTCCTCCAAAGAATGTCTTGGGCTTATCTAAGCCTAGAAAGCTAGCTCCTGAAAGTGTTGATTAGAACTCTGACAGATGTAGCTGAATCTGTACACTCAGCTGGCTATAGCTTGTGTCTCTAGGCCAATAGCAATTTAAGCCAGAATTAAAGCCCACGCTACAGATGGGCAACTTGCAAGAGAAACAGCAATTAGTTCTCTCTAGTTAATTGTGGTATTCGGCAATTATAGAGAAAGCAATATTACTCGGGTCTTGCTGTGCAAGATTGCACAGGACTGTATAATAGCGTAGCAAAGCTGAATGCCTTTGCTAGTGGAATGTTTCAGATCTTTCCCTTCTCCACTTGTGCGACTGACTGGGCTTACTTGAACAAGGAAACCTGTTAGATAAACATATGTTCTGAGTTCAAGGGAAAATAATGATGGCGGCAATATATTTGGGATTGATGGATAGTGACAGCAATTGAGAAAGTCCAACATCACATGGAACCCCGAAGGGAATGTTTATAATGTCATGTAACTGAGAGAGGCCTAATACTTTGAACACATTCAGGTTAAGTTAAAGATGTATTTGATGTTGTTAAACTTAATGTCAGCATTCCAATGAAACTCCCCATTTCATTCAACATTCAGAAACAAAGTTCATCCAAGTAAGAATTTATTAGAGAAGTCATATTGGCACATCTGGAAAAACACAAATTTGAGAGTTCTGGGTTTTCCCTTCCCAATTGAAAATTCAAAAGCCCATCCCCTGCACCCACCAGTCCATCACATGGCCCAATCACCCATCATCCCAACTGAAGACATTCTTCCAGACAATCCTTCCCAGGTGGAGGGTAACGTGTCCTTGACTTTATGAGAAGAATGTTGTTGTGTCTAATCTTCCACCTCTCTATGACATCCCCCCTCCCAAATTCCCAGGCACCAAGATGTGGAAGCATGGAAGCATCTAAGTAAAAAATGGCTTCCAAAGCTGACACTTAAATCAAAATGTTTATTTTTTGTTTCTCCAAGAAGTATTCTATCAAACAATGTTTATCTCCTGTCTCCTAGCCCTGTTGTCTATGAGTGACTTTTAATTCACCACATAGCAGACGTCAAAATGTTGATGCTTCCTAATTTTTAATTTCTTCCTACTAATATTTTAACTCGTTTTTTTATACTTTAAAAGTGAACAATTAGCAGCAGCAGCATCACAAAAGGATGGACTCATCTGCTTCCATACATATGGAAGGCTGATATTATGAATGTTGATGTAACGAACTATAAAAAGTGGCAACATGCATACTTTCCAAACTCCATGGATGAATTAAGCACAGTTATACTGTAAATGTCCATGTTATTTAAATTTATCACTTTAAAAAGTGCAAAGATGATCTTTTCTTGCATTTGTGTACATATTACTTTTTTTTTTTTTTAATTACGAAAATTCAGTGGGAAAACAGCAATTTAGGAAAAATGTCCAGAAAAAATTGAGGAGAACTGAGTGTCAAAAGACATGTCCATTTTCATAAAGAGTTGGAAAATGGAGTGTTATGGATATTAGATTAAATTAACCTAAGGTTAGAAAAATGAGAATGTGAGTGCGTTGTCAGAATAATAGAGTTGGAAGGGACCTTGGAGATCCACTAGTCTAACCCCTGCACACGCAGGAAATCCTACACCATTTCAGACAAATGGCTGTCTGATCTCTTCTTAAAACCCTCCAGTGTTGGAGCATCCACAACTTCTGGATGCAAATTGATCCATTGATTAGTTGTTCTCACTTTTAGTACATTTCTCCTTAGTTCCAGGTTGCTTCTCTCCTTGATTAATTTCCATCCATTGCTTCTTGTTCTGCTTCTTTGTCATCAAACAGAATAGAGCTGGAAGGGACCTTGGAGGTCTTCTAGTCCAACCCTATACCATTTAAGACTGGTGACAGTCTAGTCTTTCCTTAAAAACCTCCAGTGATGAAGCACCTACAAGTTCTGGAGGCAAGCTGTTCCACCGGTTAATTGTCCTATTAGAAAATTTCTCCTTAATTCCAGTTTGCTTCTCTCCTTGATTAGTTTCCATCCATTGTTTCTTGTTTTGCCTTCTGGTGCTTTGGAAAATAATTTGAACCCTTCTTCTTTGTGGCAGCCTTATCACTCTTGATGGGCTTATTAATCTCATTTCATTAAGAGCCGTGATGGTGCAGTGGTTAGAATGCAGTACTGCAGGTTACTTCTGCTGACTGCTGGTTGTTTGCCATTTGACAGATCGATTCTCACCAAGTTCAAGTTTGACTCAGCCTTCCCTCCTTCCAAGGTGGGTAAAATGAGGACCCAGATCATTGGAGGCAAGATGCTGACTCTGTAAACCACTCAGAGAGGGGGCTGTAAAGCACTGTAAGGCAGTATGTAAGTCCAAATGCTATTGCTATTGGAAAGAATAGGCAGCATTTGAAGTTGTGCCATATCTTTTGGCAAATTCTTAGCCATTGTTTCTTTTTCTTGTCTTCAGACAATTTAACTGAATTTAAGTTAGTTTTACTTGATTCTCCATAAGCCTTATTTAGTTGCTGCAAATGGAAAAGCATCAAACTATCAGTGTTGCACTGATGGAGAAAATCTGGAGAGACTCCACTAACTCCGCTGGCTAATTTTATCATAATGACAGGGAATAAAAATAAAAATGTATCCCAACTCCACAAAGGGAGAGTTGCCATCTCCATGTCTCTCTAGGCTTCATAGTTCTGAATTTCTCAATAGGCTGAAAAGTTGACGGTAAACAAATCCAAACTGAAATTTGTTCTAGAATGGCCAGAATTAAACGACACAAATAAATATATGCTTTTAAAGGAGCAATAAAAATAAGGAACATGATTGGTGAGGCTAATATTGTCCACTGGTTTATTTCCAGCAGTTATACAGAACTGCCTAATTGTGGTGTGGATTGACAAGAAATGATAGCTCGTATTAGCCAAAAAGTGGTTGTCAGTATAAATTGCTTTGCAGTAATTTTGAAGACAAGTTAATAGCATGAAAAAGTCTAATTTTGAGTCATGTTGAAATAGATGAATATGACAGAATGACAAGTACACATGAATGGTGTCCAAACAGAATGAAATTTCTAATATCAAAGAGATGTTAGTCATCATCTGACTTTAACATTGGTTATTCGTAGTTTTTTATGTCTATGAGACAATTGTCCAGTGCATAAAACTTGCAGAATGAAGGAAGGGAGGGAGGGAGGGAAGGAAGGAAGGAAGGAAGGAAGGAAGGAAGGAAGGAAGGAAGGAAGGAAGATACATACATACATACATACAATTTCCCACTTCTGACAATATCTCCGTCAATGTCTGGAATATTCTACCTGACTCTGTAGTTTCTTCCCCAAACCCCAAAAACTTTAACCTTAGACTGTCTACTATTGACCTCAACCCTTTCCTAAGAGGTCTGTAGGGGGTGTGCATAAGCGCACCAACGTGCCTACCGTCCCTGTCCTATGGTTTCTTTTATTTTTCTTATATGTATCCATGTATTCATAACTATGTTTTTACTTATACCTATTATCTAATAATTGCTTGACAAAATAAAATAAATAAAAATAAAATAAAATACACACACACACACACACATATACATGTACAGAGAGGAGAAAGAGAGAACATTTGTTGGGAACAAAGTGTAAGTATTAAAAAATATTAAAAAGTCTGGCCTAATGGCTTTACCACAAGTAATTACAAATTGCTGGAAAAAAATCTCTCTCCCTCTGTCTCTCTGTCTCTCTCTCCCCCTATCCCTTTCTCCCTCCCTCTCTTTTTCTCTGTCCCCCCTCTGTCTCTGTCTCTGTCTCTCTCTCTTTCTCTCTCTGTGTCTCTCTCTTTTTCTCTCTCTCTCTCTCTCTCATATGCACACACACAAACATACAGAGACCTACCACAAACCTTTTATGTTAGATTACTGCTCTACTTTTGATAAGAACACTGATGAACTGATAAATTGATACATTAAAAGAGATTAATTTCACATTTGTTTTCAAGACAAGTGGGATGACTTGTGAAAACAGAACTAATTGCATTAGAGCCACCCAGCTCATGGAATCCTTTCTCATCTGTGCTGGAAATGAATCCCAGCTCAAAGAAACATGTACAAATGTGCATCTATTGGAGATAATTGCATTTTTTTTAAAAAAAAAACACATTTGGGAAAGTTGCATGCGAAAGAAGGCAAAAAAAAAAATGGCTGGGGTGCCTCTCCTAGTGTTTATCACTATCTACTACGGTAGTTTATGTTTTGGAGCGGCAATAACGAGGCACACACGGTTAGTGATTCAGGTCTTCTTTTTTATTGCAGGAACACCGACTCGACTCGGCGGCGCGGCAGCCCTTCTTTTAAAGGGCTCCCGCGCCTAAGTCAGCCAATGACAGGGCGAGGATCTCCCGCCGGAATGTAGACCAAGGAACAGTAAGTATTTCAAATATATAAAATAACCAATCCAGAACACCCCTCCCTCCTTGGTCCAGTCTGACCAATCAGGAGCCGCGCCTATGTTACGTAATCACGTAGATAGGCGGGGCTCCTGTGGGCCCGACTGGACCTGCGCGGCTCAGTTGCGTCGTTGCTACCGGCTGGTGCGGAAGGACCTGTTGCTCCTCTCGCCTCCGGCCCTGGAAACTTCGGGCAGGTCGAGCCGGCTGCGTCACTACCAACGGGCCTAGCTAGGCTAGTTGATGTGGCCATGCCGCTCCCTACCCGGCCTGGATTATCGTCGGTCCTGTCAGATGTTTCAGCGGGACGTTCTCCAGGATCAGGTGCGTAGCAGCGAGACCCGACCGGAGCTAGATTTGAGGGTGTGTGTGTGTGAGTTAGGGCGTCATTGTTTGTTAGTGGGCTTGCCTTATCTTGACTGCTTGGTGGTTGCTCCCCTTCCCCCCCAGGAAAATCGCAGGGTCTGGGAAGGGTGCGAGTTCTAAGTTGGTCAATGTGTCGCTTCCAGCTTCTGCCATCAGAAGTGGTAAGCCGGTATGAACGTGGTCCGGTTAGATGTGTGATGGTGGCTGGCACCCATAAGGGGTGCCCTACCAGGTTTTTAGCGTAAACTAAATCCCCAATTCGGAATGTTCGGACTCTGGTTGAAGAATCTAGAGGCTTGTCTGTAGAGTATGTAGGGTGTAGTCTATCTAGAGGGGAACGTAATTTCCTCCCCATAAGTAATTCAGCAGGAGTTTTGTTAGTAGTGCTACTAGGTGTAGTGTGTTGGATAAATAATAATTTGTCGATGCGTGCTTGTATAGGGCCCTGGTCTAACTTAAGAAGGGTCTCCTTGGTAAACCGGACCATGCGTTCGGCCCGTCCATTCGCTGCCGGATGTGCCGGCGCGGTTAGGGCATGGCGTATGCCCAAACTTGCTAAATAACCCTCAAATTCTGTAGCCGTGAATTGAGGGCCGTTGTCTGAGACCAGGACGTCTGGTAATCCGTGGGTGGCAAACCAGTGACTGAGCTGTCGTATGACAGCCTCGCAAGAGGTTGATTTCATTAGGCTTACTTCTAGCCAGTTTGAATAAGCGTCCACCAGAATCAAGAAAGTATGCCCCTTAGTCGGACCCGCAAAATCTATGTGGATTCTAGACCAAGGGCCCCTAGGTAGATCCCACTCAGTGGCTGGCGCCTTTGGGGGTGAGGGCCGGGATGTCTGGCAGGGCTGGCAACCCGCGACCCAGTCGGTAACATCCTTGTCTAACCCAGGCCACCATACATAACTCCTGGCTAAACTTTTCATTTTCACCACCCCGGGGTGTCCCTCATGCAATAGTCTCAATATGGGATTTCGAAGTTTTAGTGGAATGACCACTCGATCCCCCCATAGTACACAACCCTTTAGCACGGAAAGTTCCATTTGTCTCTGTTTAAATGGTTTGTAATGTTCTTGTAAATCAGAGTCTGGCCATCCCTTTATGATCCACCTACTCACGGTATGCAGTAGGTGGTCGTTAGAGGTTTCGTGCGCGATGTCTGCTGCTGTCATCGGGAGGTCTGGCAGGGTTTCAATCAAAAATGTTGAGGTGCTGGGGTTTGGTTCAGGATCAGTGTCTGGTAACGGGCAACGACTTAAAGCATCTGCGTGCGTGATGGACGGACCCGGACGGTAAGACAAGGTGTAATTGTAAGCGGCAAGGAACTCTGACCATCTTGTCATTCTGGGTGATAAAATGTGAGGAGTTGGTTTGTCTCCCGCCAGAATACCTAGTAGGGGTTTGTGGTCGGTGATAATAGAAAATGGTCGGCCATACAGGTATTCATGGAAACGTTTAATACCAGAAATTATGGCTAGTGCCTCCTTGTCCAGTTGACTGTAATTTCTTTGGCTTTTAGACAGGGTTTTTGAATAGAAGGCAATCGGAGCCTCTCTGCCGTTAGGTAGAAGGTGGCTCAGGACAGCTCCGATCCCAAAAGGCGAGGCATCACAAGTTAATAACAATGGCAAAGTCTCGTTATATTGTATTAGTACCTTTGCTGAAGTGATCATGTCTTTAATTTTGTTAAATGCTGTTTCTTCCTGATTTCCCCACTTCCACAACGTGTCTTTGTCCAAAAGTCTATGCAAGGGTTCCGCCACCGTGGCTTTCTGGGGCAGAAAGACATGATAAAAGTTTATTAACCCTAGGAAGGCTTGTAGGTCAGCTTTGTTAGTTGGGGTGGGGGCATTTTTGATGGCACGGGTTTTTCCTGCTGTTGGGTGGATGCCGTTGCCATCGATTTGGTATCCCAAGAATTCTATTTTGTCTGTGATAAGGGTGCATTTGTCTTTTTTGACTTTTAAACCAGCCTCAGTAAATTTGGTAAGCACTTTTCTTAGGCGGTCTCGCAGTTGCAATTTGTGTTTAGCTGCAATCAGGACGTCATCGAAATATGGGATGACCCCTGGAATTCCTTGAAGGAGGCGTTCCATAAGAGATTGAAAAATGCCAGATGCCACGCTAACGCCAAATTGGAGGCGATTACATTTAAAGGCGCCCCGGTGTGTCACAATAGTTTGGGCTTCAGCTGTTTTTTCGTCAACGGGCAGTTGCTGGTAAGCCTGAGCCAAATCGAGTTTAGCGAAAATTTTTCCGCCTTTGATAGAATGTAACAAGTGTTGTACGACAGGCACGGGGTATGCGCTCTGTTGTAATGCATGGTTAAGGGTCGCCTTATAGTCCCCACAAATACGAACCGACCCGTCCGCTTTTATAGGGGTCACTATAGGGGTCTCCCATTTAGCGTGGTCAACTGGTTCGAGGACCCCTTGCTTGACTAATTTATCCAGTTGTTCTTCTATTTTTGGCTTTAAGGCAAAAGGTACCCGTCTTGCCTTTAGTCTAATTGGGGCTACCTTAGGGTCTATGTTAAAAGATATCGGGTTACCCCGGTACTTGCCTAATTCTTCGCTGAACAGGTCCTGGAATTCTTGAATGAGGTCTGCCTCCCAGTCAGCGTCTGTAATATGGTTGATACCGGTCATCCCTATTCCAAGCGGTTCGAACCATTCCAGTCCTAAAAGGCTTGGTCTGTTCCGGTCAACAATTGTTAGGGGTAGAATCTCGGTGTGGTTTTTGAAGGTTACCTGGAAATGTCCAATTCCTACTACCGGAATTTTGTTTCCCTGGTAGTCTTTAAGTGTTAAGTTCTGTTTGTCTAGTTCGCTTCGCCGTATGTCTGGGATCAAGTCTTTGATAGTGTCCCACGAGACCATGGAAAGGAATGATCCCGAGTCCACTTCCATTTCACAATTTTTTCCTTCAATTCTTACTTGAACGTGGACTTTTTTAACGTTTTTTGTATTAGAGTGTCCAATTATTACTGTTTGGTGAGTTTCTTCTTTCTTGTAAGATGACTCCTTAAATTTTCTATTCCTTCCTGGTCCAACGGCTGCTTGTTTTCTTTTCTTTCTCTCTTGGAGGGGGACTTTCTCTCCGCCTGGGGCTGTAGCTTGATCTGGCTCTGCATACTCTTGCGATGTGCCCTTTCTTTTCACACTTTCTGCATATTGCGTCTATGAAACGGCACTCTGATCTGGGGTGGTTTCCACCACAACAGTTGCATTCAAAATCAAACCGCCTGTTTGCCCGCTCTTTTTTCCCTCTCGCGGCTTTTAGGTGGCAAACCTCGTCTTCTTCACTACTGGTCTCAGTTTCCAGATCCTCATAGTGTGTTGAGGTTTTTCCCCGTTCGCCTTCAGTTTTGGTGGCCTCTTTGGGATTGTGGTGTGCAGCTTGATTAATCTGTTTCATTCTTGCCGCCGATTTGTGAGCAGCTTCGGCTGCGGTGGCTTCTTCAATGGCCTCTGTGGCTGTTATCTTGGGTCGGTTTAGCAACTTACTCTGCAATATTGGATCTTTTAAGCCTAATACGATCCGGTCTCTCAGAGCCTCATTGAAATCCGAGAATTCGCACTCCCCTCCTATTTCTCTTAAGTCTGCCACGAAGTCAGCGATAGGTTCACCTTCTTTTTGATTCCGGAGGTAAAACTCATGGCGCTTAATCAGGCAGGAGACTGTGGGAGCGTAGTGTTTTCGCAGGATCTTTTCTAGCTCGGGCCAGGTTAGCGTTTTGACATCGATTGGAGACGCTAACGCCTTCGCCATCCGAAAGACGGCTTGGCCGCAGTGGGTCAAGAAAACCGCTCTCTTCCGATGATCCGACACTCCGCTCAGATCACTACTCTCCAAAAACATGAGGAAGCGGTCCACATACGTCTGCCATTCCTCCTTTGCCGGATTGAATTTCTCTGGCGGGGCGTTGCTTCCGGACATGATGCCGCTCGCTCTCCGCCGCTATTCACTCTCTAAACGTGTTGCCTCGATCCCACCTTCGTCGCCAGTGTTTTGGAGCGGCAATAACGAGGCACACACGGTTAGTGATTCAGGTCTTCTTTTTTATTGCAGGAACACCGACTCGACTCGGCGGCGCGGCAGCCCTTCTTTTAAAGGGCTCCCGCGCCTAAGTCAGCCAATGACGGGGCGAGGATCTCCCGCCGGAATGTAGACCAATGAACAGTAAGTATTTCAAATATATAAAATAACCAATCCAGAACAGTTTACTTTTGGTTTCATTGGCATAACAAGCCCCTCAAATGTTTTTTTTTTAAAAACCCTAGGCTGGGGCTGAAAAACAACAAATTCGGGGTTATGAAAGTGTTCATTGTGCCAAATTAATTCAGGAGTAGTTTGATTTCAAAGTATGCTTAGTGCAGAAGGAAAATGAATAGCCCAATCACTGTGCTCCACGATATCCGATGAGAACCATTAGTTTACCACACTGCTTGTTTCTGTTTTTGCTCTCAAAAACTGCTATAGTTAGACTCAGCTTGTAACCACAATTAAGCCCAATAATTCTGTTGCTAAGCAAGACAATTGTTAAGTGAACTTTGTCCCTGTTTACGATCTTTTTTCAGCTTTGGAAGCTATATTAGTACCAGAAGCTTCCACACTGCCACATTCTTTAGCCTGGGATGACGGGAGAGGGGAATTTCATGGAGCATATGTAGTTAGACATAATAGCATTCTTCGTTAGAGTCAAGGTCATGTTGTTGCTGCACCTGGCTGAAGAGTAGTAGAGAGCATGTCTTAAGTTGGGACGGATGGTGATTGGGGCATGTGATAGATGATGGGGGCAGGGAGTGGATTTCTAAAATTTTATTTATTGAAGGGAAACCCAAATCTTTCAAATTCAGGATTTCCCAGATGTGCCAGTTTACTACTCTAATAAAAGGGAAGTTTGAAAATATGTCTGGTTTGGAGTTATCTATTGGAGTCAAGGTTTTCTGGAACACTGACATCTTTCTTGACGCAATAGTTATGTTAAGTGCCGTAGTTAAATTAGTAACATGTTGGGAAGTAAATCTGGCTTCCCCATTGACTTTGCCTGTCAGAAGGTCGCAAAATGGGATCAAGTAACCTCGGCACTCTGCCATGGGGCATAACTACAAGCCAATTGCCACATGTCTCAACTGTCATAAATGTGAGTCAGTTGCCAAGTGTCTGAATTTTGATCACGTGACCTTGGAGATGGCCGCAATGGTCGTAAGTGTGAAAAACAGTCCTAAGTCCCCTTTTTTTGCAGTGCCATTGTAACTTTGAATGATCACTACTGTCAGCTTTGGAAGCCATATTGAGACCAGATACTTCCACGTTACAACATTTTGAGCCTGAGAAAATAGGAGGGGGGAATTTCTTGGAGCGTATGTAGTTAGACATAATAACATTCTTTTTCTAATTCAGGGTCATGTTAGTTGGTGCATAAGTGAGGGGAAGTCTCAAGTTGGCTGGATGGTGATTGGGCCATGTGATGTAATGATGGGTGCAGGGGATGGATTTTGTAGTTTTTACTTATTGCAAGGAAACCCGGTACTTTAAGATTTGGGATTCCCCAGTTGTGCCAGTTACTATCCAAAACAAAATTTTGAGAAGATGTCTGTCTTGGAGTTATTGGTTGGAGTGGAGGTTTGAATGTTGAAAGTCAAGGACTACCAATGTTGCAAAAAAAAAGAAAACAAGAAATATAAAACAATATATCACATTTTTTTCTGATAATGGGTTGGAAATATATTGTTCTTCCTTCCTTCCAATATTATTCTTACTTCTTAGTCCAAGTCCTAATCAGTACCACTTGTCTTAAGTTTTGAATGATTATCCGGGGTCAGAAAATCTATGCAAAGTTATGTCAGCCCAGCTGCAATTATGCACAGGCTATGGTTTTAATTCTCTGTGAGAGAATCTTCATTGGAAAGTGGTTTGAAGCTTACCCTAGGCTGGGAGAAATGGGGAAAAAAAAAATACCCAGCTCATTTTCTGTCTTTCAGTGCAATTTTCATTCCTGCCTTTGCAAATTCATTTGTACATATAGGTTAACTAAGCCGCTGCTAAGGGAATTTATTTAGAAATGCACTAGGTAGTTGCTTTGAGAAGCTGGAGTATGTTTAGCAAGAAAGGGATGTTCGTGTAAGATATCTCCTGGGGTAGCCCGTTAAAAGCTTGATGGGTTTGAATGAATACCAATGACAACTACTTAATGGAGATAGTAATTACAATGTAATTGGAATGTCTTTTGGTAATTTAAAGGTGTGTATTTATCCTACCTGGACTCATCTCTTCCCAGGATCAGTGATAGCTCAAATCAGTAGTGGGATTCAAATATTTTTACTACTGGTTCTGTGGGTGTGGCTTGGTGGACGTGGCTTGGGGAAGGATACTGTAAAATCTCCATTCCCTCCCCACTCCAGGGGAAAGTTACTTCAAAATTAAAAAAAAAAAAAAGTTACTAGCCAAATAAAATCATTGGGGTTTATATTTTGGAATTTTATAGGGGTGATTCTTGGCCATCTTGATTATTTACCTGTTTTCGCTTCTGTTTTCTGTATTATCTTGTTTGTTGAATGTACACCGCCTCGAGTCCCTTTTTGGGAGAGGGAGCGGTATAGAAGTACGAATAAATAAATAAATAAATAAATAAATAAATAAATAAATAAATAAATAAATAAATAAAATCCCCCTTCCCTCCCCACCCCACTAACTTGCTTTCCAGCTCCATTCTCCTGTGCAGGGCAACCAAAGAAGACCCAGCCGATCAGCTGGGACTCGGGAGAATAGATGGGGACAGGGCCAGTCAGAAGTGGCATTTGCCAGTTCTCCGAACTACTCCAAATTTCCACCACCGGGTCTCCAAAACTGGTCAAAACCAGCTAAATACCACCTCTGGATCAAAATGTGTTTCTCAGGTTTCCAAGTGATGAAATCCATTTAAAAAGGAAAGAGCAAAGTCCATCTTCCAAAACAATTTCTTTTATTTAGCAAGTTGGCAAAGTCCATGGTAATTCCGGATCTGACACAACCCAGAATTACCTCACAATATTAGAAGTTAGAAACAACCCCCAAAAGTCACATTCTCCAATAGAAGTAATTCAACGTTGCTTGATGTCATAAATCCCCATCTCAAGGGGCTTCAGCATGGTGAGTTCATGTTCCCACGGGAAGAAGAACCACCTAACCTGAACAACTCTCTCTATCCCCACTCCTCCTCTCCTTAGGAATGTGGCAAGCCTGAAACCCTTCCCCCATGTCCAGCAAAGAGAAAGTAAGAAAAAGAATATATACTAAGCTTAACTAAAATGGCTACACATATGTTAATTTCAGGCTTGACAGGGTTATCTAAAGAACTGGAGCCCTTCTGCAAGTTAACTCTCTGATTGCTTCGAAGGTTAAGGGAAGTAGAAAGTTCAGAAATAAATCTTCCATAGAAACAAAACTAATTTGAGGGAAGAAGGGGCAATCCAAGCTGTGGCGTCTTTGGAAGAATCATGTTTGGACAAGTCCCACTCAACAGTCCATTTGTTTAAGTTCACTTTTCCACACATACCATATCCAGATTGGAGGTAGTCCTCAACTTGCAACCACAGTTGAGCCCAAACTTTCTGTTGCTCCGCGAGACAGTTGTTAAACATGTTTTGTCCCATTTTACGATCTTTCTGGTCACCGTTGTTAAGTGAATCACTGCAGTTCTTGAGTTAGCAGCACGGTTGTTAAGTGAATCTGGACTCTCCATGGGCTTTGCGTGTCATATTGGAGATCACGTTATGACACTACAACCATCATCATTGCGTTGAAGAATAATAATTAAAGCTCTCGCTCTGAGCTGTTTCACAGATTTCTTCATTTAGGTGCCTCTTCTAAAACAAAATAGACATTTATGAGTTTGGATAACTGCTAAGCTGTATTTGGACCCGTGAATACCTGGAGGGAGATCCTTAAAGGGGAATATTGGTAGCTCAGGGTTGAAATGAGGGGTGCTTGGCAGTATTTGGCCTTGCTTGCTTCCGTTGCAGATGTTTCATTACCTAACTAGGTAACATCATCGGTGCTAGAAGGGAGTAGGGTTTGTGGAGTAGAGGAGGAGAAGGAGAAGAAGGAGAAGAGGAGGAGGAGGAGGAGGCAGCTATGGGGTCCTTGATGCTCTCTGATCTTGCTTGTTTTCTTGCAGACATTTCATTACCTAACTAGATAACATTATCAGTGCTAGAAGGGAGTAGACTTTGTAGAATGGAGGAGGAGGAGGAGAAGGAGGAGGAGGAGGTGGAGGAGAAGAAGGAGAAGGAGAAGGAGAAGAAGAAGAAGAAGAAGAAGAAGAAGAAGAAGAAGAAGAAGAAGAAGAAGAAGAAGAAGAAGAAGAAGAAGAAGAAGAAGAAGGAAGAGGAAGAGGAGGAGGAGGAAGAGGAAGAGGAAGAGGCAGCAGCTATGGGGTCCTTGGTGCTCTCTGATCTTGCTTGTTTTCTTGCAGACATTTCATTACCTAACTAGATAACATTATCAGTGCTAGAAGGGAGTAGACTTTGTAGAATGGAGGAGAAGGAGGAGGAGAAGGAGGAGGAGGAGGAGGAGGTGGAGGAGAAGAAGGAGAAGGAGAAGGAGAAGAAGAAGAAGAAGAAGAAGAAGAAGAAGAAGAAGAAGAAGAAGAAGAAGAAGAAGAAGAAGAAGAAGAAGAAGAAGAAGAAGAAGAAGAAGAAGAAGAAGAAGAAGAAGAAGAAGAAGAAGAAGAAGGAAGAGGAGGAGGAGGAAGAGGAAGAGGAAGAGGCAGCAGCTATGGGGTCCTTGGTGCTCTCTGATCTTGCTTGTTTTCTTGCAGACATTTCATTACCTAACTAGATAACATTATCAGTGCTAGAAGGGAGTAGACTTTGTAGAATGGAGGAGGAGGAGGAGAAGGAGGAGGAGGAGGTGGAGGAGAAGAAGGAGAAGGAGAAGGAGAAGAAGAAGAAGAAGAAGAAGAAGAAGAAGAAGAAGAAGAAGAAGAAGAAGAAGAAGAAGAAGAAGAAGAAGAAGAAGAAGAAGAAGAAGAAGAAGAAGAAGAAGAAGAAGAAGAAGAAGAAGAAGAAGAAGAAGAAGAAGGAAGAGGAGGAGGAGGAAGAGGAAGAGGAAGAGGCAGCAGCTATGGGGTCCTTGGTGCTCTCTGATCTTGCTTGTTTTCTTGCAGACATTTCATTACCTAACTAGATAACATTATCAGTGCTAGAAGGGAGTAGACTTGTAGAATGGAGGAGAAGGAGGAGGAGAAGGAGGAGGAGGAGGAGGAGGTGGAGGAGAAGAAGGAGAAGGAGAAGGAGAAGAAGAAGAAGAAGAAGAAGAAGAAGAAGAAGAAGAAGAAGAAGAAGAAGAAGAAGAAGAAGAAGAAGAAGAAGAAGAAGAAGAGGAAGAGGAGGAGGAGGAAGAGGAAGAGGAAGAGGCAGCAGCTATGGGGTCCTTGGTGCTCTCTGATCTTGCTTGTTTTCTTGCAGACATTTCATTACCTAACTAGATAACATTATCAGTGCTAGAAGGGAGTAGACTTTGTAGAATGGAGGAGGAGGAGGAGGAGGAGGAGGAGGAGGAGGAGGAGGAGAAGAAGAAGAAGAAGAAGAAGAAGAAGAAGAAGAAGAAGAAGAAGAAGAAGAAGAAGAAGAAGAAGAAGAAGAAGAAGAAGAAGAAGAAGAAGAAGGAAGAGGAGGAGGAGGAAGAGGAAGAGGAAGAGGCAGCAGCTATGGGGTCCTTGGTGCTCTCTGATCTTGCTTGTTTTCTTGCAGACATTTCATTACCTAACTAGATAACATTATCAGTGCTAGAAGGGAGTAGACTTTGTAGAATGGAGGAGGAGGAGGAGGAGGAGGAGGAGGAGGAGGAGAAGAAGAAGAAGAAGAAGAAGAAGAAGAAGAAGAAGAAGAAGAAGAAGAAGAAGAAGAAGAAGAAGAAGAAGAAGAAGAAGAAGGAAGAGGAGGAGGAGGAAGAGGAAGAGGAGAAGAGGAGGAGGAGGAAGAGGCAGCAGCTATGGGGTCCTTGGTGCTCTCTGATCTTGCTTGTTTTCTTGCAGACATTTCATTACCTAACTAGGTAACATCACCAGTGTTAGTGCTGATGATGCTACCTAGTTAGAGTAATGAAATGTCTGCAAGAAAATAAGCAAGATCAGAGAGCACTGAGCTATCTTTTTACAGGGTTTTTTCAGATTCTAGGGAGACCTCTTAATAAAAAGCATTCTTCTCAGAAAGAATCAAATACATTTGCGAGAATGGAGAATCTATTCAGCCTCTCCATTTCCTGACATCTGATTATTAAAGCAAACAAATTAGAGAGTGGAGAGCGCATTTCCTTTTTTCCTTCTGATCTATGCTAAATCATGCCAGAATAATCAAGGAGGAGCAGAGCAAAAAAAAAAAAAAAGATATCAGAATTTTGGAACTTTGTTCATATCCCCTATTCTTTTAAAATACCCTGGGAAAAGAAGCATACATTTAAAATTAAACCAGCCCATTAAAATGTTATTAAAATTCAATAAAATCCAGTTGAAAGTATTTTCGATTGCATGCGATTGAATTTTAATAACATTTTAATGGGTTAGTTTTACTCTGGATATGTTATTTGTTCCCTGAGTCTTTGAAGTGTTCATCTATTCTTCTGGAGCCTTAGACTAGTACCTCAAAGAAAAGTTTCACATTATTATTGCTCAGATTTTTATATATTTTCTTAGATATACATAGGTATGTTTGCTATCTAGCTACTCTTTAAAAAATAACCACTTTGTATACCAGATATTGCACAACTCTTATCCCCTCTCTCCTCTATCTGACTATATTAATTTCTATGAAAGAATGTCTATAGAGTTTGTCAGTCATCCAGGTCATGGTTACCCCAAAGTTGTTTTTTTAAAGAGGCAATTAGATTTTCTGGTTTTTCTTTGAAAACATTTCACTCCTCATTCAAGAAGTTTCTTCAGCTCTGACTGGATGGTGGGGAATGGAAGGATTTATACTCCTTGCAGACAGCTGGTCATTTGCATTCTTTTAGGGGATCGTTGAAGCCACTTGGAGGTTTATCTATGTCATTAAGTCACCTGAATAGAGCAAATGGGTAGGGAACCTTCTTGGAACTGTTGAAAAGACAGTGTTGTAAACAGAAGATAGGTGATGTCATACCCTCCCTCTCAGTTAAGAGACAGCTGCTTTCAGTTTTGACATAGATGGCCTCTTTAACCCTTCTTTCAAACCAGTGGTCTTCTCTGTCCAAAATATGGACATTGTTGTCTTCAAAATAATGTCCTGTCTTTCAAATACAGATGGACTGCTGAATCTAGTCTTGATGTATTTGTTCTCCTATGTTGTGCCATGCGTTTCTGAAGTTTTGTTTCCTCAATGTACAGATTTATTTTTATTTTATTTATTTTGTCAATTGCTTACAAGATAATAAGTATAAGTATAAACATAGTTATGAATGCATGGATACATATAAGAAAAATAAAAAAGAAACAATAGGACAGGGATGGTAGGCACGTTGGTGTGCTCATGCACGCCCCCTACAGATCTGCACATGCATCGTACTGCATATACCATGATGTTCAGTTGGTGGTTTTCTTGCAGAAGTTTCATTACCAAATTAGGCAACCTCATTGCTGCATGACCATCATCATCATCAACAAAAAATCTGAAGAAAGTTTAAGCTGGGGGCTAGCAGCTTATCTTAAGCCCTTCGCTTCAGAGGTGGTATTCAGCAGGTTCTGACCAGTTCTGGAGAACCGGTAGTGGAAATTTGGAGTCATTCAGAGAACCTGCAAATACCACCTCTGATTGGCCCCACCCCCATCTATTCTCCGCCTCCCAAGTCTCAGCTGATTGGCTGGGTCTTCTTTGGTTGCCCTGCACAGGAGAACAGAGCTGGAAAGCAGGTTAGTGGGGTAGGGAGGGAATGGGGATTTTACAGTATCTTTCCCCTGCCATGCCCATCAAGCCACGCCTATGAAGCCAAGCCACGCCTCCAGAACTGGTTGAAAAATTTTTGAATCCCACCGCTGCTTCACTGACTTTCATGATGAAGTGAAGATAGGAACAAATTTTTGTCATACCATGTCGCTCACAATGCTATAACGTACACGGTCAGACAGACAGACAAATAGATCTAGGGCTTTATGAAAAACTGTTGCTTGTTTCAGAATAAGATGTCATGATGCTCTTTTGTGTGAGCTTTGCATACAGAATAATTAGAGATTGTCTTTCGGAGATGGGTCTATTAAGGGACTTCGCAATGGGACATGGCAGACCAGATTGTGGTTTCCCCTCTAAAATAATCTAATGGATAGTTATACAGTATAGTTCAATTTAAAAAGGGAACGCATTACCATTCTTGCATGAGTTAAAATTAGCACAGCACTTCTAAGGTGGCAAGAGAATCAATTTTTATTTTTTTAATTGTGTTATTATTGTGCACTGAGTTTCCTTAATGTTGAGACTGGGAATACTAATCAAATTAACTCTTATGTGGAAAATGTAATACAAATGATTCCAGAGAGTTAAAGTTAAAGCCTTTTAAATGTGCTCAAATTCTATCGCTTTTCATATTGCATTATAATTTGTGTTAAGTGCCAAAGAAAATAACTAATCAGCTAATACAGTGTGCCATCTCTCCAATTAGGACAGTTTCTGCATTTCAGAAGGTTGGGCTACTGTACATCTCTCTTTCCTTTTCCTAAGGATGCTTCTCAAACTTTCTTAGCATACATTCATTTGCAGCTTTCTGTTCCAAATTATGTAGACTTGCTTCCAAAATGGAACTGAGGAATTAACACATTTTGTAAAGAGCTTGCTATATTTCAAACATCATCAATGTTTGATGGCAGGTGCAATTGACTCAGGAGTGAAACTCTGAGAGGGTCACCGCTACCTCAGAGAGATAGGAGAATTACAAATGGCTTTCCATGTGTTTATGGTATTAGGAAAACCGCTTAATTATAGTTGTTGACTGGTGTATGGAGTTAGACAAGTGGAGGAGGTTGATATATATTAAATTGAGGAAAAATTAAGAAACATTCTGATTAGGAAGATTAAGAGCCATGGTAGCACAATAGTTAGAATGCAGTATTGCAGGCTAATTCTGCCGACTCCCAGCAGTTCGATTCTCACTTAACTCATCCTTCCATCCTTCTGAGGTTGGTAAAACAGGGACTCAAATTGTTGCGGGAAATATGCTGATTCTGTAAACCGCTTAGAGAGGGTTGTAAAGCATTGTGAAGTGAGATATAAGTCTAAGTGCTATTCCTACTCCACGCCACCAGATTATTGTAATAGAAATGTACAGCTGTATTTTAAAAGGAAAAGGATGTTTTTTTCCCCCTTGTCATTCTAACATGGAAATAAACACACTGTTGGATGTGTGTCTATGCATAGGCATATATGCGTGCACATCTCTGTATGTATCCATGTAGACGTGTTGTTTCTCCGTTACTTGATTTAGCAAAAGGCTAACTCTGTTGGAAATCAGAGATATCCAGTGGAGATATATAGACAGGTTGGTGGGATCTTTGCCTTCAGTGTTAAATCAACTAAACTTCTTTGCACAAGTCATCATAAAAACACAGACTAAGACATTAGTTTGATGCTATTACGTCAGCCAGACAATTTATTGTTAAGTGCTTGTCAAAGGAGGGCAAAAATTCCTGCTTTTCTAGCAGCTCTCATTGGCACTGACATTTACCCAGAGTAAATCTAATGTGGGTAATGCTAGAATCATACGGCTTGACAGACGTGACATTTTATGGCTGCCATACTTTAACCAGTATTGTGATGATAAGGTCTTGGATGTCCCAAGAAACTTGTAGAATATAATTTCAGACCTAATGGACAGTCTATTTACCTTTCCACTAAGACCCAAGAAGATATAAATCAAGAGTCATTATTTAGGGTTTTTTTTTTTTGGTGGGACCTGGAAATGGAGAAGTTAAATCTTGCAGATGTGAGGAGAACAAAAGGGCTGCTTTATAAATAAGGCTGAACTAAGATCCATAGACCCTCAGGCACTCAGTGTGCCATGAAAACAATCATTTAATTTGAGAGGTATATACTCTGTTAGAAGCTTGTAGGACTTTGTTGTGAGTGTAGGCTAGGACAGCGGAAGAGGGTTATTGTGAAAGAAATGTGTAACCTAATCACATCAGTTTTCTTTCTTTGTCTTATGGAAAACGAAAGCAGATTATGATGAATTAGATGTTTTGGACTTTCAAGAAAAGCAGACAAATCTATAGCCTTTCATATGAGGTTGAGCAATCCCTGAGTAGAGAGAGTTATGAAATTCTTAGTGTACTGATGGTGTTACATAGTTTGGTAATGAAATGTCTGCAAGCATTTCATTACTTCACAGTTCAACCCTGATAGATAGATAGATAGATAGATAGATAGATAGATAGATAGATAGATAGATAGATAGATAGATAGATAGATAGATAGATAGATAGATAGATAGATAGATAGACAGATAGACTGATAGACAGATAGACAGATAGACAGATAGATAGATAGACAGACAGACAGACAGACAGACAGACAGATAGATAGATAGATAGATAGATAGATAGATAGATAGAAGATAGATAGATAGATAGATAGATAGATAGATAGATAGATAGATAGATAGATAGATAGATATAGAAGATGATAGACAGATAGATGTTCTCCAACATGGAGCAAACTCAAACAGAATCAGACATATTACAGGTTCAGAGCAGAACAGCAACTCAGGAGTTCAGAAACAGACATCAATTTCACTTTAGTTCAGCAGGCAAGCAAGACACACAGCAGAGGAGAGAAGCAGTTTCATTTTCAATAGACAGACTCAGAGCTTAACAGAGCTTCATAGTTGCAGCACTTAATATAGAGCCACACCTAGGCTACTTCTAGTTTCAGTTTCCAAATAGTCCTCATTGGCTGACTTAGTTGCTATGCCTATTCATTGGCTGACCTTGTTACCATGCTCTATTCCAGTCCATGAATATACTCTGACAGTTCTGCCAACAGGCTTGGGGACCCCAAGTGATATGGAATCCATCAAGGGACTCATTTGATTGTTGTCACTAACGCTCAAGTAAGAGTAGGGGGTTGTTGGATTTGGATTGGGTTTTATTCTTATAAGCCATCAGGACTCACTAAGAGTGAGTTGGGAAACCACATAAATATTATCCAATGAAGTTAATCGTTTCTTAAATATACTATTAAATGAAAGTATTTTCACCAGTTGATATATCTCAAAATTATGGTTTTGAACTGCAACCTTTTTCTTTCTTTCTTTCTTTTCCCTTACGTGGCAAAAACTGCCGCCACCACCTGCTTGACTTGAATAAAACCTGAAATGCAAATAATGTCAAGCAGTCTTGGAATTGCTTTTTATACAACCCCTCGTTTTGATAAATACAAGGTTGGATAAAATACAATTCAACAGCTGATTCAACATGACTGGTAAGGCAGACACCCTCTGCCTTTGGGGAAATTAAATCTGTGTGAAGCAGTGTGCTCATAGTTCGAGGCTTAATGTTCAGGTTGCAAGGGAGTCCATAATGTTTGGTAATACTAGCTTCTAGATATGGTGAAGAATCTAAGATTGAATGAATTCCCAAATCCCAAACCCAGTTTTATCATGCTTTGTGTGAGCCCTGCAGCCTTGCTTTTCCTCTTCATTGGGTAATAACTTTTCCACTTGACATTGTATTCTAGCATCCCATTATAAAAGACTTCTGAAACTTGGTTAACAAGATTTGCTTAACATAGTCAGACTTCAGCCTGTTACCTAGAAACATGAAAAGCTTTTCAGCAGGTTTGTTTTATATCGGGAAATTAGACCTTTTCCTAGAGGGACAATGAAGCATTTCAATAACCACTGGCAACTTTAAATGAGTCTTGCTGAACTCCTTCAGCTGCCTCACTTCTAAATATCTGATTAGTTAATCATTGCCTTTGGCCCCAATGAATGTTCCAGCTTTATTCCTTTGATTTTAATTAAACAATGAAACTGATGGATGTGTAAATTCTTTGATTCCCTTCCTTGTTACTCTTTCCTACCTAGGTCTGATATAATTATAGTATATAAAATCATACATTGCAATGTCCTACCTGTCAATGAATACTTCAGCTTCAACCATAACAACACAAGAGCACACAATAGATACAAACTCAAGGTTAACCGCACCAAACTTGATTGCAGGAAATACGAATTCAGCAACAGAGTGGTCAATGTCTGGAATACTCTACCTGACTCTGTGGTTTCTTCCCCAAACCCCAAAAACTTTAACCTTAGACTATCTAAGGTCTGTAAGGGGCGTGCATAAGCACACCAACGTGCCTATCGTCCCTGTCCTATTGTTTTTTTATTTTTCTTATATGTATCCATTTCATGTATTTGTAACTATGTATATACTTATACCTATTATCTTGTAAGAGATTGACAAATTAAATAAAATAAAAATAAATAAAAATAAGTATTTATTATTCCAACTGGTGGGCTGTTCTAATTAGCTATGCTCATCACTTGCTTACTATTTTCTCTACTAGACAGTAGTGTAACATGGGTTTTAAAAATCCCAGGTTTGAGATATAAAATTTGCAACTCAAATGTCCAGAGTGATAGTGATAGGCGAGTTCAGCAGTCTCACATTTACATATTGTAGATATAGTCATGCCAGTAATTATTTTGATTCTTTTGGCATTGTCCACGCCCCTTAATTAAAGAGTGTTGTACAATAGGGATAAATGAGCAAGCCTCTATAGAATTACAGATGTTTCTACTGTTATGCTCACTTAAAAAAAAAAAAAAACCACAGTATTCACTTTTACAATGGCAGGCTTTTTATTCCAGCAATCTTCAATGCAGCATCAGGCTATCAGATGCAAACTTCATTTCATTCCTATTCTGCTGTAATTTAAAATGTGAAATCCAAAATACTCAGGTTGTACACGTATTTGTAAAGGAGGAGGAGAGGTGGAGGAGATTTTACAAGGAGACTAATATGTTGGCTATCTAACGAAAGCTTTGTGAAGCCATGAAGCCCAGGATTTGAAACCTAATAACTGTACCTTTTAGCTGATTTGTATTTTGAAAACAAGCTCACATTATTTTCCAAGACATTGCTGTATCTCAAGAATTTTGATCTCAGATGCATTCTAGCCAAACATCTAATCATGGCCTTATGGGAAAGTTTGAAGCTTAGTAGGGTAGGTGGGTGGGAAGCCTCCTTGATTTGACATACAAACATGGACATTCAGTTAAGGGATTAGATTATCCAAGTGGGCAATTATATGATATGTAATAGAATGAGAATTAATTCAACGGTGATCTCCTTCCCAAAATATAAATACATTTTTGGTTTGAGGAAGGGATTACAAAGCATTCTGCTTGTGTAAACATGATGAAGGGAGATGAAAGGAAGATGTTTAGGCATTCCGATATCTAAGGAAGCCTTAATAAATCTGTGAAGCTATTATTACCATGTTGTTCTGCTTAGTCTTAACAGGATTAAAATTCCCAATGACATTAAGCAAATTCAATAATAAACCAGTTATGCAAATGCAGTTTTATTCCCTTACCACCACGAAAGCATCAGGCTACAAGGCAACGTTATAGTCCAACACATTATAATGAAAAACAAAACTTATTGGTTTTGCTGCATTCTAATTCCCTGGGGCACAAATTCAGCAATGTTTACAGATTCTGCAGAATTGGTCAAAAGGTTTTCTACTCAGTCCTTTCAAACGATGATTGGAAGTTGGGTTTTTTAATCAATGGCTCTCCCCGATTTTGATATCAATGCCCATGACCAGTTGATTCAGGCAAGAAAACTTGCTTGCAGTGATTTCTGTGTTAAAAAAAACAATTCATCAGAGGAGCCATAGGACAGTGGTAGAACCCCTGCTTTGCAAACAGATGGTCTTGAGTTAGATCCCAGCCATCTTCAGGTAGAACTAAAATAATTCACTAAATCCTGGAGAATGTCCACCAGTCACTGTAAGCTATGATGAGTTAGCCAGATCTGATATACACCATTTTCTTCCATCCGTTGTTTGAAGTGACACAGTGCAAGGACAATTTTATCTGCCCTATCTCTTAGTTCCCTTTTCGTAGCATGTTGATGCTGCTCTTTTGCTTCTTATCGAGTTTCAAAGGGACCACCTAATGACACAAAGAACAGATGTTCATTATGCAGCATGCTTTTCTTCCATCATTCTCTCTTTGAAGAAGCCAACCATAAAGCGGCTTCTTAGAATCAAGGAAGTCCACTATTCCTAGAAAAAATATATTATTATTATTATTTTTTATCTAAAAAGATTTATCTAAAATTTTTGGAAGACTCTGGTCTTGAAAGTCAGGTCTACTCTTTAGGCACTAGGGAACAGAAGGACCAAGCACAAAAAATAATTGGGATGAAAATCTAATATAGGCGTTAGCAAAATATAAAGCTCTTTTTAAGAAGGTAACTTTATTTCTTTTATGCAGTTTACAAAACTTATCTTTTATCATCTAAGGAACTGAAGCAGCTAATTAATTTATCACAGGACAGATGAATTTTTCAGCAGGTTCTGCTCAATCCTCCTGTTTAAATTTCCAAACACATGGCGTGTAGCCATTTGGGGTGTTGAGGCTGACCTCAGCTCTTCTTACTTTAATTATTAGATAGCCACTATACCCCAGGGGTATTTTTAACAGGTTTGTTTCAATAATATCACCTATTTTAGTGCTTGTTTTTTCTCATGTGCATAAGGCTTATATGTGCTTTTCTCTAAACATTTGTATATGAGTTTTTCCTAAGGTGTGCAGGCTAATATTCATACTAAAATTAACGTTTTGGTGTGCGTTCCTTTTGTATCAAATCAAATCAAATCAAATCTATTACAGTCAAAGACCAGAGACTAGAACAAATAAAACACACAATGGACATCCAGTTAAAAATTCTAGAATAAAATAATAAATAACACATAAAATATATATTAAAATTACAATTTGGCATCCAGTCTGTCAGTTACACATGGCCTAACTATACTATAAACTACTTTGTATAAACTTTATTTTGTCCATTCCGTTTCAGACATGGGAGGGAACCACGTGAGTGTGTGTTTGTATTTTGTTCTGTATACAAATTCTAGAAATGTGAATTGTTTACAAGGAGAACTTCCAACCACCCATTTCACGTTAGTCTGAAGTTTGTATTGTCTCATATTTCTAAGTATCTCAAAAACCGAATCATGGTCTTATTGAATATATTCACAAATCCTTAGGCTGATCTAATATTTGGGGACACTGGAAGACATAAATTAAATATGCAATCTCTGCAAATTAACTTTGTAAGTTCTTATGAGGTGTGTGTGTGTGTATGAACATGCATGGCAGTCTTGTGTCACAGTAGGTAATCAGGCTAGAAAGCAGAAGACTCTAGTTCTATCTTAAGGACTAACTCAGCAGAATGATTTTGGACCAGTCACACACACTCAACCTGAGAGAAGAAGGCAATGGCAAATGCTTTACAAAGAAAACTGCAGGAACTAGTCCAGGTGCCCATTACGAGTCAACTCTGACTTGGAAACGTCTCACTCACTAGCTCCTTTTCCTTCCAAAGTGGCATAAGTCCTCTCATTTTTAAAGCAAACATGGAATAAATCATATTCACATTTGGTACTTGGCTAGTCTTATGTCAGGTCTTAGTCTCTTAGAGTCTGGCACAAAACAAAAATGAGAAATGTCTTCTGTGATCTTTGTTAGGGTAGCCTATGACCCTCCCCAATTCCCCTAGCTATTGGGGGATAATTGTGTGCAAAGTAGACACACAACATGTGCTCATTAGCTTGCCAAATCCAGAAGTGGCATTAGGACACAGATGGTTTGAAAGAATGGTCTATAGTCATAGACAAATCCAAACTCTTAATGAGATTCCCCTTTTTGCAGATAAGATCATTCAGTTTTGAGAAATTAATTTTCTATAGTTAATATTGTCTTTGATTGGATCAGCCAATTCTAGCCAAAGAAGAGATATTGGAATTTTGTTTTTACATGTCCTTTCAACTATACAGACTAAAGCACAGCCATTCTTGATTTGGCAGTTTTTTCTAAAGACTGCTAGAAAGCTTGTGGAAAAATGAAGGTATGGAAAAAAAAAACTAATGTTTTGTGTACAGGCTCATGTAGGTTTTTGGAGTTGTGTGAATAAGGACCTCACAAGTGTGTTTTTTGTACCATCTTGAGTTAGCCATCTCAGCTATAGTTTGACAGTAGTGATAGGCAGATAAATTCTTAAGTTCTTCCCTTCCTTTCTCTCATCACTTTAATAAAAGAGAATTGTCTTCCAAAATATCTTACAAGAGGAGGGTTTTAGGCAAATTTTAATGGATAAATATACTGTTCCTTGCAGTCATCCAGGTCATAGTTGTCCCAAAAATGTTTTTTTCAAGAGTCAACTGGACTTTCTGATTCTTCTTTGAAGACGTTTTGCTTCTCATCCAAGAAGCTTCTTCAGCTCTGCAGTTATGTTCTTACAGTTATTTACTAATCAGAGAGCTAATGGGTGTGTAGAGAAGTGAGGGATAAGTGTTGTTGCACAACATTTACACAATAATGTTCAACGTCCCTAGCTTCCCATGCTTATTACATCCTATGTATTAAGATTAGATGTCATTATCTTCCTTAAGAGGTCATGACCTTGGGGAATCCCTGGAAAATAACTTGTTCTTTTGTTCCTTCTCCAATTTTTAAATGCATTTCAGCATCAAACAGACTCTTAGCACTACTCACACAAAACGATGGCTAGATTGTTTCAATGAAATGGAAAGCTTATTTGGACAGGAATGGATTTATGTTCATCTGGAATGCAACACACCTTTGTTGATCTAGCCATTGTGAATCTTCAATCATAGTTTTTCCCCTCCAACCAGAAAATAGGATAGAATAAAGATAGGATAGGATAGGATTTTTTATTGACCAAGTGTGATTAGGCACACAAGGAATTTGTCTCTGTGCATAAGTTCTCAGTGTACATACAAACAATAAGTGATAAATCATTATCATAATCATCATAAAAATACATCATCATAAAACATTAGATGCAACACTTAGTGATGGTCAAAGTCTTTACATAAGAAATTCTATATTATGTTTCTTTACCAAAAAAAGCAGGAAGATAAAACACTGTATTAGTTTGGGAACATGACAACAATAACAACAAACAAAAGGTTAAATTTAATTAGTCTCATCCTTGAAGATATATCTCTTAAGACCCCACAGGGGGAGCTTCTGAAATCCCACCAAGTTGGGGGCAGTAAAGGATGTTTTAGAGTTAAAATTGCTTAAAGCAGCTTATCATTGAATGACAACTAACTACTGCTACTGGCTAATTTGGTTTCAGTAATAAATTTCTCTGTGATAGGGCACCAGTTATATTTCATAGATGGTTGGTGCAAGTTTTCCAGCTTTCATAATGTTAATTAAATGTTATATATTCAGAGATGAAAGAATTGTCCTAAGGATCATTATGGTGAATTAAATTTATCCATTGATTTTGAGAGGCTAACATAACCTAAGAATCTGTTGTGGTATGGTGGAATCTCCAGCTAAACTGGAGGGTGAGGTCAAGAAGGGTTGAGTTTAGAATCATTGCACTGCAGAATATGGCACAGATTGGACCTCCACCAGAATCTTTGAAGCTTTATCTTGCCATTCCCAGAGGAATGCAGTCAGTCTAGTGAGATTCTTGTATTATAGTTGACCAGTAATAAACTACTTGTGAGACTTTTCATGAGTGGTTCTGGTTGTTTTCACACAACATGTAGACAATCAGAGCCCAATGCAATGTATGTTGGCTACCAGTAACTATATTGTCCATTATAATAGTGGTAGTAATGGTAGAAAATGAACAAATGTGTGTTCCCAGATTGTATTGCAAGCCTCTGCTCTCCTGAAACTATGTGATGGTGACATTACATGCAGGTATGTAAAGGATGGAACTTATATCAAGAAGACATAAGGTCCATTTTCATTATTCTGATGAAACCTCACCTTATTAAGAAAGCTATATAGTCAGCTACATGTCAGTGTCATACTATTGTTTATTAATGTTATCTATATAGAGTGATGAATGAGCATAGCCATTTTGATATGGTTTACCTCTTTGATTAAAATCTGGTGCTCTGAATAACTACCCATTGGCTACACTGGATTCTTTTCCAATTGTGATCCAAGCTGTGCTGTGATTTATTTGGTAATGTTCTTTTCAACCATGTAAAGATTCAAGGATAACCATGTAAAGGTCCTTTTTCATTGCATAATGTATAATCTGTTTATATTGGCGTTTCTTTAAAAATGCAGGTACAAATACAAATTATATGTTTGTGAAATAAGGGATGGCCATCTCAGAGAATTCAAAAGCACATGAAATAAATATTAATTTATCATCTATTATGAAGAAATATTAATTTATCATTTATTATGAAGAAATATTAAGTTATCGTCTCCAAATTCTCAGGACTTGAAATTTGAAAGCTCTATTCGCTATGGTTTCCAAAGCTACTGAGTGTAATTAAGAGTAGTGTGATTTATACACCTGCAGATAAAAGCCATAAAAAATCTCATTATTGAGCCAATATATCTTGTAATTAATAATTTTAGCCCAATAATTAATTAGCTCATGTAACAAATTCTAGGGTGGCAATCATTACAAAAGGGAATTTTGTCCAGAAAGCTTGGATACTACTTAAGGATTTTTGTGTTTAAACTCTTTTATGGTAGGGATAAAAAATAAAGATAGGAATGATAGATACATACCTGTTCACAAAGTATTGTCTTAGGTGATACCTAAATCCTACATACCCTTGAGAAATAGACCCACTGGGACTTATATTTGAGCAGAAATAAATAGGATTGTGAAGAAGACAGATTTATCATAGTCACTTGAGCTGAGACCAAAGGAAATAATAGCTTTTGAAATGAAAGCCCAGAGTAAGGTGATGTATTTTATGGTTGATGAAGTCCAAAAGGATTCACTCACAGCATTGTTGGGGGAAAAAAAGCAACTCTGATCATTGGTAGGTAAGAAATTTGTGGGGGACATTATGGTCAATACACAAGATCTAATCCATCAACAGTTCTAAACAAGTATCTGCTAACAATCAGTTTAGTGCCTTAAAAACAAACAGCTCATCAACAAACACAGTTATAATGTTGGCAATGTGCAGTTTTACATCCCATCCCTCTTTTTAATTCAGATATTCCCAAAGATCAAGATGTTCATTGCAAGTAGTAATACATTCCCACATTACCTATATAAAGAAGATTCGGACAAATTGAACAAAGGCAAATAAAAGTGAAGAGAACGATTAAAGATTACAAACAAAATTTTTAGGAGGAGAGATTGAGAGTAGACTCGATCAAGAATTTTTCTTGGTCAATGATTTTTCAAATAAATTGAAAAAAGTTGACGCAGAATAGGGTGGTCTATTCTGCCTCCCCTTAAAATGCAGGGCACAGAACAATGATTTGAAGACCATCCTCTCTTGGTGATATTTTATTTTTGATTCTTTGACTGAGCAGGAAATTTAACTGTTGTGTCCAATTCTATCAGTCAATAAATTTGGAGGGGTATAGAGAAAGAAAGAGCTGGCCATTTCATTACAGATTTGAAGGAAGTTTGTGTAATAATTTAAAAAACACACACAAAAAAGAGTTTCATAAAACTGAGAAGAAAATTTTAAAGTCTACTCATTCTCCTCCTTCAGCCACGTTCAGAACGTTCCTTCCAATTTTTTCCATTGTTAGCTTGTATGTATCATGACTATCATTTTCTCCAACGCTCTAGAATTATATTTTTGCTTTATGGAATTTACAAAATGGCTGTAAACACAAGAGATGGCAATAACAACAAAAACAACCACCATGTTTTGATGTGGCATTCTTCATGCTGTCTATGAACTCTTTTCTGCTCACCAGTCAGACTTTGAGATAATACAGTCCTGCAAAAATTAAACAAACCAGTCAATTAATGCTCTGCCTATAAATCAGATTAGACAGTTTGCAGGTCTCATTTACTCACAGCTCCAGTTTAATGCGGATTTATTTTAATAAATTATACATATACAAACGTTAGTTCTCAACTCGGCTATTACCAAGTTTCCTGAATTGTGAAGAACAGAAGCAAGAGCTTCTAGTTTTCTTAAAAAAAAAAAGAACTAGAAATGTAATGCTAAAACATACACCTTCAGATTTGTTCACTTAACACTAAATTACATAGTGCTGGAAGCAAAACAACTGTTAAAAACAATTAATTCAGATAGTATATCTTCAGGAAGCCCATTTCTTTCTTTCTTTCTTTCTTTCTTTCTTTCTTTCTTTCTTTCTTTCTTTCTTTCTTTCTTTCTTTCTTTCTTTCTTTCTTTCTTTCCTTCTTTCTCTCTCTCCCTCCCTCCCTCAATACGCATATTCATTCTTTCTGCCAATTTGAATGTAGAAGTGATCTTCTTTAGGGTAGCAAGAATGCAAGGGAAGCCATCCCAGCTGCTAACTTCTGAACCAATCCTACAATTGAAGAAGGAATATTTTTTTCCTTCCAGTGCACTGGCAATAACTTTTAATCCATCAAGGTGATGACTTCATTGGTAGCTGCCAAACCTTCTGCTCTTTTGTGGCAAAATAAGCAGGTTGAATTATACGATCCCCAAAGAGAGTCTTATTTGGGCATAATGACTTACATTACCGAACTGCTGTTAAAGAGTTTCTCCACGGAGCAATTATATGAAGAACTTCGAACAAGTTAAAAATGTGCCATGAAAACCAATTATCGGAATTATGCATTCTAGAAATAACCTTCTCGTAGCTTTTCTTTCCTCTTTTGGGGGTTTCTCTCTTCCCCCCCCCCCCTCCAACAGCACCCAGATTTTTGAGAAGATTATTTCTGAGCCATTTGAGCTGCATCTGTGATTTGTGCCTTCATGTGCAAGACTCCCTGGGGAAAAATTTCTGCAAGATGAAAGTGGGTGGTGAGGTTATAGGTTAGACAGTGGAATGTATAGAATACTCTGAATTCTGCAGGAAACTGTGTAAGATAATTGTTAGGAGGCTTCTTTAAATAAAACAAATTCTGATGATAAAAAAGTACGGTTTGCCTTTGATGCAGAAATCTTGAATTAACATTCCCAGGTATAATAGGCATCTGTCATTGTTTAATTGCATGGGTCAATCTACTTTCTCAACATTTTTGAAAGAGTTGTCATCTAAAACGTGTGTTTACTATATTGTCAAATAGGCAGCTTTAAAGAGTACCCACGTACTGCGACTGACCTTCATTTTCCAATTAACATCTGGAAGAGGGGCTGCTTAGACAAGTTTAGCTCAATCTATTTCCTATCTAAGCAAGTGGTGAAGTCGAATCAAGGAGATAAGCAGCTTGGAATTAAAGAGAAACTTCCTGACAGTCGAGGACAATTAACCAGCGGAACAGCTTGCTTCCAGAAGTTGTAGGTGCTTCATCACTGCAGGTTTTTAAAGAAAAGACTGGACAGCCACCTGTCTGAAATGCTATAGGGACCATGGAGGTTGGACTAGAAGACCTCTAAGGTCTCTTCCAGCTCCATTCTGATTGAAATAATCAGTTCTTTCTTTTTGCTGTAGCAGTCAACCAGGGCCTGCTAGACATGTAATCTCCATTCATATCTAGCCTTCTTTTGCCGATGCCTAAACTCAACAACTTTGGGGGATGGAGGTTGCAAATCTATAAAACCTGCCCATTGAAGGCAACTTCCTTGTGAGTCAAATTCTGAAGACCATCCTTGCAGTTTGGGCTGATCCAGCAGATGGTGGGTATACTACACTGTATACTATAAGCATACAGGTTGTCCTCAATTTACACTCATTTATTTAGGGCGGATGTTGAAACAACACTGGAAAAAGTGACTTATGCTCATTTTTCACATGTCCGTTGCAGCATCCCCATGGATGTGTGAGCAAAACCGGCATGTATTTATGAGAGTTGCAGGGTCCCAGGGTCATGTAATCATCATTGGTAACCTTCTCATCTGGCTTTCAACAAAGAAAGTCAAAGGGGGAAGCCAGTTTCTCCTATAGCACTTAGACTAACATACCACTTCACAGCCCTCTCTTAGCAGTTTACAGAGTTGGCATCTTGTCCCCAAGATGCCAACTCATTTTAGTGACCTTGGAAGGATGGAAGGCTGAGTCAACCTTGAACCTGGTGAGATTTGAACAGCCCAATTGCTGGCAGCTGGCAGGCAGCAGAAGTAGCCTGCAGTAATGCATTCTAACCACTGTGCCACCTCTTAAGTGTAAATCACTTTAACAACTGCAGTGATTTGCTTAACAACTATGACAAAAAGGACATACAATGAGGCACAACTCACTTAACAACCTCCTTACTCAGCAACGGAATTTTTAAGCTCACTTAACAGATTAACAGAGTTGGAAGGGACCTTGTACCCCTGCCCAAGCAGGAGATCTTACACCATTTCTGACAGAGGGCAGTCCAGTCTCTTCTTGAAAGCTTCCAGTGATGAAGCTCCCACAACTTTCTGAAGGCAACTTCTGTTCCATTGCTTGATTGCTCTCACTGTCAGGAAATTTCTCCTTATTTTCAGGTTGAATCTCTCCTTGATAAGTTTCCATCCATTATTCCTTATCTGGCCTTCAGGTGCCTTGGAAAATAGCTTGACTCCCACCTCTCTGTCACAGTCCTTCAAACATTGGAATGCTGCTATCATGTCTCCCCTGGTCCTTCTCTTTGCTAGACTAGCTATGCCCAGTTCCTGCAACCGTTCATCGCCTCCAGACCTCTAATCATCCTGGTTGCTCTTCTCTGCACTTTTTCTAGAGTCTCAACATCTTTTTAATAGTGTAGTGACCAAAACTGGATGCAGTACTCTAGGTGTGGTCTTACTAAGGCTTTATACAAGTACCTCCCTTGATTTTGATTGTATCCCTCTGATAATGCAACTTAGGATTGCATTGGCTTTTTTGGCTGCCATCACATACTGTTGACTCATATTTAACTGGTTGTCCACCAAGACTCCCTCTCACAGTTACTGCTATTAAGCCTGGTTTCACCATGATTTGTATGTTTGTAATCATAAGTCGAGGATTATCTGTATTTGAACATAAATTTATTTATAAACTTCTGAAGTGTGTTGCTTTCCTGGCATCTCCATTGGCGTTCCTGGTACTTTGTCCTGCACATCTTAAATTAAGCGTCCCTGCACAAATTAGCAACAGCAGTGGCTTCCCACTGTCTTTTCCCCTGCTGTTACTATGCTATTTTGTAGATCTTTACTTCATTTAGTTAGGAAGATGTCCTTTTTGGAAACCCTGATGCTATTTTTGATCTCATGTGACATTTGTGATCATTTGGATGGCTAAAGTGGCTTTTCTAAAAAAAAAAAAAGATTTCTGAGTGGTGAAAACCCAGAAGCAATCAATGCATTTCTTTCATTTTCCTTTTTTTAGCATTTTTGTTTTGCTCTTGTAAAACTGTAACCTGATACATTAGTAATTCCATCTTCAACCCCTCTCTCATGGCTAACCACTAATGTCAGAAATTGCTTTGAGTCACATCAGCAAAAGACCAGACATCATTTTATATAGCTCCTCTTGAATGCTCTGTGTTTCCTGGAAAATTGTCAGTGTTGATGTAAAGGGATTTCCACCGATCCACATACTCTAGCTAGCCTTTATGGATAGAGCATCTTTCCATCTCAAGGTGGACTCAAGTGATTTTGCTAACGGAGGCAAGGAAACCCTTTGCGTGCCCCTTTCCAATGGTGGCAATCCAATTTTCTTTCTGTTTCATTTCAGTCACATCTACTCTATCTTCCATACAGTTGAATGGAGAGAACCAAAAAGAATCAGGAAGATATATATTCAATCTTTCAGATAGATAGATAGGTAGGTAGGTAGGTAGGTAGGTAGGTAGATAGATTGATTGATAGATAGATAGATAGATAGATAGATAGATAGATAGATAGATAGATAGATAGATAGATAGATAGATAGATAGATAGATAGATAGAATATACTCTACCTTTGAAAGGTAGAATTCTTTTCCTAATTGGACTCTTTTGCTTCTCCTAATTGGGTCTCAATACTTGCCCTTAATATTTTATGCGTTGCAAAGGGGAATGAATGAATGAATAAATGATTGTATGGACTGATGGACGAGACAAGGGATATATTTAATTAAATGACCATTTAGAGTAGCTTAGCTACTCAAATCCAGAGTTAGGTTTCATTCTGGAGCAGCACTCTAATGGCAGAATTTCCTTGTCTATCTGTCTACAACATTCACAGTGTCAGTGAAGGTCATCATCTTTTACTGTACACCAAGGCTGAATGACTTCTTATTATCACTCTTTAATTTTCTCCTAGTAGCTTTTTTAATGAGGAACACATCTTGCTGAGTAGGTGTCTTACATCTCCTTTGCCTGCTAGGTGGTTGGCATGGCTTAGTATTCAATGCAAATATGTGTTTTTTTACATTCTGCAAAATACATTCTCCTGGAGAAAGATGATTCTGTATTGATGCAAATTTAGACTTATGGTTTAGTGAGCGATTTCTGAGCAAAGGGGCGAACTAAATTGATATAACCAGCTGTTTGCAATTACACCTGCTTTGCCCTTTGCTTCATGAGAAGGCTTGCTGAAAAACATTGCTGTGGACACTTCTAGATTCATGTTGATTTGGGGCTCGAGTTGCAGTTGTGCTTCATCCTCTGACAGCTCCAATTGATACACATAGCTGATCAGCCTTCTTTGAATCCTGCCTTCCTGATTTCTGAGGTTGACTATCTTGAAGTCCAAGATCAACTGGAGCAACATGGCCAGATTCCAGGTCAGATTCCAAATCATAGTGTCAAGCTCGAAGTGCACTTATGCTGTTGCAACCATTATCGCTTCTCAATTTGCCAAAGAATCAGGGAGGGAAGGGTGAGATGCAGGCTCCAAACTTCAAGAAGATGAGCCATGAGAGCCAAGGACACTCCGGCAGGTGTCTGCCCAGACCAGAGCTTTTTTTCTCATAACAATACACAATGACATTCAATTGGACCATGTGGTCTACACTAATAGGGGGGAGGGAGAAATCTATACTGTCATTATGTAGGTTTGCACAGGGAGTAGGTAGAGCTGGTTTTACCTTCAGCAGTGTCAAAATAATGTACTCGATCAAGTTTTGCATTCAGAGATTGGAAGGTCACAAACGTGCTTGCTTTAGTTTAGTTCTTCAGTTGGAACATTGACACATAGTTTACAATAGGTTTCACCACCCAAAACTGTTGCGTGACCGCTTCTGGATGTTTCATACAGATCTCGAGGAGCAGAGAAGACACACCAGACCAGTGGTAGGATTCATTTTTTTTTTATTACTAGTTCTGTGGGTGTGGCTTGGTGGGCATGGTTTGGCTTGGTGGGTGTGGCTTGGTGGGCATGGCAGGAGAAGGATACTGCAAAATCCCCATTCTCTCCCCACCCCATTAACCTGCTTTTCAGATCCATTCTCCTGTGCAGGGCAACAAAAGAAGACCCAGCCAATCAGCTGGGACTTGGCAGGCAGAGAATAAATGAGGGCAGGGCCAGTCAGAGATGGGATTTACTGATTCTCCAAACCAGGGGTTGCCAACCTTTTGGACCTCAGGGACCACCAAACTCATAATTTTAGATCCCAGGGATCACTAACTGGTTCTGTGGGTGTGGCCTAATTTGTGGGTGTGGCTTGGTGGTCATGTGACTGGCTGGGCATGGTTTGTATGTAAATATTATAAATATTTATACAAATATTGAATTTTTTATAAAAAAGAGCAACTTTTACCCAAAATCAGGCAAAGCAGGAAGATTGAGTTGCTCACAGAATCACAGATTCATTCAGAGATCTATCTATCTGCCATTGGCTAGCTCAGTCTGTCACATAAAATTTGCTTGCAAGCAAACTCATAACATTTGCTAGCAAGCAAACTCACAAAATTAACTCACAACACACCATGCATGTAAATATTGAATGTTTTATAAAAAAAAGAGCAACTTTTACCCAAAATCAGACAAAGCAGGCAGATTGAATTGCTCACAGAATCATTCAATGATCTATCTATTTGCCATCGGCTAGCTCAGTCTCTCAAATTTGCTTGCCGTGAGTCTGCACTGAATTTGCTTGTAAACAAACCTTTAATCCTAAGAGAGGTTCGGCTGTGCTGAGCTGAAGATCTAAAGACTAGCTAGAAAGCAAGAAATCCAACCATTTTCTGCTTCTTAGCTAATCTAAATCTCCTGGCACAGTGGAACAGATGATTGTCGGAAAAAGGAAAAATAGCAATTTAGCAGGCAGGTTTACCGGGTAAGGAGTGAGTGGGCGGGGAGGGTTCCTGCGGGCCATGTGGGTGGCACAGCCTTGTGTTTCTGCGCAGTCTGGATTAATTGGTTTGTGGGGGTGATGTGGGGGTGAGATTTCTCTGCGGCCCACCAAAATTTTCTCACGGCCCACCGGTGGGCCATGGCCCACCGGTTGGCAACCGCTGCTCCAAACTACTCAAAAATTCCACTACCGGTTCTCCAGAACCAATCAAAACCTGCTGAATACCACCTCTGCCCTATACGTATCCATCTCCCAATACAGGTCATCCAGTAGAATGGTCAATGATGTCTTCCATCAATGTAATGTCATTCATGCATGTTAGAGCCTAGACATGCTTCTTACACATTCAGTTATTCTTGCATAAGTCTTTTTTCTTTTTGATCTTTCTTTCTTTCTTTCTTTTAAACTTTGTCCTTAAGTGATCCAAGATAAACGCCTTGGTTGGGAAGAAATAATGTGTGTTGCTACAATCAATAAGAGCTTCCAAAGTCTTTTGTCTTACCGTGACATGGGGGGATTGAGAAATCTGGAATTTCATTAGTTGAACCAATAGAAATACTAATGACTTAGTTATCTCGTTTGGGAAATGGAATTGTTCAATAATGTGACCATGTCTTTCCAATGGAAAACAATTGCTTTATGGACCCCCTGCACAGTTTGAAAAGGACTAATAAATGACAGGCATTCTATGAAAATCCAACAAATGCATTTTCTGGTTGAAAAGTAAGATCAAACATTTTTTTTAAATAAAGGAAACAGTCATTCTTGTAGATAATGGTGGCTCTTAAAAGCACATTAGCTTGTATAGTCTTGACAACTTTTGTTAAGAATATCGGTTTTATATACGTAGCTAAAAAGAGACCAAGTATGCTAATTATTAAATATTGTTTCTTTTGTTTTGCTTTTGCTTTGGGGCATCTGGGGTTGGTTCATTTTGTGTTGGACTATTGACTGATTGTACTGTTTACAAATTAGACAACCTCCTTAGGAGCCATGATGACATTGTGGTTAGAATGCAGGATTGCAGGCTAACTCTGCCCATAGCCTGTAGTTCAATCCTGACCAGCTCAAGGTTGACTCAGCCTTCCATCCTTCCGAGCTCAGTAAAAGGAGGGCTCAGATTGTTGGGGGACAATATGCCACTGGTGGGATTCAAATATTTTAATACTGGTTCTGTGGGTGTGGCTTGGTGGGCATTGTGTGGCTTAGTGGGTGTGGCTTGGAGGGCGCGGCAGGGGAAGGATACTACAAAATCCCCAAAATCCCCTCCCCACCCCACCAACCTGCTTTCCATCTCCATTCTCCTGTGCATGGCAACCAAAGAAGACCCAGCCAATCAGCAGGGACTCAATGGGAGGCAGAGAATAGATGGGAGTGGAGCCAATCAGAGGTGGTATTTGCTGCTTCTCCAAACTACTCAACATTTCCACTACCGGTTCTCCAGAACTGGTCAGAACCTGCTGAATACCACCTCTGCAATATGCTGATGTTTGTAAACCACCCAGAGAGCACTATAAAGCATTATAGGGCGGTATATAAATCTAAGTACTATTGCTACTGCTAGTACTTGCAGGGACTTCAGCTCCCAGAATTCTTTAAATAGTGTCTGAATTTCAGAGAATTCTGGAAGTCGAAGTCCACATTGAGATTTGCCACAATGACAAATGAATGTAAGACAATTTGCATAAGCTGTATCTTTTCTGGTTCTTTGTGGGCAAGAACTGGATTTTTGTTACTGAGGTCTGCAATTATAAGTTATATCAAGGCTTTTTGGTAGGGGTCTTCAAACTTGAGAGCTTTAAGACTTGTGGACTTCAACACCCAGAATTCCTCCTCCAGTCATATTAGCTCAGGAATTCTGGGAGTTGAAGTCCACAAGTCTTAAACTTGCCAAGTTTGAAGACCTTTGCTTTTTGGAATCAAGGTATTTTGAAGGTTATACTGGTGCTTCAGTTCCACTTTCAATGCTCTTTGGCTCCAACCACCCTTGGAGCTTAAGAAAAAGGTTACAGCAGCAACCAGGTTGGAACTGAATTTAAAACACATCAACCTATATCAGTGCTATCAACAGCAAGAGGTGAGTCTGGATTATAAGCAAGAAAAAAATAAAAGTAGGAAGAGTAAATGATCTACTTCTGCATTATATATTCCTGTGGCTGTCAGGTTCCAAGTAATGCAATCATCATAAAATGAACTCAGAGACATTGCGATTCCTCAACGAACTGTTTTATTTAATTACATATCTTGGCATGAACTGGTAGAAGCCAGTACTGAAAGTTTCCAGGGCTTCCACGTCACTATAGCTAGAATTTCCCCATTTTTCCAAAATAATGTCACATTGTCCAACTAGGAGATGAAATAGTTTCCTGGCAACCTCACTCCTCCTTCCTCTGACTGAGCAGCAGTTGGAACTCATCGCTTAGCTATGTTGTTTTGGCTGGAGCTTCATCCACCTCAGTTCTCCCTCAGCTCCTTTTCTCAAATGGGTCAAACTGAATTCATACGATTCTACCACCAAACTGAATTCAGGCTTGACAATGGCTAAGCAAAAGGTCCACAAATACCTCAGCAGCTGTTGCAGGTTAGGGGAGGTAATGCAATGTTAATTTGTTTAAATTACGGATAGCAATAGTACTTAGATTTATATACCGCTCCACAGTGTTTTACAGCCCTCTCTGAGCGGTTTACGCAGTCAGCCTATTGCCCCAAACAATCTGGGTCCTCATTTTACCGACCTTGGAAGGCTGGAAGGCTGAGTCAACCTTGAGCTCCATCAGGATTGAATTCCTTGCTGTGGGGCAGAGTTAGCCTGCAATATGGCATTCTAACCACTGTGTCATCATGCAGCGAATACTGTGCTATTCAAGGAACATTCTGATCCGAAGCACTACAACACAACCTAAAGAAGTAAAGAAGTTCGCAATAACAATTCAGGTAGCTTGTGATTCCTATGTACAGCACAGAGAAATACTTTGGACACTCACCTTTTGATTCATATCTGATACTACTCCGTAATGTGGTTTGACTTGGATTGTGGTGAGTAAGCATTCTGATTGGAAAAAGGCAGTTTTTGTGTGTCATGTTCTGAATATATACCAATTTCACACGGTAGGAGATTTACCTGAATTTTGAGTATATATTCAAGCCTGAGGGCCAGGATGTGTGAAATTTATAAGCGTGGGCCTATTTTCTGCGTTATTATTCTACATTGCATTCGATGTGTGTGCTTAAAACATGCTGTTTTTGTCCTTTAATGCATTTCATGCCTTCCCATTGAGAAGTGCCTTGGAAAACAAGTCACCCCCATGCATATATATTCAATTATGGGGAGAAAAATGTTTGCTTAGACAACTATAGCATAAAACCCACCTAACCTTCAAAAGTTATTATGGGACCCAGCTACTATTAACCTAATCAAGCAGTAGATGGCAGTATTCCACTAACAACAATGGCAGCAAGAGTTAATAGATTATAGAGACATTTTAGTAAAAGGAAATACAGAATTTAGAGCATCCGAAAAAAAAAAATGTTGTTAAATTAAGGAATGCAAGCTGTAATAGAGTAGTTAAGGGGATCTCTGATGGCTTTAAATTTTGCACACTGACTTGGTGAAAAGTATCTCTCTCCACTCTCTGCCAACTCACTACACAATAGCCTTTGGATGGATTCCAACACTTCTGGTTGGCTAAAACTTTGAAACAGAAGTAAAAAAAAAATCAATCCCAACTAATCAATTACTTTCAAAAGCTCAGGATTGGCACGACAGATTACAGGAAGTTGTTGTACCATCCTGTAAGCAGAGGACTCTATGAACCTGAGTTATATTTTTTTAAATGATCTGTGGAAAAAATTAATTAAAATACACACACCTACACACACAGAGACAGAGCACTGGAGAAGAAAGAATAACAGAGAGATTCGTCCATATGTCCACAAAGCTTTGAATCCTCAGAAAAGTCAGGATTTCAACTTTGCATCTTCCACCCACGCTACCACAATTAGGGAGAAATGAATAGGTTTTCCTTCATCTTTAAGATGTACCATCAGGCAAGTTTAATCTGGTTTTTTCCATGCTGGGAACTGGGCTATGAACTTAGCTGGTACAGATCGCTCTGAAATTCGATTGCCTCTTGTTCTGACTCCTTAACAAAATTTGCAAATTTCTTCCTGAATAAAACACACATTTTGAACAATATGGATGCGAAAGATATCAAAATGGATGCACCATCCAATCTCTGTTTCTAACACTGGCTTTTGTCCTCCACTTTCCAGCTGCCATGGCTGTGCTCTTTGTTCCCTTCTAACTCTGAAAACAAGCAAAGAAGGAAGGAAAATAGAAATACTCATTCCATGGTTACTTTTTTTGACCAAGGCTCAAGTGCCTCTTATCTGACTGTTGCCTTGTAACAGGCAACAGTCTTCCATTTCATCAAAGCCATTCCCTCTGCCCTCTGTACTCTCTAGTTTTGCATTCTTACAGTGGGGTGTGGATTTTGGCAATGGGACCCTGTACACTTTGCCCCCATGTCTTACATGTATGACTCTTTTCAATGATAATCATGGGTTCAGGTGACAAAACATATACAAGCACATTTAGGGTAGTTCATACTAGAAGCTGGAGATCTTGCCTTACAAAAGAGTTCTGGTTGCAAGTAGAATTGCATCCTGCTAATGTGATTCTTCCAGAGTTTTCGAGAAAGGCACATAAAAGTTGTAGAGGAAAATGTTAAACCCACGCACACCCCCAAAAATGGAAAAGACCCATTATTGAATGGAACTTGAGGAATTCTTCTGCTTGGAAGAGGGGATCTTGCATTTAATGAATAGGAAGAAGCTGAATTTCTGTTGGTCGTTCAGTGTCAGAAGATATAAACATATTAGTATGCCATTATCTTGGATTTTTTCCCTGGAACTTTCTTGGACTTTCTCTCTCTCTCTCTCTCTCTCTCTCTCTCCCCCCTCCCTCCCTGTCTCCATCTCCATCTCTTTCTCAGAGAGGAAGACAGAGACAGACAGAGAGAGAGAGGGAGGGACACACACAAAGAGAAAATATTTCTGATTCCTACTTCTTAATGCCTTATTTATTGCTTTCTTGACTTTAGCAGCTGGTTCTACTGAATAATCTCTCTGTCCTACCTACCAACAATTGGCCTACCTTTGGACCAACCATTATGGACTTCATGTACCTTCAAGTGAACTTACCATACCTTTGCAGACTTTCATGGAAATAATTTTGTTATGGCTACCATATATATGCTGCAAAAATCCCAGTAGTCACAAGATGGCAAGCACAGAGCTATATGGCCCTGCTCTTTGATTGTCATCTACTGGTCTTTTAGAATTTTTTAATCTTAATCCTTTTAAGTAGGAGTACATGCAGATTCCTTGAAAGTGGGAAGACATGCAAGGAACGCCCTTCTGAGATCCCTCCATGTCCTTGTTAATCATACTTCTAGAAAAGAATCATATCCTACAGGAATTCGGAGAAATTCTCCTTGTCCTGGAGGAATTCCGAAAAAAACTCTCCACTCAGTAATTTGGGCACCCAATTGTTCTACTTTCAAATTCAGTGAAGAATTTTTAAATACCATTTGTTCCCAGCTGTAGTGACAACAGCCCCTGGGGGGATGTGTGGCTGAAACTGATTAGAATTTTGTACAAAACCCTGTTGATCTACATGGAAAATCAATCCACTCCTTGCTTAACTGTTTCTCCCCTTTGTCCCGATAACAGGAGAACAAAAGAGTAAAGACTTAATTCATTCATTCACATCAGCTGCTGTTTCTGTGAATACCGTTAAAGAAATCAATGGGAGCAATTGATAGCAGCAAGAATAAACATAGTTGTGAGATGAGAAAAGTGTCAGTTCAAAATAAGTTTTCTTTTTGTTCTTGTTTCGGGGAGAATGCTGGAGTCTTCAATCTGCTATTGTTTGTGTGTGGTGATCATAATGCTAATATCACTCGATGATTTTTGACATCCTGTGAAAGTAATACCATGAAAGATTCACATTCATCTAAACTGTGTTGGTGGAAAGTTTAATTGCTATTGTAACATTGGGAATTCCCATCTGTGTCTTATTCACCATAGCTGAGACTAAACAGTGTAGCTTCAAAGGTTGAAAGCGTGATGGACAGGCAGAAGAGATGGACATGTGCAGGGGAATGAAGCAAGTAACGGGAAGTCCTTCTGCTTGAAACTCTAAAAATCATTTTATGAGCACATTCTAATATCGATGGACAAATACCTTGACTCTTGTATAATATATACATTGTTATGAAATCCCCACCCTCAACTCAAAACCTTGTCTACAAGGTAAATCTGAATTCCAAAGCCATCCATAGTATTGATATGCACTCTGTATGAAATGCTTTGTTGGGAGATTCCTAGTCAGGCAGGGAGGTGGGGTCAAGTGGGAAACTAGCCTCAAATCCTTGTGCAGCCACAAGAGGCATAAACCTAATCTCTCCTAAGTTCCATAGAACTTTATCTGGTTGTTCCCAAAGGAATGAAAGCTTGTGGAATTTCTTGTAATAAAGATAGAATACATTGAAGTTGCTGACTCAAATCTTTCACAAGTTTATTTGGTTGCCCATACCTGAGAGTTGTAGATCAATCCTGAAATCGTGATGCATATACGTATAGATGTCAGCCATAGGTACCAGAGTTTGATAGTGCAACACAGTCAAAGCTCTGGAACATACAAGGCTTAGAAAACTAATAACCTCCATTGAGCCTAAATGACTCAATCAAAACACAAAGAGGGGAAAATTTTATTTGCTGTTTGTCCACGTACCTCCAGACCATGGTCTTCCAAGGTTACCTGCCTGCTTTCCAAAGGTGGTATTCAGCAGGTTCTGACCAGTTGTGGAGAACTGGTAACGGAAATTTTGAGTAGTTCGGAAAACTGACAAATGCCACCTCTGACTGGCCTTGCCCTCAATCTATTCTCTGCCTCCTGAGTCTCAGCTGATCAGCTGGGTCTTCTTTTGTTGCCCTGCACAGGAGAATAGAGCTGGAAAGCAGGTTAATGGGGTGGGGAGGGAATAGGGATTTTATAGTATCCTTCCCCTGCCATGCCCACCAAGCCACGCCCACCAAGCTACACCACGCCCACCAAACCATCGCCACAGAACCAGTAGTAAAAAAAAATTGAATCCCACCACTGCTACTGTCATTCTGAGAGCCTCTGTCAGGACTGTCCAAATAAATTTCCTTGCTACTTCATCATTAGGGGGTTAGAAACTGAAATTTATAAGAAGTGATTGAAGAAAACCTTTGGCCTTTGAAAAAAAAAAGACTTTGAGAAGATGTTACAGCAGTTTTCAAATATTAAAGGATCTGTCATACAGGAGATCCAGACCTCTTCTCTCTCATCAGAGTGCAGAATACAAAATAATGCCTTAAGTTAAGGAAGGTGTTAAATGTTAAGAAAGCCTTCCTAATAGTAAGATAATTCTATCATATCTGAGTTGCAAAACTCCAGAGGAACATTCAGTATAATCAAAGGAATGCATCCCCTTCCAAGATTATGGTTTTCTAATTTTGTTTTGGCTTTATTGCTGTAACATACAAAAGAAGGAAAGGAAAGGGTGCATAAAAATAAAAATAAAAAAGCTATTAGAAAAAAGGAGAATGTTATTATGCTGCTTATAAAAATAATTCCATCTAGTTTTTAAACATTTAGACAAAACTTGACCACATGAAATGATATTATCAATCTTTCTTTCTGTTGATAAAAACGTTTTAAACAGAACTAATACATCCATCTACTCATTGATCCATCCATCAATCCATTGATCCATCAATCCATTGATCCATCCATCCATCATCATTGTCTGTCTGTCTATCCATCCATCCATCCATCCATCCATCCATCCATCCATCCATCCATCCTAATCTATTTAATCTATCTATTTAATCTATCTATCATCTATCCATATCTATCATTATCTATCTCCATCTATTCTCTCTCTATTTCTGTACTCTCTATCTATCTTTATTTCTCTATCATCCATCCATCTCTCAATCTTTCACAAGATTGTGAAACCAGAGTTAGTTTTCTTGTCAAGAATGCAACCTGGACAAGATGGATGAATGCATGATCAGCTCTTATATAATAAACTCTAACTATTGCTTAAAACAAAACCACTAGGATAAAATTAATCTCATGTTTTGACAAGAACCAGAAAATAGGGATGCCCAATGCGCTCCCTCCCTCCTGCATTAGATATAATATTGCTTCTAATTGTTCATCATATCATGAATTCAGTGATTTTTTTAAAAAAGTCCTTCTGCAGTTTTTGCAGTCAATTCAGGGAACTGTAATATGTGAAGAATTTTGAGGTGGAAAAAAAGAAAGAAAAAGGCAATAAAATACTGAATATCTTATTGCTGGCAAACCAGATGTCCAGATAAAAACCTGGCATTAATCTCTACTTTTAGAACTAGTTGAATGATTCATTTCTGGAAACTGCAAATCCAAAAACATCGAGTGTTGAAATGAAGTGCCTTCCATTCGCTTTCAGTGCAACTAAACCATGGAGATTTGGGTGGTGTGCATGTTTTTTTTTTTTTTTAATGACAACACGGTTTTGACTTTCACAACCTATAGTTCTGATCCTCCTCATTTGAAAGCTCGAACAGCTGGGGGGGATCATTTTGAAAATGCTGTTGTCACTTTGCTTATTTGGCACATTGTACTGCTAAATGTCATCGGTTTTCGAAAGAAATTTATTCAGCAAGAAAACCAGCCAAATCCAGGATGAGCCAAACTTTTTGCCAACTTTCTCCTCTAGGGAAAAAAAAAAGTTGAAGGAAAAAAAAAGAAGAAGGAAGAAAGGAAACTGTTGTTTGATATTCCCTTTGTTGATGACCACAATATGATTGAATGAATTTGCAAGACAATAAAGCAACGTAAGCCCATGTTCCTTTAAACAACAATAAAAAGTGGAAATGCCATGACCGACAATTCCAGCTTTATTTTATTTTTTTTCTGTTGTAGATGTCAGATTTGTGTGATGCCTTGTTTAGATGCTTGTAGCACTAGGGATTCTGGTCTTTGCAGGCTACAGAGCTTAATAGTACCTACGGGAGAAAAAGTGTACAATATTCATTGTATTGTATTGTATTTTTTAATTAGGTTGATTAGCTGAATCTGTTTCATAGTTGGTTAGATTTTCTAATATTAGAAGAGATGCTGTTCAGGATTTACACATGACCTGACATCAAGCAAGTTTTCAGAAATAGAAAAAAGATAGTCTTTCAAAAAAAAAATTCTGTAGAGATTCTCAGTCATCCAAGTCATGGATGTCCCTAAGGTGCTTTTTTTTCAGGAGGCAAATGGACTTTCTTGTTTTTTCTTCGAAGAAATTTCACTTGTCATCCAAGAAGATCCTTCAGGTCTGACAGGATAGCAGGGAATAAAAGGATTTATACTCTTTGCAGACAGCTGGTCATTTGCATCCTTTTAGAGGGTCATTGAAGCACTTGGAGGTTTATCTGTGTCCTGTAGACTACAGGAACCAGGAGCACTACTCAGATGACCCTTTCCAGGGGGCTGGATTAGAAGACCTACAAGTTCCCTTCCATCTCTATTCTGTTCTAAGTACCTGCCAAATGTTAGCACTGCCGTGATATCACTTAGGTAGTAAATGCTCAGGTTCTATGCCTCTCCTATTACATCTTTTCCTTGGGATATTAATAGGATCTTAACACAGAGTATGCATGTTCTTCCTCTTCCTGTGCAGCCTTGGGGAAGCTACCTAATGTTCCTGGCCGAAATAGCAGCATTTGGTCTTCAGCTTGGAAACCGAGACTGATGTTGATTAGGAGTGAGTCCAAGAGCATTAAGTCACTTAACTCTGCAAAGTAGCCATATTAATCATTTTCTGGAATGAACCAGTACTGAAAAGATCAATAGCACTTGGTCCCAATATGTTCTGGCTTGGCTGAGAACTCCAGAAAGTCAGCAAAGGGAAGATGCTCAGAATGAACAGTCTGGATTCTGGCACAACAAAGGAGCTTCAAGGCCTTCCTGCATAAATGATAAGCTGGTTTAATTCATTGAGCTGTCCCGGTGCTCAGTTCCATTCCACCGAGGCCATTAAAAGCATCTTGCTGATGATTTTAACTTAAAGATCCCCTAATAGTTCCTGATGCCCGAGACTCCTAAATATTGAACTTGTATGAGAGTCTGAATCTGAGCTTTCTGATGATGGGAGAATTAGAGTCTTTTTTATTGGTGTCAGAAGCACATTTTGTTTTAGATGGAGGAGGAGGAGGAGGAGGGGGAAGGTCATAGAGATATAGCACATATAAAAGTATATAAAATAAATAGGATTAAAACTAGATGACATTCTTCCAGTATTGGGCCATTCAGCAGCATTTTCTCTTGCTAGAATGAGGTCTTTCTCCATATATATTGAAGGACATTGTATTCCTGGTAGCATGTGTGAGATGGATTGTTGTTCTCTACATTCACACAAAGTATCTTCTATATAGGGAAGCCCCCCCCCCCCTTTTTTTTTTTTAGATGGTCCTTTGATCTTCCTATCTCAGCACACATCCTATTTAGCAATTTCCATACAGGACAAAGGTGTCTTGACCAGATGGGAGACTGTTGTGTGGCTGTGTCTAGTTGCCCGATAATTCCTTACTTGCCTTCTAGAGTTCCAAGGTGGTTTGTGGTAACAGCTTGTTAGGACAGATAGATATTTTGAGGAAAATATACAAATAGATTTTGGGAACTTCTTTGGAATTGCCCTGGAGTTCTTCAAACCTTGAATTCTCTTTAGCGTCCAGTGTAGCTGTTAGTCAAAATCACACAAAACAGAATCAATTCTGAGTTGGACACTCTGTCTTCTGGGCAGTAATCTTATAGCAGATTTTTCTCACTTGAGAAGTACTTGTTTTGGATTGGGGTATTGTATGTCCCACGCTAAGAACTTCTCCGATCTACTATCTTGACTATAAACATCCCCAAAGTTTCAGAGTGAATTCATATGTTTCTGAACAGAACTGCCTTCTCTGATCCAGTTGATAACACCAAAAGAACCACAGATGACGTAACTTCTAAGAGTATACAATACATAGCCTGGGACAACTCTGTGTTTGTGACTTGTTTCCCAAGGCTGCCCGCCAATCTGGTTGGCGGCACATAAATTCCACTGTCTTGCTCAGAAAGCTCTTTTGAGATGACAGAGCATTACTGACAAGCTGTATAAAGAGAAATTGCATTGTCTACTTAGCAGGAACTTCTGACAGCAGCAAATAAATATCTACCGCTTTTAGGAAGCGAAGCATTACTAACTTCAGATATAAAACTCCTCAAGCAATTATGGTTTGGGGATGCCTGCCTGTAGCTGTTGAGAAAATTGGGTGGATAGAAACTCACCCCAATTTTCAACTGCTGCCAATTTCAGGCAGGATTAAAGGAAGGATCTTATGAAAATCTGTAAAGGCACTGTTTGAAATGCGACAAAATGACTTTCTTAACGTTAGGTTTGGACTTGTTAAGATTGCTGCAGGGCGACCTCAAGACAGCAAGACATATTTGATTTTTTCTATCAGAATTCCAGCTCTAGATTTCACCCTAGTCACCTTGCAAACAACATTTCCTAGGATTTATATTATTTCACCAGTAAGATTTTCCTGCAACTAAGTGACTAATAGAAGAAATGGCATCTTACAAACAGGAAACCATACAGAAAGTACTCTTAAGTTCTTTAAGATAAAGAGGCAGAGGCTGGACGATCTATGAATTTGTCTCTTTAGACACAATCATTTTTCAATGTTCACACCTATAGATGATCCAGAGACAAGACTCTAAGATGTATGTATGTATGCATGCATGTATGTATGCATTTTTTAAAGATTTATGTAGCCTTCCATCTTGAACCAAACTCTGGACATTTCACAATCCCAAAATAAAAGAATACTGTATCTATCTACAATAAAATAAAAAAGACATTAAAACAAAGTTAATTCTTACAAGTATTGATATGATTTAATTTCTCCAACATCCTAATAGAAGATGGATGGTGAGGAGGAGGAGGAGGAGGAGGAGGAAGAGGAAGAGGAGGAAAAGAAGGAGGGGATAGTTAATATACTGCCCTTTATGGTTTACATATAATTTTGTAAACATGAAAATAATACAAGAAGAACAAAGAGAAAAGATGGCAAAATAACAAGCTGATGGAAACATTGGAATAAAACCTTGTTTAAAAGGAATTTTCAGTTATTCTGAAATACTAGGTGGTTTTTATAGTTTTCCCTCTGTATTGTAAAGAACCTTTTAAAAGAGAGTTTAATGTTGCAACATGTATTTGTTTCTGTCATATTCTCATTGATTAAAGAAAAGGAAGGACATCTATATTTAATAGAGTGTGCTCAATACAAAGCTGAATCCAGATCAGTGAAGAATTAAGGTCTAGTGGCACAAGGGGTCATATGTACAAATCCTGATTTTTAATTTGTTTTTAAAGGTGATTGCTTTTGCAAGCATGCTACCAAATTAGAAAGCATTGTTTTTCTGCGATGTTGTGGTGAAACAGCCACCATGGCAGTCTTATGGACTCCAGGAAATAACATTGCATTAAGGACACATTTTGAAAGAGATGGCCTTCAAGCAAATATTGCCAGCATTTAAAATTGTTTAATTTGCATCCATTTCCCCAGCTGAGCGATACATAAATATTCATTATTCTACAACTATCGTTTACATTATAAGATGACATCAGAGATATGAAAGGGAGACAAACAGAAAGAGCGAACTAGAATGCATATTTTAAACGACTTCTCCAAATGCTTAATATTGCTCTGATCTCATATTCGGGATAATATTAGGGGGAGAAATTAATTTTGCAAAAGTTTTATTAATAGCAGCAATGACTCGAGCGGTTGAAATAAATGCATTAAACTCTCTGGGAGGACAGAAAGGATTAGCATGAATGTAGTTCGCTGGAATCTTGTTCCATCTAAAGTTTAAACATGCATATTTTAAATTCTGCTTTCTAGCCTTTATCAAGGATGATTAAAGCATGGGAACCGGGACCTACCATCTGAGATTTTTTTTTTTAACATCTTGATGCAGATGATACCAATCAGATGGCATGCATTTGGTGTGTGCATCTAAAAATGTCAAAGTGACATTTCAGATTTTCGATAATGTATACGGCAGGCACACATGAGAGACCATTTGTTCCTTCTTGCTAAGTCCAATTGAAGCCTGTGCATATGTTGTTACGGTGGCAGCCCTTTGAGGTAGACCAAGTCAGAAAATAGATATTATGCAGCTTGTTTTGGCAATTGCAGGGAGTTCTTGAAGTCAGCACCTTGGATAATTGCAGCACCTTCTGAGTTTATCAAGGATTCGTTCTATTCAATCTGTATAGTAGAGGAGTGCACATGGGACAGCATGACTTGGTCGGCTGTATGCAGGTTTGACTTGTGGGATCCCGTTCATGGCATCCTGAGCATTGATATATGTGGATGGGGCACACTTCCATCATGTAGAGAAAATCCTTGCCCTGGTGAGGAAATGAAGCACCAGAAATGATAAATAGGAATTGCTAGCTTCCTCTCACCCCCACCCCCCCAAAACTACCTTTTAATATTCAGTATGCACATCCCCAACAATGAGATTTGTGAATTACTGATCACCTTAGCATGGTCTTTAAGTTGATGATGAAAAATCAGCAAGAAGTGAGGAAAAAAGAAATGGCGTGCATAAACGCACCAACGTGCCTACCATCCTTGTCCTATTGATTCTTTTTATTTCTCTTACATGTACCCATTTCATGTATTCATAACGATGTTTATACTTATACCTATTATCTTGTAAGTGATTGACAAATCAAATAAATAAACAAACAAACAAGCATACATATATACATACATACATACATACATACAAACATACATACATACATACATACATACATACATAAATATGACAAGGATTACAGGAATGCGACTTCCTTGTGGTGTAATAATAATTCAGTATAATAATCGAATCTTTTAAATGCACCTTTATGAAACAGAATTGAGATGATATTATTCTGAGTTTCTCTCTAACCCTTTCCTATTTCTCTGGACTAAGTCATCATTTCACCTTCCTTAATGGCTTCTGCATTCTTCATCAAGGTTGTCTCTGCATCTCTCTCTGTATATGGCAAGCAAATCTATATTGTTCTATCTGATAAAGGATAATATTTGTAGTTCACCATTGAAATGAGGGGTTTTTGGTGCTCTCACCAAGCTCAGAGAGCACCAAGGACCCCACATTGTTCTATGAGCACAGTAGGAGCTCTGAGTTAGCAACTCCTGAGTAACAAATGAGAAAGATGGTAGAAAAAAAAACAGTTGTGGTGGAAAGAAAGAATATGCATCATATATGTAGCATGTGTGTATTCCAGCTGTATTCAATGTGCCGATATCTTCTTGGAATATGGAATTTTGAGAAATGATAGTACAATGAAAAACAATAGACACACATTATTAAATAAATAAGAGGGGACCACACACCACCCATGAGAATTCTTTAAAGTTTTCCTTCTTTTGAATGAAACTCAAACCAATTGCCTTTCACCTAATTGAATAGGAGCCGATTAAGGATGGTTGGGCAGCAATATACAAAATCTTTCTAATGAAGAACTTTATAAATCATGTCAGATAATGATGCAAAAGATTGTGGGCATGCTTTGTCTTCCAAAAAGACAGAAAGGGCACTTGGGTGATTTGACAGCTTCCTTTCCACATAATTATTAATCACATATAAATCGAAGCTAGAGAAAATGGAGGAACGATTGGCCAAAGTCAAATTTTGTAGTTGCTGTTACATTAAAAAGTCACTTTGTTTTCTATCTTTTGTCTTCCTGAGCAATCGAGAATCCAGCTCATCTCCACGTGTAGTAATGTTGTTCTAGTATGGCACCAATAGAATAGAATAGAATACTTTATTGGCCAAGTGTGATTGGACACACAAGGAATTTGTCTTTGTGTAAATATTCTCATTATACATAAAGAAAAGGTAAATTCCTTAAGAATCAAGAATCATAACATACAACACTTAATGATAATCATAGGGTACAATCAACAATCAAATCATACTAGGAAACAGTCCATATAAATCATAAGGATACAAGCAACAAAGTTACAGTCCTACAATCACAAGTGGGAGGGGATGGGTGATAAGGAGTGATGAGAAGATTAACAGTAATAGTAGTGTACACTTTGTAAATGGTTGAACAGTGTTGAGGGAATTATTTGTTTAGAGAGTGATGGCTTTTGGGGAAAAAAAACTGTTCTTTTGTCTAGTTGTTCTGGTGTGCAAGTTAGGTTGGATGCCAGGATTGTTTCTATCACAAATATGACTCTGTCAAAATTTTCCTTACCTTGAATGGGACACTCTGTTTTTTCTTTGAAGAGGTTTTGCTTCTCATCCAAGAAGCTTCTTCAGCTTGGATTAGAAGTAAAACTAGAAAGAAAAACTAGAAAGTCCAGTTTCCTCTTGAATGACTATGAGACAGCTATGATCTGGATCAAGGGTTTCCAATCTTGGCAACTTTAAGACTTGTGGACTTCAACTCCCAGAACTCTCCAGTCAGCAAGCTGGCTGAGGAATTCTGGGAGTTGAAGTCCACAAGTCTTAAAGTTGCCAAGGTTGGAGACCTCTGATCTGGATGACTGAGAATCTCCATAGACACTTGAATGGACAGACTTCCAAGAAATCCTCACTGTGATCATTTAACAAGTTGAACTCGTATGGGAAAGGATTGCCCTGTCATGCTCCTGAAAAGAAGTCCACCTTTTGTCAGCTTTGGAAGCCATATTTTACTTAGAAGCTTAGAAGCTGCCACATTTTAGTGCCTGGGAATTTGGGAGGGGGGTTTGTGTAGAGTCATAGAACAACAACATTCTTCTCATAAAGTCAAGGACAAGTCACCCTGCACCTGGGAAGGAATGTCTGGAGGAATGCCTCCAGTTGGGATGACAGCTGATTGGCCCATGTGATGGACTGGTGTGTGCAGGCAATGGGTTTGTGAATTTCTATTGGGGAGGGAAAACCTGGAACTCTCAGATTTAGGTTTTCCCAGATGTGCCAATATGACTTCTCTAATAAATTCTTACTTGGATGAACTTTATTTCTGAGTGCTGAATGAAATGGGGAGTTTCATTGGAACGCTGACACCTTTATTATTTCAGACTAGCCTCATGATTTTGCAGATGGTGCAAATTGATGTAGTCTGATTGAGGAGGGGAAAAAACTTAGTTCGGTCACTGGATTGACCCGTGACAGCACGCTGCAATCTCTTTATTAATTATGACACTTAATATAGAGGAAATGACATTGCTACATGCTTGACTCTTATCCTCGCACAGTTAATTGCTTCTCAAGAGATGGCGATCCTAAGTGAGCTGGGAGTATGAAAGGAAGAAAAAGCCACTGACTTTGCAGTCTTAGTTTTCAGTAAGGTAATATTTCCCCTCCTATAATTGGCCCTAATGCTCTTCCCAGATAGACACTCAAACCGTAATACATTACATTGTATGCCGAAAGGCGGTACAGTTTATTATGCTAATCTTGGTGATAAAATCAACACGGTTCAGCTTTAGAACTTCATTGTCACATTTACATTTTGAAATTGTAGCGAATCACTCATATATTCTCTTTTATTTGCTCCAATAACTAATTTAAACGTCTTGACTTCTCTTTATCTTCCCAATGACACTCCAATAACATTTCAAGGGTTCTTTCACAGAATACAATATGTTCCTCTTTCCAGATATGCTGAACTTCCAGGTATTTTTTTTTTATATATATATTGTGTTGAATCTTAATATTCAAGCAGGATAGAACTGTCGAAGACTCTTCAAAACAGTCCCGGGTCTCTTGAAATCTCGGAAACCCTCTTTCACATGAAAGTTTCTTTAGGAGCTTTGAAAAGAATCATCTGCTGATTTATTTTCTGACATTTACTGGATTTCTTATTGTGTTATCAATGAGCCTTCCTACACGTCCCTTGAAAATCCTCTTCATGACAATTGAGCTTGCTAATTTATTTTATTTATTTATTTGTTTTGTCAATCGCTTACAAGATAATAGGTATAAGTATATACAGTATATAGTTATGAATACATGAAATGGGTACATATAAGAAAAATAAAAAGAAACAATAGGACACGGACAGTAGGCACTTTGGTGCGCTTATGCACGCTCCCTACAGACCTCTTAGGAAAGGGGTGAGGTTAATAGTAGACAGTCTAAGGTTAAAGTTTTTGGGGTTTGGGCAAGAAACCACAGAGTCAGGTAAAGGGCAATACTAGTAAAGTCAAGGACCCATCTTAACCCCATCACATCAACTCTGATTACCTGATCAGCAAAAAAAGGTGTGCTATGGCCATCATTGGTTAGAGAATTTTGACTAATGGGGTCCAGGAAGAGACTCTTCTCTGCCATTGCCCCCACCCTAAGGAACATTGTTTCCACAGAAGTGAGATGGGTCTCCAATCTTCTGGCCTTTCAGAAGAGTGTGAAGAACCGGCTTTGCCAATGTTGTGGTTTGCCGGCAGCTGGTGCAGGCGGCAGTGGAATGGGACAGTGGGGAAGAAGGGGGCCAGTCAGAGAGTCTGGAGAGGACTTGGAGAAGGGTCCTTCATCTGATGCAGAGATGGGACCAGGACCATCTGGGAGTAGGGTGCTGCCTTCAGAACCATCAGAATCTGGCAGCAGTGAGGCAGAGGATCCAGGGGAGCCTGTTCCCTGTGCGCGTATGTACAGAGCTGCTAGAAGGTGGGTGCAGCTGAAACAAAAGAGACAACTCAGGAGTAAGGCTGAGAGGTGATTGCACCTCCCATAAGGGATAAAAGTCAGACCAAAATGATGAAACCTTTGCAGGAAGCAAAGTAGTTTGATTGGTTCCGAGTCATCCTTGAAGCTCTCTGTCCTTCAGTTGGTTTTTCTTGTACTTTGCTTGGTTTCTTTTCTAGTTAATTTGATACTTCTGTTTTGGCAGCACTTCACAAAACTGAAAGGTATGTGCTTATCTTGGGGCGACTGTTTGAGCTTAATTCCAACTGGGAATGAAAACAATTCCCAGTGTTGTAATAAAATAGGTTTTATTTTTAAAATAAGTTTGTCAAAATTATGGTTTACGAAGCTGGGTCAGAATAGCCAATTTGTATGTGGCTCAAACTGGCACATGCAGATCTGAGGGTGATTAGTGCTCTGAAGATGCTCCTTGTGATGACCCAGGGTGTGGCATGAAGACAACCCAGCCATAGAACATGTATGAGTCCCTTTGTTTGCTTCAACTTTGCCCCCAATGTTCCAGTTACTCTCCAGCCTGGAGAAAAACTTTCCCATGAACCTGCAACAGCCTCCAGCTGCAGATACTCCAATCCAAATGCTATAAGCAGAATGACTGCAATCAATCACTCCAGTAGGGCAAGATAATGAGTCCAATAATTCCAGCAAGGCAAGATAAGCACACAGAAGCATGGCAATAATTCCAACAGTCAGAAGGCATGCCAGGAATGCAGGCCACAACTCTTAACATTAGATGAATTCAATGTTTGTTCCCAACAAACACCACTCCCAACTGTCTCTCCTTTAAATTCCATCTCCAGGTGTGCCTTGTGAAGGGAATCAGGGCCTTTTCTTTCCTTGTAAGCCATGCAATCCACGTTGCTCTCTTCTGCGTTCTTCCCTGTGTGTCCTAGAATGAGGAGGGGGTGGGCCTTGATCTTCATCTGAACCCCCTCTCCCTTGTTCTACCTCTTCCCTGCTTTGCCCAGCCTGACTTTGCCTTCCCACATTTCTTCCACAGTCAATGGAGTCACTCTCCTGCTCTCTGTCAGCTGTTTGTCTTCCTCCTCAGATTCAGAATCCTATGGGAGCATTACACTCCTTCTGCATTTTAATTTTTCCTTGGCTCCCATTTGACTGAACTGATATGCTGAAAAGAGAATTAATTGATGCATTTGCTAGTTGCTCTATAGGCAGGGGTGGAATTCTACCAGTTCGGACCAGTTCTATAGAACCGGTTGTTACGATTCTGTGCAGTTCAGAGAACCGGCAAATCGCGTCACTGGCTGAACCCTCCCCTCCCCTCCTGTCAGATTTCTGCTTTCTAGCTAATCTAAATCACTGTTGTATTGCTTTGCCTTCACCCAGGAGGCTACCCTGAGGCCCAGTCAGGGGTGGTATTCAGGGAGTTGGGGGGTGGGGGAGAAGTGGCCTGAGAGCAGAGCTGCACCTTCCTTAGGATTGAAGCTTCTATTTTTCAGTGCAGACTCAGGCAGCAGATTGCAGAAAGGTAGATCTGTGAGTGAATCTGTGATTCTGCAAGCAACTCAATCTGCTTTTTCTGATTTTGGATAAAAGTTGCTATATATATATATATGGATCTTTGGTTCTTCCCACGTAGAATTGGAAGTTTCTAGGCGACGTTTCGATGAAATCTCATTCATCATCTTTAGGCTTGTGTCTTCGGCCTTGTGCTTCTCGGAATAATGTGAGCACAAGGCCGAAAACACAAGCCTGAAGATGATGAATGAGATTTCATCGAAACGTTGCCTAGAAACTTCCAATTCTATGTGGGAGAAAACCTGAAGAACCAAAGATCCACATACAAATACCCGCGAAAACCTCAGAAAACACACACACACACACACACACACACACACACACACACACACACACACACACACACACACACATATATATATATATTTCAATATTTACATAAATATTTACATATAAGCCACACCCACCCAGTCATCTTGACCACCAAGCCACACCCACAAATTACGCCATGCCCACAGAACCGGTTGTCAAGAAATTTAAATCCCATCCTTGTCTATAGGTCCTGTTCCCTTAGATATCAGAAGCTGAAACAGAAACAAGTCTGGTTCATGGAACCAGTCTTAATGGATCTTTGGAGATGTTGGCAGTAAAATTGTACAGGACATTTTAATGATTGAGCTTATTAGCTCATCTTCTGACAAGTTTGCACAGCTTCCAGATTATATCATACTGGCAATTTATCCTACATTTTCTTTTTCAGAATGGGAGGGGTGGGCAGGAAGCCAAGGAGGTTTTTAGTATCCAAATGTGAAAACAGGAATTCCAGCAGCCGTAAAGTCAGGTCTAAAAGTCTGGGAAGAAAAATGCTCAAGGAACTTCAGACAAATGTAGAAACAACATAAGGGTCATTAGCAAGCCATACAATTTCTGAGAAATTGCAAGGCATAATGTAACCTCAGGCTGACACCTTGGAGTACAGCAAGATTTCAAAGCACCTGCTTTTCGAGGAGACAACCAAAAAGGTGAGAGTGATTAGATTTCACTTATTCGCAAGCAGCATTATTTTTAAATGTATTTAAATGTATTTTTAAAAGCAAATGCGAATATTTTAAAGAAGTCAAAAATCTTTGCGAAGCTGCTACAGTATGTAAGATGTGTTAAAAATAACAACCACAACAAAGATACGTATTAAACTTGGAAAGAAAAGTTTTTTTTTCCAGAAAACAATAAAACCCAACTGATTTCCAATTTAATTCCACGAATACCCAAAATGACATTTTGAAGGATGATTTATGTATATTCATCAATACAGCTGGGCCTAGATATTAATTTTCAGTGATAATGGACCTGCTGGTTTCTGAACTTTCCCCCCACAATCCCCCCCCCCCAAAAAAAAAGTAAGCAAAATTTTAATGACATTTTGCACAGTTGCAGCTCAGGGATCAGCATAGGATATCACAGGATATCAAAGCCTTGAGTAGCGTAAATATTATGGGTTATTGGAATCATCAATCACTACAGTTGGCCTCTTTAATATTTCGGAATATTGGATGCTAACAACTAATTGTGCTCTTGTTTTCTTATTTTACTTAAACTAACTACATTGACTAGGATGGCTTTCTTGTTTGCGGTGGAAACTTTGATGAGCCTCTGTTGAAGAAGAATATAACTTTGAACAAAACAACCACTTCATAAGCGCATGGCACAACGTAGGAGAACAAACCTAACCCTGCAGAGCTTTTTCTCTGGTAATATCACACTACGAACTAGAGCGTACAAAACATTTGCTAGACCAATACTTGAATACAGCTCATCAGTCTGGAACCCACATTACGTATCTGATATTAATACAGTTGAGAAAGTCCAGAAATATTTCACAAGAAGAGCTCTTCACTCCTCTACTTGTTGCAGAATACCTTATGCCACCAGACTTGAAATTCTAGACCTAGAAAACTTTGAATTACGCCATCTTCGGTCTGGTCTAAGTATGGTATATAAAATCATACATTGCAATGTCCTATCTGTCAATGAATATTTCAGCTTCAACCATTACAACACAAGAGCAAACAATAGATACAAACTCAAGGTTAATCGCACCAAACTTGATTGCAGGAAATACGACTTCAGCAAGAGTGGTCAATGTCTGGAATACTCTACCTGACTCTGTAGTTTCTTCCCCAAACCCCAAAAACTTTAACCTTAGTCTGTCTGCTATTGACCTCACCCCTTTCCTAAGAGGTCTGTAGGGGGCATGCATAAGTCCACCAACGTGCCTACCGTCCCAATCCTACTGTTTTTTTTCTTATATGTATCCATTTCATGTATTCATAACTATGTTTATACTTATACCTGTTATCTTATAATTGCTTGACAAAATATAATAAAACAAACAAATAAACAAACAAAACACATCAGGATTAGATTCAGCAGTACATCTGTGTTTAAAAGACACTGGCCACTCTTTTGAAGATAGCAAAGTCCACATTTTGGGCAGAGCAGATCACTGGTTTGAAAGAGGGGTTAAAAAGGCCATCTATGTCAACATTGAACCCTCTCTCAACACAGGGGAACGGATACTTCTATCTCTAATCTACAACACAGTCCTTTCAACAGTTCCAAGAAGCCTCCACACCTGCACTACTCAGGTGACCCTGATGTCACAGATAAATCTTCAGATGACCTTAAAGGTAAAGGTTCCCCTTGTACATACATGCTAGTTGTTTCTGGCTCTAGGGGGCGGTGCTCATCTCCATTACAAAGCCAAAGAGCCAGCGCTGTCCAAAGACGTCTCCGTGGTCATGTGGCCGGCATAACTAAATGCCGAAGGTGCATAGAATGCTGTTCCCTTCCCACCAAATTGGTGCCTATTTTTCTACTTGCATTTTTATGTGCTTTCGAACTGCTAGGTTGGCAGAAGCTGAGACAAGTAAAGGGAGCTCACTCCGTTACATGGCGCTAGGAATTCGAACCAACCAAATACTTACCTTTCTGATTGACAAGTTCAACATCTTAGCCACTGAGCTATCACATCCCTAACAGAATGCAAATGACCAGCTGTCTGCAAGGAGTATAAATCCTTCCATTCCCCACCTTCCAGTCAGAGCTGAAGAAGCTTCTTGGATGAGAAGCAAAACATCTTCAAAGAAAAACCAGAAAGCCCAGTTGCCTCTTGAAAAAGCACCTTTGAGACAAGCATGACCTGGATGACTGACAATCTCCATAGACATAACTTTGAATAGTGAAAAGTCTTAACGGGTAGAAGACCAATTAATTGTTTCATAACTAATAAGTAAGCTACTATGTTCTGGGTAAAATTAATTTGGATATAATTTCTGACAGGAAGATGGAGAGCTATCATCTCTCTTCTCCTTGTTCTAAAACCTGTAAATATCCTTTCTGACCTCCTTCCCTTCTTTTTAATGCCATTGATTGATCTGCTTGCTGACATAGTAACCATGGACAGGCATAGATAATAGGATACCTGTGTTTGGTATTGGCTTAGTTCTGATATTATAGAGGGGCAAAGAAATGAGCAGACCTTAATATGTGATATTTATGTTTAGTTAAAAAAATCTAATAAATAGAATGGAATTGTCATGGAATTCCAAATGATACAGGGTGGAAATCTGTTAAGCCCCTAGCAATAAAACCCAAGGTGTATTGTGGATTTTGCTTCAAGTATCAAAAATGGGAAAGAGCCTTCTGGTCTACTATTGGATAAATGAAATATATAATATATTTTTCTTCCTCCTCCTCCTCTTTCTCTTTTCAGAAATGTTTATTTCAGTTGTTCATTGGGGAAACAAAGTAAAGCAGGATGAATTAAGCATAAGCTACAGGCCAGCTATAGATTTTCTCTACAATGTTGGAAGACCAGTGTGCAATAACATACTGTAACTATTCAGTACTTCTAGACCTCAAATGTTGGTTGTTAAAGAAGAATGTAATGTGGTGTTTGTGTGTGTCTGTGTGTGTGTGTGTGTATTACATACACCTCTACATACATACTCATCCATCTATCAGTCCATTGATCCATAGATCCATCAATCCACCGATCCATCGATGCATTGATCTGTCATCCATCTGTCTTTATCTGCTTCTTACATGAAATATGTGTTTTGTTCAGGTTCAAATCTGATGTGCCACAAATGCAAATCTAAATGATAGCACCCACCTTTTATACACTGCAAACTCCACATTATTTTAAAAATTCATTATTTACAAAGTATCGGTATTTCATCCGATTGCAAAATAAGCACTAAGCACAGACACAACCCATAATTGATGTTTTGTGTTTCGAAATTAGCACTTAAAAGCATTTTGCATTATGGACCAATTAAAACTCAGCATGGCTTGGCTTTGAAATGTTTCATCTAGACACAGCATAAGCTTGTCCAGCTTGTGTTTCCTAACATTTTGTGATGGGAGAACGTAGGGGCAGGTTGCAAACATTTTTTTTAGCTACTACCAAATGCTGTATAAAACAAAGTCAAAGACACAGTTAGAGGACAGCACAAATTTTAAGAAGTTTGAAAAGAATTGATAACATTTCAATCCTGCTGGATATTTCTAAACTTCTATTACTTATTCAATACAGACAAAGTCTATAGCCAACATATCAAACATGATATGGCTGTAGTCAAACAGACCTATATTCCATGTTCTGAAGATGAAATAATTTAGCATCTTGGCTCAAGACCTAGCCAGAAACAGAATTCCAAATCTTCCTGGGAAGCTAAATTGGTTACAGCCATCTTAGCCATGGGAGGAGGGATACTTCAACATCTTTAGAAGGTCAGGTTGCCAAAAAGTTGAATATAACTTCAGATCAGCTCAAGAAAGGGAAAGCCCTATCTGGGCCCTGTCAATATAGAATGGGACTCTGGAACCTTGCCTTCATTTTATATTTCTTTAGATACTTTTTAAAAAATTCCTTCCTTCCTTCCTTCCTTCCTTCCTTCCTTCCTTCCTTCCTTCCTTCCTTCCTTCCTTCCTTCCTCCCTCCCTCCCTCCCTCCCTCCATCCCTCCTTCCTTCTCTCCCTTTCATTCTTCTGAAACCCCTATAGCTTCATAGAAAGTCTCAAAGAATAAAAATAGTTGATAACTGCAGTCCAATTGTTTTTTTTAACATAATTTATTTTTTAACTAATTTATTTTTTTAACTTTATCTTTTTAGCTGTAGCCATTTGTCTGAGGTAATAGAAGGGAGAGAGAGAAAAAACTAGAGGAGAAAAAAAATAAGCTGGTGTCGTAGAAATCACGGCTATATGAATATCCACTCTAGAGATTCCAGTTCAAAGGCTGTTCACTCACCTTCCAAACTGGATGTTATTTTCAATTGGCAAGTCAAATTGAATGGAACCAGCTACCCCAGAATCCATTCAGATGACTGAAACACTTTTTTTTTCCTTTCCCCTAAGTCAATTTGAAGCTCTGAGTAGAATCAATTTGATCTGATGTTTCAATTTAATTTGGATGACCAAATCGAATTAGATTGATTTTTTCCGAAGTCCAAATTGGATCACAGGTCTGAATCAAATCAATGATTTGAATTGGATTTTGTCCGATTCATACACCCCAACTTAGAACAGAGGTGGCAGAAGTGTCACAAGGCATGAAGAAGACTTTGGAGACAAAGCAGCCATGTAATATATGAAGCTTGGACTCACCCACTACAATGTGCTGATAAACACTGGCTGTCTCGTTCTGATTAATAACAGGATTAGCCTTATTATTTTCTCATATATAGTTATCATTCCCACACAACCTCTAGTGATATGGTAGAGGAGGACAGGGGATGCCATTTATCTACGCAAACATGCATACACAACTGTCACCGGAATTATCTTGCAATATAATCAAGAAGAAATTTGGCAGATGGTTTTTAGGTTGAGCATCTGAAAAAATCTACTTGAAAACTTGGTCTCCTCACTGTAGCCCTGATTTTCTGTTTCATAGGTATGGATTCAGGTTCATAGGTATGGATTAAATATTCATAGTGCCTTCCTGTTGCCAGTACACAGCAGATATACTGTCACTGCTCCCAGCTACCTTACACTGCTAGAAACACCCGGTCAACAGAAAGCTTTCTTTTCTGCCGTATGCCATATTCTCCCTTCTGCAGCATTGGATATGTTGAAAAAAAGGAGTCCCTATGGATTTGATCCCACTAGTTGCCAACTCTAGAGGGTGGAGCTCATCTCTGTTTTAACACTATTGAGCCAGTTTATTTTTATTTATTTATTTTTTTATTTTTTATTTTATTTATATGCCGCCCTTCTCTGGAGACTCAGGGCGGCTTACAGTCTTTAGAGCACCATACTAAGTGCTTGGCAATAGCCTTCATTCCATTGTATATGCCTGCTTATTACTAGGGCTTTTTGGCGCCCCCAAGCGGCATCTTTACAAAGTCAGCTTATTGCCCCCAACAATCTTGGGTCCTCAATTTACCTACCCCGAGAGGATGGAAGGCTGAGTCAACCTTGAGCCTGGTGGGATTCGAACCTGCACTAATTGCAGGCAATTGAGCTAAGTGCTAGATGATTAACAGCCTGCACCACCAAGGCCCTTATATGTTCCGAAGAAGTACCCAGTGCTTATGCGACCAGTGTGATGTCACAGAGTGCTGCTAGGTTGAATAGCAGATCGGAAGGAATCCTTGGAGGTCATCTAGTCCAACCACCTGCTCAAGCAGAAGACCCTATAATATTTCAAACAAATGGCTGTCCAGTCTCTTTTTGAAGCACCCACAACTGTGAGATGCGAGATGAGAGAGAGATGATATAATATGAACAGGTAAGAGAGGCAGAATTACAGAACACTCTGCTTTTACTGGTCTATGGTTGCAATAAACTGAATTGAATTGTATTAATATTCATAGATTTTTCTACAGAACTACTGGGTTCCCAGGTCTTTGGGTTCCTGGTTATATTCTTAATCTGCATGTTCAATGGAATGATCAGTGTACGTATGACTTCCTAGGGAATAAAGTTCATTTGTGCTAAGCTGCTTGTATTCATGTGTCCGATATAAAGCAAGAGCAAATTCTGTGCACTGATTGATTTGTGTGGTTATGTTGTCAGTGAAATCCAGTATTTCAGTACAATTCGATGCTGCAATGAGTCAGGAAAACTGTAAATATAGCCATGATTGCTTCTGTTAGTGCATCTAAAGAATGGTTACTTAGGACTTGCTACATCATTCATGATGAACCCTCCCATCGCAAATCAACGTTTGACCTTCTAAAGCTATTTTCATGTTATGCACTGTGTTTTTATAGGGTTTTATGTCGTATCATGGCCTTTAAATCGCAAAAGGCTATGAAACCTTGTAACCAAGATTACAATCTGGTGGAGGTTGTTAATTTTACAAATGCATGTAGAATGTAATGACATTCCAGAGCTGCAGGAAAAAAAAGCAAAAAGTGGAGGCATAAATACTTTATTAAAGTGCAATGGTGAACTTTTCCAGTAATTTAAAATCCAGGTTTCATGGGCAAATTTCACACAATGAATGTCTCAATAAGGTTTATATGGTAATCTGTCATAAGCATAGGCCCATGTGCAGTGTTATTCAAATGGAATTTTACAGACTTGAAACCTATAGATGTTAATGCTTGCTAATTTTGCTAAAGGATTGCCAGGAGTTTTTAAAACAAAATGTTACATACCTGGGAACCTTCCCAACATTTTTCTTTGCGTCATCTGTAATATCAGCACAAGTTGTGACAGTTTTCCTAACGATGTTTAAGGTTGTGGATTGATATTGGTAGCCAAGTGATTAAAGGCTTGCAATAGTGAATATTTAAGGTCTGGGGTCCTTGAGGTTCTTTGAGCTTGGTAGTTGTCTTGCGGAAGTTTCATTACCCAGCTGGGCACTATCAATGCTAGAAGTTGGATAATGAAATGTCTGCAAGCAATCAACCAAGCTTAGAGAGCACCAAGAACCCCACAATCCTGAGCTACAAATATTTTCTTCTATTTAAACTCTGGAATAGATTAACTCAAGGCAAAGTGTAATCTATATCAGGGGTCACCAATCTTTTGGACCTCAGAGATCACCATACTCATAATTATAAATCCTGCAGACCAGAGACCCTCGGAAAATCCCAAAAAAAGTCTGCAGGAAAATTCCCCACCCCATTTTCCTACTGATCGATCAATCTTTATTTGGGATCACAGGTTACTGTCTCTAACTCTGTCCTCAGGGGGAGAGAGAGAGAAGGAGAGAGAGAGACTTTTGGCTTCATGCAAGGAAAGCAGCAGAAGTCTTTCTTTCTTTCCCCCAAACTCCACCAGAAATGAGTCTCAGCCTCTTGGAACAGGATGCCTTGCAGGGTCCCAAAGACTCATTTCTGGCGGAGTTTGGCGGAGAGAAAGAAAAAACCTTGGTGCTTTCCTTGCATGCAGCCAAAAGCAGAAGGAGAAAGAACCGGAAAGAAGCAGCCCAGTGGCCAGGTCAAGCAAGTGGGGCATGCGGGGCAAGGGAATATCTGACATTGCATGGTTGATGATGAGTGATTGGCTCTTTCTTGTTTGATGTTTTCCCAAATTTCATATTTTTATGAAAATGTCACTGAGTCTTCCAATATGGCAGCCATATCTTCTGGTATAATCTAATACATCATTATGCTCCTCCTCCTCTTCCTCTTCCTCCTCATCTTCTAAACTTTATGGAGCAAACATTTGTGGAAGATTCGTGGACGTTCATTTTCACATTTAAGTTTGGTAGGTGGATGTGTAAGTGTTTGGCCAAATTTGATCTGTGTCTTGGAAAACATAGAAACATCATTGTCATCATCATCATCTTCATCATCATCATCATCATCATCTACACTTCATGGAGCAAACATTTGTGGTAGATTTGTGGACCTTCATCTGCACATTTAAGTTTGCTGGTTGGATGTGTGTGCATTTGGCCAAATTTGATCTTTGTCTTGGAAAACACAGGGAAATTATTTCCCATATACAGTATTTTGGTCCATTAATTTCCATCTTCTTCAAACAGGAGAAAAGTTTGCCCACCTGCCATGGAAGTGCAGATTAACTCATGCTCATCGTTGGGTCACGAGAGCATGATCCTAACATTTCTGCAAGCATCACCCAACCATTCATTAAAGTGTGTTGCACAGAAGACATGAATATTTATGCTGCGTTGTAAGCCCAACAAAGCTGTACACAATGCCTCAGACCACTTTCTGCTTTTCATGTACAGATGTGTAGAATTTTACTAGGCTCAGCACTATTCAAAAGTCTCTTGGGGAACTGTTAAACTGTTCGTTCCATATTCAGATGTCCCTTTGGCAGATTATAATAAAGAGCCTTGGAAAACATACTGTTTTACTGGCAATAAAGAGGCAATAACATCTTAATACAATCAGAAAGAATAACTTAGCAGTCTAAATGTCTGAAGTAAAGGGATAATTGAAATTACTTTGAGTATAAGCCTCAGCAATTTGCAATATTCCAGGTGATCATTTATACTTAATGAAATGCAATGAAACAATAGAATGTTATTGATTTAGAACTTTAAAAAGTTTGGTTTGCCTCAGTTGCAAGTCTATCCAATGCGCCTTACATTCATGAAAGAAACAAATGGCCTACATTATATCTCATTATAGTCAGTAGAAATCAATAACTTGCTTGCATGGAACATATATCTCTTTTAGCTTTGCAAATCACATTGATGGGCATGTTAAATTAATAGCAAAGCCTCTTTCTAGCCTGAAGCCAGTACTAACAAACTAGCTTTCTATCTATCTAGTCTCTATATCTTACTAAAACTGATTCTAAACACATGTAACTAAAATATATGTCTGAAACCTCTGCTTTCTTTATCCCAGATAGATTTTCTTGAACTGAAGCTGAGAATTGATGCATTTCAAATGATGCTTATTACTATGAGTCAGCAGTAACAAGATGTTATTGGCAGGAACCTAATTCTTAGATTTACGCCATTTGTAGAGAAAATATCAAATCATCTGTTTGGTTTAAAAGGTTGGTCTGATTTAATAGTTCATTTGATTTGGGACGCAAATCTAAATTAGATGTCTACCTTGCATCAGTTTAGTTAATATGGACTTCTGATTCAGTTCAGTTGGGGAAAACTATCTCTGCATGTGCTCAGAGCCATCTGAATCAACATGAAAGCATTTGCTTTACCCATATCTGATTTTAGATTCGGTTCTGAAAATTGATTCAATTCAGTGACTTCTTCGTTTCAAGCAGACAAATAAGTCCTAAGAGAGTAAAGTCCTTCGGAAAGAAGGCAATCATCTGCCATAACTTGAAATATGGCTTTGCAACTTAATATTCTCCAATTTTCATAAAGTTGTTTCTAGATGAACAAAGGATATCCTATGGATCAACTGAAACTTTTTTTTTTTACAAAAACATTGACTATATTGTATTGTAAGAGGTTAATATGGAGTCTGATCCAGTTCAGCACAACATGGAATTTGAACAAAAGATTTATCATCACTTCCTAATAGTTGCTGGGCTGTCTTGTTGTAACCAATTCTTTGTGAACCCATAGACCATACTACGCCAGCCCCACCATCCTCCACTGTCTTTGCCCAAACTCATGTTCACCTGTTAGGATATTGAATTTAATAGCTGGAACATGAAAGTGTACAATAGTCCAGAGAGCACAGTTGTAGGTGATTTGTTAGATAGAGAGTGTTGACTCATGTATGATGCAATCTACGCTGTAATTGGTTGCTGTAAGTATAAATGTGGAGTTTTTCTCTTTTTGTTTTTTCTCTTCCACGTGTTCTGTGGGCTGTGAAAATATTTACAGACCCCCTCACATCCTGGACATAAATTGTCTCAACTCCTACCCTCAAAATGATGCTATAGAGCACTGTACATCAGAACAAGTAGACACAAGGACAGTTTTTTCCCGAACACCATCACTCCGCTAAACAAATAATTCCCTCAACACTGTCCAACTATTTACAAAGTCTGCATTAATATTATTATTAATCTTCTCATCAGTCCTTATCACCCATATCCTGTCACTTATGACTGTATAACTGTAACCTTGTTGCGTGTATCCTAACTATTTTATTGACTATTTCCTAGCATGATTTGATTGCTTATGTACCCTATGACTATTATTAAGTGTTGTACCTTATGATTCTTGACTCTTGATGAATGTATCTTTTCTTTTATGTACACTGAGAGCATTTGCACCAAGACAAATTCCTTGTGTGTCCAATCACACTTGACCAATAAAGAATTCTACTCTCTTCTCTTCTCTTCTCTTCTCTTCTCTTCTCTTCTCTTCTCTTCTCTTCTCTTCTCTTCTCTTCTCTTCTCTTCTCTTCTCTTCTCTTCTATTCTATTCTATTCTATTCTATTCTTCTAGTATACTGCTTAGCTTGCCTCCTGATATTCTGGTGTTCTCACTATCTTGTGTTTGACTGCTATAAGCTTGATGCTAGCTTCAGGCTGGGGTGTCTATTCCTGTTCATTACAATGACACATGTAATTAACTCACCAATCTGTTTGACCTAACTGGTATCTGTTTTACTCCTAACTTTTGAGTGAAAAAATCACCCCCATACATTTAAAACATTGATGTCTCTCTTGTAACTATAACCATGGATCTTAATCCTTGAAGAGACCTGGCCCTTTCAAAATCTATCTTTACTTATATCTTGGACTATCTGACTTTCTGATTCTGACTTTCTACATATCTAATTGGTGACACAGGTGGGTGATGTGTGTGGCTATTTCTAGAGCAGTTTTCACTATTGAGAGGTCTAGTCTACCTCTTATCTAATCATATCTGATTGTTATATATAGCAATAGTACTTAGACTTATATACCACTTTATAGTGCTTCACAGCCCTCTCTAAGTAGTTTACAGAGTCAGCATATTGCCCCCAACAATCTGGGTCCTCATTTTACCCACCTCAGAAGGATGGGAGGCTGAGTCAACCTTGAGTCTGGTGGGATTTGAACTGACAAACTGCAGGTAGCTGGCAGTCAGCAGAAGTAGCCTACCAATATTGCACTCTAACCGCTGTGCCACTGAGGCTCATATATATGTTGTGACGTCCTTCCATTTCACAATGTAGTCACCTAACAGTTGGGATGATTTGACAGCTATTATTATTATTAAGAAGAAGAAAGTTTGATGAATACAATGGAAACCCACAATGAAGTAGCAGCTCCTTAAAGAACTAATGGGACCCATTTCAAAGAGGGGAAGAGAATTTGAGTGATGGCAATAAAATGTTACAGGGTTATCTGAGAAAATAATTGTCTTTTTTAAAAAAAAAAGAAAATGAAGCACCTCGGTCCTAGGCATAGGAATGGATGAATATTTGATATGATCATGGTTATTTGATGGTTTCATGACAGTTAGAAAGAACAAGTAATTTGTACTTCGTGGGGCAAATATAGCCCAGTGTCCCATTTGCATAAATTGTGGAGGAAACTGTTCCTTTGCCGGCAAAAATGTTTCCTTGTCTTCTGAGTGGGTGGAAAAGTGTCTAGACAACTTCTGGGTCTGTAAGGAGCATCTGAAAACTATCTGAAAAGATGGAGGTGGGGGGTGGATGGAAGAATCCAAATAGCATGGAGTGAATTATTGCTGTGAAATGATATATTTTGGAGAAACATGTTGCCTAACCTCGAAGCTCCCACGCAATTCCTTGGTACCAGCTGGAAGCTTCTGTAGTAGATTTATTCCCTTTGTGTCTTGTGTTCAGCTGTTCTTCTGAAACAAGCAGAAATCCACGCTTTTGGAGGTAAATGCTGGGCTTACGCATCTTTACAGGAGAAACAAACGTTTGAAGATTTGACTATTGAGATTTCTGTGGGGGGAAAAATCTATGGCAAACCTAGACAGTGTATTAAAAAGCACCTTGTCAACAATAATGCTTATAGTCAAAGCTATGGTTTTCCCAATAGTAATGTATGGCCGTGAGAGAGTTAGACCATAAGGGAGGCTGAGTGCCGAAGAATTGATGCTTTCAAATTATAATGTTGGAGAGAAGACTCTTGAGAGTATCTTGGTCTTCAAGGAGATCCAATCTCTCATTCCTAGAGGAAATCAGCTCTGACTGCTATTTGGAAGGAGAGATACTGAAGCTGAAACTCAAATATTTTGGCCATCAAATGAGAAGAGAGGACTTCTTGGAAAAAAAATTCAGATGGTGAGAAAGATGGAAGGCAAATGGAGAAGGGGATGGCAGAGGGTAAGATAGTTAGATAGTGTCTGTTGTGGCCTATCAGCCACCGGCCCTTCCGGCAACCAAATCAGAGGAGGAAGAGGAGGAGGAGGAGGAGGAGGAGGAGGAGGAGGAGGAGGAGGAGGAGGAGGAGGAGGAGGTGGTGTGGGAATCAGGGCCAGCATCAAGGCAACTTAAGAACTCTGAGGGGAAGAGGGAATGGAGCTGGCAGAGAGAGAGAGAGACAGAGGTGAAGCCTGGGCCATCCGTCAGCCCTCAGATGGAGAGTCAACAGCTCCCAGGTCTGGAGGTGGCTGATGAGGAAGAGGAGGAACAGTTGACTCCAGTGCCTGATGCACAGATACGCAGAAGGCAGAGGAGAGGAGAGCAGTGGAAATCCGTGGGCTGATCCTTGGGACAGAAGAGCCACTTTTACTAGCAAAGCCCCACCCTAGCTCTGGGGATCAAAGACAGGGGCGGAAATGAATAGATGCGGCAAACAACATTTCATCTTCTGGCCAGATGGACCTGTTAGCCTGAGAGAGAATTTTTTTTAGCGGGGCTGCTGGAGCTCCTAATAAAGGAATATTTTGAGTTCACTTCAGAGGGTTTGTCATGTTTGGGGAGCTGGGTCAGAACAGTGTTATCAATGCAATGAACATGAATTTGGGTCAACTCTGGGAAACAGTGGAGGGGAGGGCTGGGGAGGGCTGGGTTAACAAATCACACCAAGCCACAAAGAAGAAAAGTGCACCAAGACTTAGTGAAATGAGTAACTCCCATCCCAATTTTTTTCAGTCAACTGTAAAGACATGCTAAGAATGAAACTATTTAGCAGTCCTATGTTCTGCAGTTAGCTGTACATCATAGTCTGGAGTTTCTGAATTCTTTCTGCCTTGCAAAAGAAAGACCAAGTTCTGAGAATGATTGCCTCCATGGCAAAGTAGATACACAAGACTTATTTTAAGATGGCCGTGTCAAACCTTCAGAGTATTACTGGCAGATCAAATTAATCCCCATCCAGATCAATTTTAGCCGCATGCAAGGAAAGAAGGCTTTTTAAGTAAATATGCTTACAATCCCAAAATCTTATTCTGCTGCTATTTTTATTTAACCATATTTCCACTCCCCTCAACATCACAGCAGTCATAAATAGCCATCAGTTTTAATGTCCATTTACAACTGAGAGCATTGAATGTCACTTTATTTACAACTTGGGGGGGGGACCCCACCCAAACTGTGATGGAATTGCACCAAATATAACCTCACTATTGCTCTTCTTTGCTAGTCTATAATAAGAAAAAGGGGAAAACAGAGATTTGATTTTGGTAGAAAAGAATAGTTGTAACTCAGGGTTGAACTGTAGGGTCCTTGGTGCACTCAAAACGTGGTGATTTTCTTTCTATTTCTATCTTAGAGATAGAAAAAAGATGATAGTTGTTATTATATGTATGATGAGAATAATGAGATGAAACTTTAATAAGGTATTATCACCAGAAGAGTTGTATAATGTTTAGCTGTTTGATGTATCTTAATTCTAAGTTTAGAGAAATAATATTAATGTGAATGTAAATGATGTTGTAAATGGTGAAGGATGTGGCACAGAGGTGTTTGTGCCCAGATGACACGCTGCTTGAGAAAAAAAAATGAAATGTTTGTATTTTTAAAACTGAAAAATAAATAAAAAAACATTATAAAAAAAGTGTGGTGGTTTTCTTGTAGACATTTCATTACCCAAGGAATACTAGGTGCTTTTTACAAACAAGGGCAAGCCACCATTCCTTTCTAGCACTGATGATGCTACTTAGTTGGGTAATGAGATGTCTTCAAGAAAACAACCAAGCTCATAGAGCACACCAAGGACTCTACAAGGATTGGGTTGTCTTGCATGACATTTGTGTAATAAAATAACATGGTAGACATCAAATGAATGTGTGATGACCCTGGGTAGGATACAAAATAAACACACTCACAAAAAACAGGTGAAGCCCCTTTTATTCTTTCACTTTGCTTCCAAGCTCCAAATATCCTTGACTGGAGACAAAAAACTTCCACACAAGCAGTTACAAGAAGGAGGAAATGTTGTTTAAATTATAAAGAGCAAAAAACAACACAAACCAGTCAAGATAAGGGCTGGAAGACATCCACAGATATCAGAACACACACCGGGAAGGATGCCAAACTCAGAGAGGAACAATAAACTAGAGATATTTCCATGCTTTGTTTCCAGCACACACCCATACACATGTCTGTCCTTTTATCCAGTTGTCACAGCTGCAGCCCATGAAGAGGATCAAGGCCCTCTCCTCCCCAGTAGACCACGTCTCTCCCTTATCCTCTCCTCCCTGCATGCCCTAAGATGGAGAGGGGATAGGAAAGGATCAAAAGTTCTGAACACCTTTAGGGAAAGACTGAGAAGAAACTCAACTATATTAGCCGAAGTGCTTCCAGGTTGAGTGTCACTGAACATGCTTAGAATGGTGGTGTCAACTCATAAAGTATTTTTATAGTCTTTTTAGAGTTGCCAACAGAAAGGGAGCAGGGAGCAGTGGAGCAGCTTGCAAAACTGAAACTGCATTCCATAAATGTTTTCAAAGATAGTACTAAGTGACTGAAGTTTCTGCTGAGCAAATATCTAACTGGCGAGCATGATTGATGACTTTTGGCTATGGATGTGTCCCATTGGAGAATATGCATTACGATACACCCAGGGGGTGGGGAGAAAACCAGGATCAAGGGTGACAATGAATTATGTATCTCAGAGTCAGCTACACCCAGGCAGTGCTGGCATGTTCATTCCCAATAAATCCTTTTGAAGTTTTGGAAGTTTGGCTTGAGACTCATGATTTAAATGGGGGTAACTGCCGGAATCCTGACAGGTAACTTAGAATGTCATGTGAACCTGTACAATTGTGGTTTCTGTAACCATATTGATTAAACAGACCTTGAATTAGCTAATATGATATATAAACCTGCTCTGTAGCTCAAGCAAAGTGTCCTTGAATTAGCTAATATGATATATAAACCTGCTCTGTAGCTCAAGCAAAGTGTACATTAACTTGGTGAAGTAGATAATATAGATCTAAGCTGCCGTTATTTTTAAGATGAGCTTTTTAGTGGAAGGGCATTCCTTATTTCTGGAAAACAATTGCTGGCTGTCTTTTCCATTGAGAAATTAACTGGTTTCATCTTTGCAGACATTACCTCTGTCATTTCCATCATAATAATGAAAAAATAACACACCACCCATTGACCTCTGTCTTTTTAATTTTGTGGATATTGATAAAGCATATAGCAAATGGTTTTAGTTAACAGCTCACTGCTATTTCCATCTGTGAAACTGCCTATACATATTTTAAAACTGTCATATTGCCTGCAGTCAAAGTCTTTGCAATGAAGTCCTGGTGCCTTTAAAGATTTATTCCTTATGGTTAGACCTTAAGCCTTCTTCTGTGCCACTGAATCTCGGGCTGATCAGGATCTCAATGGAGAGCTTATAAGGAGCTCAAGGGCTGTACTTAAATACGGATCATTCAGATATTGGAACTACAGTTTGCTAGGCAGTTTTGACTTAGTCATTTCAAATAAGATCTGGTGGCTCTGAATGAGATGTACATCTATGTACACATACTCATGTAGTATGGCTGCAATATTATTATTTGGCTTTCTTATTATCTTCTTTATTTCCCACTTTTATAGGTGTTATTATTACTATTCTGTTGCTTGGTATGTTCACGGAGAGCTTCCATGTTGGAGACAAATTCCTTGTGTGTCTAATTACATTTGGCCAGATCAAGTAATCAATTCAATTAATGATCAAAGACTTATCCAGCAAGTGCGGAAATGACTAGGTGAATATCAACTTGTGAAGAAATCCTGGACATTTCTTTTTCCTCTGACTTTTTAAATCACTCAGGTGGATTTATCATGGCGGAAAAAAAAGAGCTATGGGTATTTTTGCACTGGCTTTACTAAGTATAAAATATACTTTTCAAATTGTCTGATTGTGCTTTCAACAAAACTTTTATTTGGGGACCCTGTAAAAGCTTTGTGATATCTCCAGGAAGCAATGGCGGGCAATCAAACAAGTGATCCAAGATGAAAACTGATGCACACACAAACACACATGGGGACGGGGGAGGGAAAGTGAGGGAGGGAGAGAGAGACACAGAGAGAGGGAGACACAGAGACAGAGGGAGAGAGAGAGGGGGGAGGAGGAGGGAGGGAGAAAGAGACAAAGGGAGAGGGAGAGAGGGAGAGGGAGGGAGGGAGAGGGAGGGAGAGAGAAGGAGAGAAGCGGAGAGCGAGATCATCAGCCAACTGATGTAAAATACACGCAGTGAGATGCTTCTTCAAAATTCTGTCTTTTCCTGGAACAAGCAAAAGAAACAAGAATCTCTTTCGGAGAGTGAAGAAGTTTTTGGACGTCTAGGGCAACATTAGAGCCACATTCCTACATTCCCATGGTGGGTATTGCAGATTTGGAGAAAGATGGGACTGGTTAATGATAAAATCTCTGCAAATAAATAAATTTAATATGTCCAATGGATTGCTTTTGTGAATGATTTATTATCTACTAAAAGTCATATTGGATTTCCCAACACACAGCTAATATAATTTGTTCTTTTCTTTTCTTTTCCATTCCTCCTAGTCATTGTGGGACTACATCATTAACCCCACAGGAATGCTAATAAACAAAAAAAATATATTTTAAAAGCTTTATTAAGTTCAATTAATTGGTTGTAACTGTTTAATTTTGTCATGCATTGGTAGCCAGTGTATTGTAAGTAATTCTGATGATTTTCATTTCAGTTGCTCAAACAAGTTTGTGTACCAAAGCAAAAAATTGAGTTGTTTTGATAATTATAAAAATCATTGGCTTGTTTGGTGTGTTGTGATAAATGGGTTAATTAATCTCCTTTTTTATTGCTTCTAAAGTTATTTTCTTTTTATTTTATTGCAACAGAACAATTATAATTTATCCAGCAGTGAGCGCTGATAGATTGAAATTGCAAACTTTTTTTGAAGGGTTGGAGCAATTCAGTAGATGCAGAGGAGGTGGAGGGGATGAATATTTGGGAAAGATAAAGTCAAGGACAACAAGGCGTTGACCTAATGCAGTTCCAAAGCAATGTAGAGATAGTCTTACAATGTCCTTTTTACATATTACTTCCTGCTTCTTCTAGTTTAGTTTACCTTATTATCATTGCACCTCATACAACGAAACTAAATGCCATCTTCAGTATACGTTGTACATAAAAAAAACTATAAAAAAATAAAACAAAAACACACATCCTTCACATTCTATACAATTTAATTGAAAACCCCTGATATTGCATTAATGGGATAGAAGCTGTTTTTCAGCCTATTTGTCCTTGTTTTTATCATCCTGTACCGTCTGCCAGATGGTAATAGTTAAAAAAAAAAAAGAATGTTTCGAACTTTCTTAAGGCAGAGGGAGCTATAAAGCTCTTCCAAAGAGGGGAGAGGGCAACCAATGATCTTCTTGGCAATGACAATTGGTAGAAGGTCACCAGCAGTTTTTCATTCAGTTGTTGTTTCCTGAGAACTCTCTTCTAGCCCCTTAGATGCATGTATGTATAATAGTTGTAACCATCACCAAGAAACTGTGTACTGATTAAAACAACAAAAAAAGATGTACATTTTCTACTTCACTAACCAAGAGATGTGAAATTATACTGATGAAACACGTGCCATTTTTTCTAATTCTATTTATAAATAAGCCTTATCATTTAAATGCATGTTACCACAGTAGAAAAACAAAACAAAACCCAGAGACTTTGATCTGAATAATGTTTCCTTTGCTCTCAAGCAGAGGTGGTATTCAGCAGGTTCTGACCAGTTCTGGAGAACCGGTAGCAGAAATTCTGAGTAGTTTGGAGAACCAGCAAATCCCACCTTTGACTGGCCCCACCCCCATTTATTCTCTGTCTCCTGAGTCCCAGCTGATTGGCTGGGTTTTCTTTTGTTGCCCTGCACAGGAGAACGGAACTGGAAAGCAGGTTAGTGGGGTGGGGAGGGAATGGAGATTTTACAGTATCCTTCCCCTGCCGTGCCCACCAAGACACATCCACCAAGCTATGCCCACAGAACTGGTAGTAAAAAAAAATGAATCCCATCACTGTTCTGAAGGCGTAAAATTGTTAATGGGCAAATCTTTCCTCTCCTTTCTTTCATTGTTCACCTTGAAACTGTGTGGTTCCAAGTCATTTTCCAAATTGCAGATTTGTCTTCTGGTAAGTCCTACAAAGGGCCATCCTGAAGACACGTGAGTTAATAATTAAGCCTTTAGACTTGACATAGGAATCCAAAAACAGATCATAGAACTGATGGGATGACTTATTGTCTTTCAACCAACCTATTTTCAAGATTTTTTTTGTTGAGGAGGAGGAGGGGAAGGGGAAGGGAAAAAAGGAGAAAGAGGAGGAGGAGGAGGGAAGAAGAAGAAGATGATGAAGAAGAAGAAGAAGAAGAAGAAGAAGAAGAAGAAGAAGAAGAAGAAGAAGAAGAAGAAGAAGAAGAAGAAGAAGAAGAAGAAGAAGAAGAAGAAGAAGAAGAAGAAGAAGAAGAAGAAGAAGAAGAAAAGGTAGTTTCAGTATTACTACTAAGAGATAGGAGGCCGTATCACTTCTCAAGGGGGATTTTTCATGATTTCTGAGATCAAAAACCCAAGAACAGCTGTAGCCCTATTGCATCAACCGGAATGTCCAATGCACTGCAGAGAGATCTGATTGTTTCAAGTGACTTGTGTTTATCCCAGGTAGCAGATGTTGAGCAATAACCATAACAATAGAATCAGGTGGTGTCCTAGCAACACCCATCTTTCTGTCAAGGAAAATAGCATTACAATCATCGCAGATAGAAGCATAGAGACAATATCCTCAAATGATACATCAAACTGGTCATGGTAGGACTTTAGAGTTCGGTCACCAAGTCTCCTGGCCTTTTATTCACTACGTCCATATCCATCCAAAATAGCTCCATTTGACATTTTCATCGTTTAAATAGATACAAGCATTAAGCAATCTGAAAACTCCTTGCTTCCCTCTTTATAAAAAAAATATTACAATTTTAAATGCTTTACAGCTCTTACAGACGGTGAACTATATGGGACATATGTTAATGAGATCTATAAGAGATCAACTAGCATGTGTTCAAAATCCTCCTTCAGTGTTTCATTATATATAAAAAAGTCATAATTCCCATTTCAGATGGTGTAGTTATGTCTAAAGGCAGGCATTGGAAAACTAGATAAATTCAAACTCACATGCCCGGTCTAATCATTGCAATTTTTTAATATTTCTAATATAGTTCTAAATTTGGATGAAACTTCTGTTAAAGAGTTCAGGGTATCCATGAAATCCATCTGTCATTTGATGGCTGAGTAGCACATGGAAACCATATAAATATGCTCTCTTTGCTATTTTGTACAGTATATTTCATTCCACTCTTTGGACCAATAGTCTGATTTCAATGTAGCCACTGAAAGTAGATTCTTGTAACTGGCAATTGCCTACAGTCCAACAATGGGCAGCCCAAAATTGGCAAGGAGCCAGTAGTTTGCCTCAAGAAGGTGCAACACGAAGTAATTGATCTCATTGAGGTGTTTTGTGATGGTCCTAAAGGTTTTTCCAGCTTGCATGGACAATATCCCCTGCTAGACATTTCAATCACATGACCACGGGGATGCTACAACGATCGCAAGAATGAAACAATGGCTCTAAGTCTTTTTTCAGTGACATTGTGACTTTGAATGGTCATTAAATGAACTGCTGTAAGTCCAAGATTATCAGTACTTGCCCAGGGAAATAGGATTTTAAATGGGATGAAGCAGAAACATTAATTGCATCAGTTTTCAGCAGTAATCTGTTGTGTTTGTTTCTGTGTCCCATAACATTATACACAAAGTGAAATGGAAATAATAGACTAGACTAGAAGAATTGGAAGGGACCTTGGAGGTTTCCTAGTCCAACCCCCTGTTTAGGTAGGGAACCCTAAACCATTTCAGACAAATGGTTGTCCAATCTCTTCTTCAAAACTTCCAGTGTTGGAACATTTACAACTTCTGGAGGCAAGTTGTTCCACTGATTAATTGTTCTAACTGTCAGGAAATTTCTCCTTAATTCTAAGTTGCTTCTCCCCTTGATTAGTTTATCCATTATTTCTTGTCCTACCCTCAGGAGCTTTGGAGAATATCTTGATTGTGTTTTCTTTGGGGCAGTCCCTGAGATATTGGAACACTGCTATCATGGCACCCCTAGTTCTTCTTTTCAGTAACCTAGACATACCCAATTCCAGCAACTATGTTTATATGTTTTAGCCTCCAATATCCTAATCATAGAATAGAATAGAATAGAATAGAATAGAATAGAATAGAATAGAATAGAATAGAATAGAATAGTTTATTGGCCAAGTGTGATTGGACACACAAGGAATTTGTCTTGGTCTAAATACTCTCAGTATACATAAAGAAAAGGTACATTCGTTAAGGTTTAAGAATCATAATGATAGTCATAGGGTACAATCAACAATCAAATCATACTAGGAAACAGTCAATATAAATCGTAAGGATACAAGCAGCAAAGTTACAATCCTACAATCACAAATGGGAGGGGATGGATGATAAGGAGTGATGAGAAGATTAACAGTAATAGTAGTGTACACTTTGTAAATAGTTGAACAGTGTTGAGGGAATTATTTGTTTAGCAGAATGATGGCTTTCAGGAAAAAAACTGTTCTTGTGTCTAGTTGTTCTGGTGTGCAGTGCTCTATAGCATCATTTCAAGGGAAGGAGTTGAAACACTTTATGTCTGGGATGTGAGGGGTCTGTAAATATTTTTACAGCCCTCTTTTTGACTCGTGCAGTATACAGGTCCTCGATGGGAGGCAGGTGGGTAGTAATTGTTTTTTCTGCAGTCCTAATTATCCTCTGAAGTCTGTGTCTGTCCTATTGGGTTGCAGAACCAAACCAGACAGTTATAGTGGTGCAGATGATAGACTCAATAATTCCGTAGAATTGTATCAGCAGCTCCTTGGGCAGTTTGAGTTTTCTGAGTTGGCGCAGAAAGAACATTATGTGTTGTGCTTTTTTGATGATGTTTTTGATGTTAGGTGTCTATTTTAGGTCATGTGATATACTAGAACCTAGAAATTTGAAGGTCTCTACTGTTGATACTGTGTTGTCTAGTATTGTAAGAGGTAGTAGCATGGGAGGGTTTCTTCTAAAGTCTACCATCATTTCTACAGTTTTGAGTGAGTTCAGTTCCAGATTGTTCCGGTTACACCACGAGGCAAGTTGTATAATTTCCTCTCTGTATGCAGATTCATTGTTGTCTCAAATGAGACCAATCATTGTTGTGTCATCAGCAAACTTCAGTATTTTAACAGATGTATCATTTGAGATGCAGTCATTGGTATATAGGGAGAAGAGAAGTGGAGATAGCACACAGCCTTGGGGGGGGGGGGGCTGTGCTGATTGTACAGGTATCGGATGTGATTCTGCCTAGCTTCACCTGCTGCTTCCTGTCTGTTAGAAAGCTTATGATCCACTTACAAGTGTGTTCAGGTACCGCTAGTTGGTTTAATTTACTTAGAGTGTCTGGAATGATGGTATTGAATACTACAAAGAGGACCCTTGCGTAGGTATTTGGAGATTCAAGGTGTTGTAGGATGTAATGCAGAGCCATGTTAACAGCATTATCTGTCGATCTATTTGCTCGGTATGTAAACTGCATGGGATCTAACAGCGGATCTGTGATGGTTTTCAGGTGGGACAGCACAAGCCTTTCAAAGATTTTAATAACTACAGATGTTAGAGCAACTGGTCTGTAGTCATTCAGTTCTTTAATGGAGGGCTTCTTTGGCACTGGGATGATGGTAGAACATTTGAAGCATCTTCATTGCTCTTCTTTGCACTCTTTCTAGTGTCTCAACATCTTTGAGTATCAATCAAAGATAGATAGGATGGCAAATAAAAGAGAGAAAAAGAGAAGACCGGTGGCCTCATTTCTTATGAAGTGTGTTACTATTACCCCTGATAACTTTGACTGATACACAAACCTTGGGAGAACTACTACTGTAGTTCCTTGGAAACCAAAAGAATTATAGTACTTGAGGAATGCTTTTTTTTCCTGAGGATATGAAACAGTTTTGCCTATTCATACATAAAGAAGCTTATTATCTTCCAGACGGCATTTTGAAGCAGATTTTTAAAAGGGTTCATTGACAAAGAACACAGATGACCAGATCAGGCAACAGATGAAAATCTTCTGTGTGACAGCTTGGATGGCTGCTGCCATTCAAAAGATATAATACTGACCTAGTTTTGTTTTTTTCCCCTTAATCTGATATGGAATAAGACATGCCTCCCTCCCCTTCCTGGAGATCCTCCTTCAACAGAACACTTGATAAAGTCCATTCTTCCCCTGACATCTCATTTATCCATCCTCAATGATTGTCATCTTTTTTTTCCTACAAAGAATACCTTTTAATATCATACTTCGGGAATCGGAAAACATCTCCGAATCGCTCCATTTTCTCACACCTGCCAACTGTAGTCACTTTAGAAGTTTCTTAATTTCACAATATTTCAGGATATAACTGCAACACTTAGCATACAGAGATATCAGTGGAAGGAATGTGTGCGGTAATCACTCCTCTTTAATTATTATCCCAGACTATTTTTAAGCATTCTGAGTGAAGTGTTTTTCAACTGTGTGTGTGTGCAGGGAATGTGTGTGTGCATGTTCATGTGCTTGTGTGTGTGTGTGTTAAAGAATACAAATCTGGGATTTGATTTAAATAAGATGACATACTGGTGTGGCAAATCCACTCTATTTTTTCTCACTCAAAAAGCTTAGTAGCTGCTTAGCATTTGTGTGGCATAATGCATTCCACACATCGTAGTTAGGACTAAGATGGCATGATATATTATCATTATTTATTTTGGAATGTGACAATTCACTTAATTTTTGAACCAGGGCAAGAGAGGGTGGCTTCCATTTTTTTTCAGGAGGATATATTAAAATCTGGCCTATTTGTCTCATTTCTTCTTTGGCCACCATTATTTTCTTGTGGGTAACAAACATTTTAGAATTACTTTGTAAACCAGAGTTTGTTTTAGCAATACATTCCCACTAAATTCATTGACCAGGACCAAGGGAATTCTTTATTTCTAAAGTAGGGAATGAAAGAACTTTAGGACATTCTAACACCATAATTCTCTGTCTTCACACCTACAGATTGCTTGAAAAACCTGATGACTATAACAAGCAACAATGATGGTTTGTAAATGAATGAATGGACCTCTACCAGTTCCTTCAAACCAGTATTGAGATAGCATGCTTTATCTTTATAGTTGCTCTCCAAGGTCCTGTATTTCTTCCTTATTTCTATCAGCAATCTTGCATAGCTGCCTTTCTCCTAGATTGTCATCATCTTGGATTATAAGATATGTGATGGCAATAAGTCATCAGTTGGAGCAGCAGATACATATCTAGGAGAAGAAAACACAAAAACCCTCATGGCACATAATGGGGGGGATTGAATCTTAAGAGCAGCTGAAGGGATATTCAATCTTCTCACCTATCTGTTCTATCTCAAAAAAAAAAAAGGATGGAAGGAAGGAAGGGAATGTGAAAAAAGTGCAAGGAAAGAAATAAAGAAAGAGAAAGAAAGGAAGGAAGAAAAATTCCAATGGAGGAGGAGGTGATTAAGAAAATAATGGAGTGTGCAGAAATGAGTAGATTAACATTAGCAATTAGAGAACAAGAAGAAAAGGAATACTATAAGATTTGGGAGTTATTCTATGGATGGCTAGAAAATAGAGTAAGAAATTAAAGAGTATTGTATTAATAATGATATTGATTATTTTTGGATAAACTTTAATATGAATATAATTTAGTAAGATTTGGAATTTGCCTTTAAGGACAGTTTGAAATTGAAATGAAAACTTAATGACAATGTAATAATGATATAAGAGGATATATAATGTTGACTATAATATAATATGGATGTAAACTTAGTAAGAAATATATACCAATATTATTACATGCACAAGATATATGTACCCAACCAACATACTGTATAATTGAAAGATGGTTTTATTTTTATTTAAAAATAAAAAAATCAAAAAGAAAAAAGAAAGGAAGGAAGGAAGAAAAAGAAAAGAAATAAAAAGAAAGATAGAAAGATAGATAGATAGCAATAGATAGGGAGAGAGAGAGAGAGAGAGAGAGAGAGAGAGACAGACAGACAGACAGGTGCTGGAACTAAAAAGGTTATGAATATGCCCAAATGAACTCTCTGCTCTCATTCACAGAAATCACACTTTGAATATAGCTGTAAGCATAACCATTTATGTTTCCTCAGAGTCTATATACAGAAGACAATAAAAGTGTGTAGGTCAAGGTATGGTTGTTGTGAGATGTTCCTACTATGGGCACTCAGATCTTATTTCTGTCGTCTTAAATTTTAAAAAAACCATCTTTGTAGGGGTGTTAGCAAGCAGAATGCAGGAATTTTTCTTTTTACAAAAGTGCTTTGCATAGGGATAAGTGCTAGAACAAATATATATAGAGTCATCCTTGCGAAGTTGCAACAACATGCTCTCAGTCTGTCTCTATTGTAATTATAGATCAACATTTTTTCCATAGAAGGACTGCAATGTACTTTTTTTTTCCCCTAAAGCACATTATGTTCCAATCTCTGTATAACAGCAACCATCATTTTAATATTCAGTAATGTGAATTTTTATTTTCCTTCAGGGCTTTTCTGGTAAGGAAGGTGACTGAAGTCCTTAAAATATATATTTAAAAATCATGAGCAAATTGAGCTGAACAATATATGTCATATTAAAGAGAGGAGAGAAATAAGAAGCAATCATTCTGCTTGACAAAGAGTTTCTCGGTGACATTCAAGTAAAAGACAGGCTACTCTGCAAATCTAGAGTTTGTTTAAGTAGAGACAGAGGCATTGAAGCTTTCCAGACATAAGGAAATGAGTGAGGAGAAACAGGCTATCTACAGGACAGGGAAGCAAGTTGCAAATAGTTCTGGAAAGACGATGGTAAAATGATAATTATTTGTCATTATGCTGCTGAATCCCAGCCAGTTTGGTCTGGTGGTTAAGGCATTAGGCTAGAAAGTGGGAGGCTGTGAATTCAGCTGGCTGGATGTCTTTGGGCCAATCCCCAGGAGATAGTGAGTTCTAGTCCCATTTTAGGCATGAAATCTGCCTGGGCGACTTTGGTCCAATCCCCAGGAGATAGTGAGTTTCAGTCCCATCTTAGGCATGAATGCTGACTGGGTGACTTTGGGTCAATCACCAGGAGATGATGAGTTCTAGTCCCATTTTAGGCAGGAAATCTAGCTGGATGACTTTGGGCCTGTCCATGTCTCTCAGCTCAATCCATCTCATGGGGTTGATGTTGGGGGGAAAATAGAAGGAGATAAGTATGTTGAATATGCTTTAGTAGTAGGATTCTAATTTTTTACTACCGGTTCTGTGGGTGTGGCTTGGTGGGCGTGGCCCTCTCCACCCCACTAACCTGTTTTCCAGCTCTGTACAGGGCAACAAAAAAAGACCCAGTTGATTAGTTGGGACTTGGGAGGCAGAGAAGAGATGGGGTTGGCAGGACCAGTCAGAGATGACATTTGCTGGTTCTCCAAACTACTCAAAATTCCCGCTACCAGTTCTCCAGAACAGGGCAGAACCTGCTGAATACCACCTCTGGTATGCTTGCCACCTTGAATTATTTGTAAAAAAGTGAGATAGAAATAAATGAATACACAAACAAATAAATATTTAAACCAGTTCCATGCATTTCTGGCTTGAGAGGTGTATTGTACTCCCAGGTATCTGGAGCAAACCAAATGACTTTAACAAAAAAAAGAGGATAACTTTTTAAACTTCAAAAGAAAGTCCTGATTTTCATTTTCCAAAAGGACCCCAGCATCTTTGAAACCAGAAGCAAGACGCTACCTTAAAGCAGAAGAGACTGTGGCTTTGTAAAATGCTGATTACAATTTACATTGTCTCACAACAACAAGTTTAAGCAGGGCAGGGAAAGACCTAGTATCTGTCTTCACAGATGCTAAGATCAATTACTGTATAACCTAGGCTTCTTCTTTTTGTGTGTGTGAGAATCCAGTGTGTTTGCTTCATGTATGATTTATCTGTTTGTGGAAACTTGGAGAAATGTTTTCACGCAGGAACCAAAGACGTGTGCCATGAAAAACCCAGCAGTTAAATATTGGGGGAAGCATGGCCCTGTGGCTAGACATTCCAAAAACTTCCTCCAAAGACTTTCGCCTCTTTCTAAGCCTTCAAACTTTTCTCCCCCGTCCCTGTTTGAGGTCTCTTCGCTCCTCTTGTTTGTAGATCATCAATTTTTGAGCTGCTCTCTGCTCACGGCCTCCTATCAGGCAGTGCAGGCACATCCTGTTAATCTCCAAATCCTGCAAAGGGCTGGTTGGCAATCAATAGCTGCCTGCCCTCTCTATTTGCTTTCCTTTGCTTGCATATTTTAAGGGAGTTGAAGCAGACTCTCCAATTTTCTCTCTGTGTGCAATACAAACGACGGCTTACAGAAATATACATAATTGCTATCTCTCTCCCCGTTTTTCTCTCTGTAGAGCTTAGGGGGTGCCACCCTCTATCTGCTTTTATTATTATTATTACACCCGAGGATCTCCCTGTTTGTTTTCCAGGAGGACATTTTTAAGGGGAGCAAAATGATCTGGAGAAAGTATGCTGGTTGTAATAAATATCTTTCAAGGAAATGAATACAGGTAGTTCCAAAGGTGCTTTTTTGGGAGACAACTGGACTTTATTGTTTTTTTTCTTTGAAGACATTTTGCTTCTCATCCAAAGACATTTGAAGACATTTTGCTTCTCATTCAGCTCTGGGGAATGAAAGGATTTATATTCCTTGCAGACAGCTGGTCATTTGCATCCTTTTAGAGGGTCGTTGAAGCACTTGGAGGTTTATCTGTGCCAGCTCTGGTGGCCTAGAGGTGGTGCTCTTGCCTCACAATCAGGAGGCTGTGAGTTCGATCCTAGGTAAAGGCTCATATTTGGAATAGATTCTCCTGCTCAAGCAGGGGGTTGGACTAGATGACCTCCAAGGTCCCTTCCAACTCTGTTATTCTATGTTCTATGTGGGTCGCCTGAGTAGTGCTCCTGTTTCCTGTAAATCTGCAATTTTTTTCCTCTGGAAATCCATTCCTACTCCCACACCATTCCAAGGGTGTTCATCCCAAATTGTATAGCTAAAAGTCTGTAGAGATTCTCAGTCCTCCAGGTCATGGTTGTCTCAAAGGTGCTTTTTCAGAAGGCAACTGGACTTTCTTATTTTTTCTTTGAAGACAAGGGAGGGAGGGAGGGAAGGAGGAAAGGAAGGCAGGAAGGCAGGAAGTCTTTGGAAAACTAGAAGACATACTGTGTAAGCAATGGACTTTTCCCCTTCAACCGAAAAGAATAAACTTCTGAAAGCTAGGTACTTCAAAATGAATTCTTTATTGAAAGGAAGTGATCCCAGTACTAGTCAAAGCGGAGTCTAAGATGCTTCCAGGCGTACAGTAATAGATAAAGGGAATTAGAACCCCTCCCCTTATTCTGATGTGGATTTAGTCAAACAAAGAACCAACATGTTAATCCCCCCCTCCCCTTTTCTGGGAACGTATCTTAGAAGAGTTTCCTAGGGACTATCCTCCAGAGCTGGAATTTTTATGGTCCCTTCTCCTCTTGCCATCTCTCCAAGAGGTGATAAGTTTCTAGACATCTGGCTCCAGTCCTCCATTTGTATAAAATGTACAAGTTATACAGATTCAATATAAGATTTAAGATATTCAGGTTCCATTACAAAGGATTACTTGTACCAACTCTCACCCCCACCTTCTTCTTCCATTGAAGAATGGCAGATACACGAATCTGACACACTGTGGTAAAGTTTTTATTCCATCCTCTTTGCATTCTCTCTTTCTGGAAAGAGAAACAACTAAATAAATTGCTTAGTCCCCTTTCTTCCTGGTAGCCTATTGATCTCCCTGTGATTCAATCTCCTAAAAAGTAGATGTCGACAACAATGAGATAAAGAAAAATGGGGAGGCAGGCTCATATGAAGCCAAAGCCCTTCCCCACTATCCAATCTCCAGATCTGATCTCAGTTAGTGGTTTCCAGGAGAGGAGTAAGCAATAACTCCAAGGTGGCATCTGCCCATGAGTCACGTTTTTACAGTCGTCGGAACCTCATCCTGCTCTCCTTGCAGGGCCATGATTGGTTGCTTTGTCAGAATATGTTGTTTATGTTTTCCAGATGTTTCCTTCCTGTATCATTTGTATTTCTATTGTACTGTTTAAAATTGCTTTATATTGAACATTGTCCAGAATTATGATGGAGTCAGATGGCCTATGAACATGAATAATAAATGCTGAAGATCAATAACACGATGTCTTGTTTTTTTTTAAATGGGAAACAGGCAAAATGTGTAGTTTAAAACAGACAGACCACAGCTGTAAAGAAAAGACCAAAAAATGGATTAGTGAGGTAAGATAGTATGTGGAAAAACACAAGTTACATGTGTGAGAGTTAGCCTACAATCTTATGCCCTTGGATAGCGCGTACATTCACCCAACGTAACATGCATCCTTTGGCTACAAACATATTTCTCATCCTAATCTTGAGTTCTCAGTTGAGGCACAAATGACCAGGCTCAACTTAGGATATTTCAGAAATATCATGTAATAACCTAGCTCTCTAGGGAAGGCTGTAATGTTGGCAAAAAATGTAGAAGGAAATAAGAAGAGAATCACCAGTAGCAAAGTGGATAGACTCAATTCCAAGATGTCTACATTGTTGGCAGATCTGATGCCTGGAGACAGTATCATTGGAGGTTCTCCAGGCTGGGACTAGATCATCCCAGAGAATGTCTATATATGTAGTTACTCCCAAAGGTGTTTTTCTAAAAGGCAACTGGACTTTCTTGGTTTTTTCCTTCAAAACATTTCACTTCCCCTCCAAGAAGCTTCTTCAGTTCTAAAGAACTGAATTCTAAAGAAGAACTGAAGAACCTTCTTGGAGGAGAAGCAAAACCTTTTTAAGGGGAAAAAAAAAAACCAAGAAAGACCTGGATGGTTGAGACTCTCCATAGATATATATTTACTCAGAGTCAACACCAGCTATTAGTGGCTCTTAATTTATAGTCAAATTGACAAGATAATATATGGCGTAACTATCTTATTTGGGGTTTTTTTTTGCACTCATATTAAGCAATAATAATTTTTTGAAACTTTTAAAAAGGTGTTGTGTTGTTGTCTTGACGATATGTTCCCCCACCTGCATTTTTCTTTTGTTTCTCCCTTGTTAAGATCAGCTTGAAAATTTAATGTGGTGTGTTAATGTAAATTGCCTCCAGCATCAATTGCATTAGGAGCACCATATAAATAAAACAGTTATTACCTCCATAACAAAATGACAAAGAATATACAAGTGATGCACTCCAATATTAAATTAGACCAAGTAAACTTTCTCGAAGAATAGCATACAAATAAGGTACCACAATACTTGTTCTTCTAGGATGTATCCTAGGTCTGAATATTCAGATTTCCACCCCCACCCCCTTTAAATAAGAGATCTAAAATCAGAGTTGAAACTGTGAGCTGCCTACACAGCATGCATGACAATGTTTTAATAAGGCAAGAAGGGCTATTGTTGTTTGAAAAATTTAGCAAAAGGTATGAAATGTTTCACTTGGCTTCACTTTGCTTTACTAAGCAGATACAGAGAATTTTATTTTCCTTTTGTGTGTGTATATGATGTGTTATATTTTTATTATTTGAAGCAAATAGAATACCGAAATGAACTGAAACTTGGGTGCGTTATGAAATCTTGCTTATTAATAACACAAAAACAATCAGGATGTGAGGAACAGATTCCAGCTAGCAAAACCCAGGGGAATATGAATCTTTGAACCTTAGAGGATAATCTTCTTCAGTTCTGAATGAGGTTACATCTCCCTCTTCGGGACCGGTACATAATCTGAGCTTCCTCTCAGAATTGGTGGCTCTAGTTATCTAATTATCGTCCTGTCTCCAACCTTCGTTTTGTCGCTAAGGTTGTTGAGAGTGTGGTGGCACGTCAGCTCCCGCAGTACCTGGATGAAGCGAGTTATCTTGACCCCCTCCAATCGGGTTTCAGGCCCGGGCACATCACGGAGACGGCGTTGGTCACGTTGGTTGATGATCTCTGGAGGGCTCGGGACAGGGGTTGTTCCTCTGTCCTGGTCCTATTAGATCTCTCAGCGGCTTTTCATACTGTCGACCACAGTATCTTATTGCGGCGGTTGGAGGGGTTGGGAGTGGGGGGCACCGTGTTGCGGTGGTTCACCTCCTTCCTCTCCGACCGTTCGCAATTCGTGTTGACAGGGGGGCAGAGGTCGGCCCCGAGGCCCCTACTGTGTGGGGTGCTTCAGGGGTCGGTGCTCTCGCCCCTGCTGTTCAACATTTATGTGAAGCCGCTGGGCGAGATCATCCGTGGCTTCGGGGTAGAGTTCCATCAGTACGCTGATGATACTCAGCTGTACATCTCCACCCCGGGCCACCCCAACGAAGCCGTCGAAGTGATGTCCTGGTGCCTGGAGGCCGTGCGGAGTTGGATGGGTCGTAACAGGCTTCGTCTCAACCCGACCAAAACCGAGTGGCTGTGGTTTCCTGCGCCCAGATACAGCCAGCTGGTTCCTTCGCTGGCCGTGGGGGGAGAAGTTTTGACCCCTGTGGAAAGGGCGCGCAATCTGGGCATCCTCCTGGATGTACGGCTGTCCTTAGAAGAGCACATTGCAGCCGTCGCCAGGGGGGCTTTTTATCAGATTCGTCTGATCCACCAGTTGCGGCCCTTTCTGGATCTGGGCGCACTTCGCACAGTCACGTCCGCCCTCGTTATCTCCCGCCTGGATTATTGCAATGCTCTCTACATGGGGCTCCCCTTGAAGAGTCTCCGGAGGTTACAGTTGGTCCAGAATGCAGCCGCGCGGGTGATTGTGGGTGCCCCTCGGAGCTCCCACGTTACACCACTTCTCCGCAGGCTGCACTGGCTTCCTGTGGCCTACCGGATTCGATTCAAGGTGGTACTGATGGTATTTAAAGTGCTCCATGGCTCGGGACGTGGGTACTTACGGGACCGCCTACTGCCATCGTCAACCTCCTGCTGCCCAGTACGCTCCCACAGGGTTGCCCTACTTGGGGTACCGCCGCCTGGCTGTTGTCGGCTGATGGCCCCGAGAGTTCGGGCTTTCTCTGTGGGAGCTCCCTCCCTATGGAATGATCTCCCCCCGGAGATACGGGCTATGACGGATATTCTGACCTTCCGGCGCGCAGTGAAAACCCTATTTTTTAAGCAGGCTGGCCTGGCCCAGTAACTGTGTTTTGGTTTTAATTCAATTTTAATTGGGGTTTTATTGGTTTTTAATTTTTAATTGAATCCTTCGGATAGACACAGCCGGACCAAATTGTTTAATGTATTTTTAATTGTATTTATTGTATGTTTTTAGTAGGCTGTACACTGCCCCGAGTCCCTTTTTGGGAGAGGGAGCGGTATAAAAGTTTAGTTAATTTAATTTAATTTAAATTTAGATAAAAGTCAACAGAATTCAAGAAGGGTTTTGACGTAGACCGTTTGTGAGAACATAACAGTTCTAGTCTGATTGCTCACTTGATCCCATCCTGACTCTCTTTTTCTTATAGCTTCTCCCTCCAACATTTGTGCTTTCCTCCCATCAATATATATATATATATATATACTTTGTGTTACAACACCCTGTTAAGCCCCAATTAAGAGAGGAAGCATACTGCTTTCTTTTCTGTCTTTCGGCTCATCACCAGAGACCATACCGACAGAAAGCTATTTATTTCGTTGTCTTTTGTTTACATGTGTGTAAGATTTTGAGCTGATAAATAATTAAATAAGGGAGACTAGGATAGATTTATTTCAAGCTAGTTAGCTCTCTTCAGCTAGCCATACCGTTACTGGGATTCGAACCAGGGAAGTATTACATGTGAGGCAGTTGTAATTGCCACTAGACCACTGGTTCTATCCTGTTCAGCTGAGCTTAACAGGGTGTTGTAACACAAAGTATATACTTATTCCCCTGCCTCAGCTGAACAGGATAGAACCAGTGGTCTAGTGGCAATTACAACTGCCTCACATGTAATACTTCCCTGGTTCAAATCCCAGTAAGGGTATGGCTAAGCTGAAGAGAGCTAACTAGCTTGAAATAAATCTATCCTAGTCTCCCTTATTTAATTATTTATCAGCTCAAAATCTTACACACACACACACACACACACACACACACACACATATTTCACTCATTTATTCTTTCTTAAACACCATGTTATTTAATCCATCATCCCAAGGATAGCTGATTATTCTCCTATTGATGTTTTTCCTTCTCCTTGGCTTTCTTTCTGAACCGATATTGGTTTGAGCGTCCCTGAGATTCTTTCTGTTTTGATTTTCTATATGCTTCAAAGCACAATGAATTGCTGTGATTTTAATAGGCTTAATTGATATAAAAGTCTAATTTGTCTTCTACAATTTATCATTCTCCCAGCAGTATAAATAGTGGAAATCTTTGCCCATCTACCATATGTTTGCCAGATTTTTATTGCTATTAAAGTGTAAGAAGGCCAGTACAGAACCATTTCCTTTTCTGCATAGCTAACATCATTATCTAATTTCCCTTTTCTATCAAGATGGTTTTATTAAAATACATGAAAGTTTATAAAATATAATATTAGGGGATAAGATATAAGTGGAGGTGTTGTTTTCTCCTTGGTAGTACCTTGATTTAGCTGTTTAACTGTTTATTTGTTTGTCTGATTTGGTAATTCCTTGATTGGGATATTGGGTACAACACTCCAACTAGCACTGACAAATCGAAGAGTTGTATATAAGCATAGAGCAAACCCCACACCCTTCAAGCACTGAATATGTTACCTAGTCAGGTAATGAAATGTCTACAACCAAGCAACCCAACTCAGAAAACTCCCCAGACTCCACAAAAAAAAAAAAAAAAAAAACTCAGAACAGAAGACAATGACAAATTACCTCCATATTGTCATTAAGAAAACTCTATTGCCCCACACTTCTGAATTCACCAGGAGCTGTGTCAATTTGAAGATATATTTATCTTTCCATCATGTGTTTAATAATTTGTATCTCATTGGTCGTTAGTCATGACCAACTTGAAATTTTAGTCTTAGACAATTTTGAACTATGCTGTCTTCAGTCCACCCTAAGCATAATACATAAAATTATCTAATGCAATGTCCTATCCATCAATAACTAGCTACAATCACAACAATACACGAGCACACAATAGATACAAACTTAAGGTAAACCACACCAAATGTGATTGCAGGAAATATTACTTCAGCAACAGAATGGTTAATGTCTGGAATACACTATCTGACTCTGTGGTTTCTTCCCCAAACCTCAAAAACTTTAATCTTAGACTATCTACTGTTGACCTCACCCCTTTCCTAAGAGGTCTGTAAGGGGCATGCATAAGTGTCCCTGTCTTAATGTTCCCCTTTTATTCATATCCATTTCAAGTATTCATAATCATGTTTATACTTATATCTGTTATCTAATACATGCTTGACAAAATAAATAAATAAAAACAATTAAAAATAAAAAAAACTATTTTTTAAGGTTTATGGAAGCATAATTCCAGCTTTTCACAGTGTTGATGTAATTGTGGAGCCTCAGAACTTTTGAAATATTTTCCATAATTTTTTTTTTTGAAAGATTATCCATAGGATAATTTTCTTACTTGAACTCATAGTGTTCTTTATTTTCTGACATAAAGAAGGCTTTATGCTTAGTCTACTGTGAGCAACACCCAAGACATGTATTATCTGTCCCACCTGAATATGTTGTCGAGTATCTACAGGTAGCAGTTCTCCAATCTGGAAGGCATTCAGGGTCCATGTTTGCTTTTCCATTGAAGGGAGTCAGAAATAAATGGTAGGGGATATTTCAAATGGTGTATATTTGCATTGATTTAAAGTGGCCTCATCACTCTCGTCTACAAGGCTTGGAATAAGCAAGGCAAGGTAATAGCATTTATTGTAATGAAAACAGCTGTACAAACAGCATTTTGGATAAAGAGGGATCCAGGTTCTGTATGCTTTCTTTGAGCCGAGTGATTTGTGCCTTCACAAATTTGCCTTGTTTATTTTTGCTACCTTTTCTCGCAGCCTTTATCTCTGTGCAAACATGGAGCTGAAATGGCTGATGTAAGTTACTGTCACCTGGGCTGAGAGAAGTGATGTCTACATTTTAGATGCATCAGGGCTGTTGCTCTAAATCAGACAAAGTGACATGTGTTTCATTTCTAATAGGAGCTTTCTGGATGGTTTCAGGGGTTTACAGCTCCCAGGGCCCCCAAAATTCTGCACATCCCTTCCATTTTATAAAGACAGATATATTGCCTTGGACAAAATGTTTTACTTAGTCCATTCTGATGAACAACTGCAGGTAGACTGATAATCATTAATGACGTTCTCCCCTTCCATTATGGCTTGATTCACACACTAGGCCAAGTTCAGGAGAGGTAATAAGGTGTGGATTAAGTCTTTTTCAGGTACTGGATATTTACATTACAATTCATGGGTAATGAAATATAGGCATTTCTTGAGTTTAGATTTAAAAGGATCTGAGCTTAGATCTATGAAAAAAAGATTGAGATTGACTACCATAAAGAAAGCTGATTATAATAAATAACTTAATTATCTATCTAATCCCTTCTTTCAGAGGTGGCATCCAGCAGGTTCTGACCAGTTCTGGAGAACCAGTAGCGGAAATTTTGAGTAGTTCAGAGAACCAGCAAATACCACCTTTGACTGGCCCTGCCCCCATCTATTCTCTGCCTCCTGAGTCCCAGCTGATTGGCTGGGTCTTCTTTGGTTGTCATGCACAGAAGAACGGAGCTGGAAAGCAGGTTAGCAGGGTGGGGAAGGAATGGAGATTTTGTAGTAACCTTCCACTGCCATGCCCACCAAGCCATGCCCACAGAACCAGTAATAAAAAAAAATAATCTCATCCACTCCCTCCTTCTGACCAATTACTCAGGAGAAGAATCCCAATTCTTAATTACAGATTGAAATGAAACCTAAGGAGATCCTTCATAGGTGATCTAAAGCCACACAAAGATCACAAAACATCAAGGTTTCCAAGCTATGGGATGATGTAGTTGTACTTGTGTCAAACCTAGCATAGAAGAGCTATAGAAGAACCAAAAGGATTATGAGCATTCATTTTCTAAAACTGAAACAGATGTGATTGAACTGTTTGGATAATTTATAGTTGGGTAGTGCAGTGGTTAGAGTGCAGTACTGCAGGCTTCTTCTGTTAACTGCTGGCTGCCTGCAATTTGGTATCTCACCAGGCTGAAGGTTGTCTCAGCCTTCCATCCTTCTGAGGTGGGTAAAATAAGGACCCAGATTGTTGGGGGCAAGAGGCTATCTCTGTAAACCGCTTAGAGAGGGCTGTAAAGCATTGTGAAGCGGTATATAAGTCTAAATGCTATTACTGTCGCTATTGCTATTCCAACTTTTCCTGTGTAGTATCCCTCCCCAAATGTGTTGGAAATGCAACTTCAATTTCCAGCATAGGTTGAATTTGTTAATACAAGTCAAATACTTGCCTGAGCCAATTCTTTGCCATTGCTTATTAAAGAGAGATTTTTTTTTTTTAAATGAACTAACTGCTCCTCATTCTTTGCATTTATTTTCTCCAAATTAGCATGTCAAAAATGCAACTTCATGCTGTGCTTCTGAGCTTCTCAGAGTATCTGGTCATCTTTATTTAGAAACAGAATATAGATATATAGCTCTTTAGCCTGATCTTATAGAAAGATTATTTTGCTTTCTATGAGTTGAACAAAGTTTTAAGGAGTTATTCTTCAAAGCATTATTCTTATTATTACTGAAGTTAATTAATGGCTAATTTATAACCAACAGAATTCTTGTCTTCTTACTTTCCCTAACCAGTTAGCCATGTAGACTTGGTCACTGGAGTTGATCTGCCAAGAGTTGTCCTACAGCATTTCTAGTTTAACCAACTAACCAAGGCTAAAAACATTTCTAGTTTACAAGTGACATATTGTTGACATGAATTAACCAGTTCTAAAAGAATAGACATTAATGTGGTGATGAACTGATATACATGAACATTTATTCTCTGTAATGACTTTCTTATTCAAATTAAGTGTGTTGCTGGCACACCAATGTTCTCTATGTCATCTTTCTAAATCAATATTAAAATAAAATCCCTGTTATATCTAGAGATGCATGAGCATATATGCCAAGGTCATTTTTTTTATTACAATCCATTAAAAAAGAAATCACAAGGTGAAAGAGGGTATAGACAAAAATGTTAAATCATTTCTTTGCTGGAATAAGAAAAACCTTGGGTAAACAGACATTAAATTAGATTAAATTAGATCCAAGCTTTTATTGGATTGGCTCTGATTAACCGAATCATCTCCTTACCATCACCAAAATATCTGAGGGAGTGAGGGCCAATCCAAATTGGTGGGTAAATGGTTAAATGGAAAAGCAACTCACTTCAGGTGAGAAAGGAATAAAATTATTCCCCAGATCAAATTAAAAAGCGAGCCAGAAAAGAATTAATAAAACAGTAATGTTCACCCTGTATTCATAGTAATTTCCATGAACAGCTGACACTTGTATTTCTCTGGTGACATATAGCTTGAGATTAAAATTCTTAACAAATAGAAAAAATATTAGGATAATGCAAGTGCTTACCTAGAAAATCTTCTCATTTGATTCTATTGGTAATTAAGTTCTTCTTGTGTATATTAATTTTTTGATATGATTTTATCCAGGAAAATATATAGTTACAGAAATATTTGTAGCTAGGGTACATAAATTATATTTATTTATTTATTTGTATACATATTTACAATCATTTCTATGCTGCCAACTCACCAGATTCTAAAACATATGTATTATTGGTTAAAATGTACACATTTTATAGAGAGTTGCAGACAAAAAAAAAGAGCTTATTTTTTGAAATGAATTAAAATGATATGCACGTTTGAAAATTGAACTAGCAAGAAGTGAAAAGACATGCAAACCCGACATGGATTGTAAATAGACTGGATAGTTAGCCCTTCCTCCTTCCTCATAAAAACTAATGAGTGAAGACTCTCAAAGTAAAACAACAGTGAGTATCAAAATCTAAGCAACAAAAACAGTGAAGTTGTCTCTAGCAACACCAACAAAATTGGAGAGTTTGAAGCAGATTCATTCCACCAGTACAGAAGGCTTCGTTCTAATAAATTTCCAGACTTGAAATTTTAGACCTAGACAACCTAGAACTATGCCGCCTTCAGTTTGATCTAAGTATAGTACATAAAATTATATATTGCAATGTCCTACCTATCAATGAATACTTCAGCTTTAACCAAAATAATACAGGAGCACAAAATAGATATAAACTAAAGATAAACTGCACCAAACTTGATTGCAGGAAATACAACTTCAGCAACAGAGTAGTCAATGTCTGAATACTCTACCTGACTCTGTGGTTTCTTCCCCAAACCCCAAAATCTTCAACATTAGACTGTCTACTATTGACCTCACCCCTTTCCTAAGAGGTCTGTAGAGGGCGTGCATAAGTGCACCAAAACGTGCCTACCGTCCCTGTCCTATTGTTTCTTTTTTTCTTATTTGTATCCATTTCATGTATTTATAACCATGTTTATACTTATACCTGTTATCTAATAATTGTTTGACAAAATAAATAAAATAAATAAAAATAAATAATGTTCTGATCTGACTTGGAACTGTTCCTTTATACCTTTGAGAAAATCATGAAAACAAATATGACAGTTGGGCAGAATTTCAGAAATGGACCATCTTGATCTGTCGTTCATACTATATTTTATGTTTAGAATTGTTCTAAATTAAACCTGCTATCTTCTCCTTACAAAATTAGTTGTCTTTTTAGCGCTTTCTTGTCTTGCAATAGAAATAATAATATTTGGCAACAGAAAATATTGGATCTTTTAGAGGGTAGAGGGAAGAGCCTTGAGGAAGAAGAGCCACTGTCAATAGAATGGCCAGATAAAAAAATGTCTGATTCAGGACAGAAATCTAATGTGAGTAAACATCTCAGACAAGCTCTCATGAAGATAAGGGAAGGAGGGGGAGGGGGGAAACAGACTTGCAAGATTCTATTGCTTAAAATAAAATTAGGATTGACCTGGGTGACATTGAATTCCTCGTCTCATCTAGCTCAAAGGATTGACACATATCTCCTAGAATGTTCCAAAAGCTACTTTGCACATCAAGCAATTTTGTTTTATTCCACCCTTACATGTAACCAGCTTGCATTATGGCAGCTTAATGTGACTTCATCTGATGCATGATTGTACATAGCAGCTTCCGCTTCTCTTCCCTTTGAAAATTTGATTGCTTTGCTATATCCTTCCAAGAATGGCCTTCAGCTATTTCTTATCCCCTTGCAGCTCAACATACTATTTACTCAGCCATGCATTAACTTCCACATAGACCAAAATCTATTGTCTTTACATTGTTTGGAATAAATTAATTTTGTTAAAAAAAATGTAATGGTTATGGCCGCTACCCTGCTTATTTGTCAGGATTTGACTACTGAAACACAAGATGAAAAATTTAAATGTCAGTTTGAAATTCTCTTCTATCCCTGCCTCTAAATCAAGAATCATTTACATGCTGGCTTTTATAATATGTAAGACAATTTTCTTGAAATTTCTGGTTCAAACTTCAAACTTTGGTCCCATCTTATCATACCTATGCACATACAGTTTGTTAGTTAGCATATATTTTTCTTTCCATTACATAGACAGAACACCTCTAATGATTTATTCCACTCAAAAGATACATTTCAGTGGTTATGAATTTCTCTTGAGTTCTCTTATCCTTAGCAAAAGATATGTGTGAACACCTTTCCTTTAAGAGAGATTTTTTTCCCAGTGACCTGCAGTTTCCTTGTAGTTAAATCCCATGGGGACAAAAAAGAAATCCCTCAAAAGTTTTTTTTTCTTTTTTAGTTTTTCTCTCTTTCCCCTCCAGATAAAGTATTGAAGCCATCAAGGGATGTTAACAGCAAGATGGAGAGATTTGCAACAATAAAGACCATGGCATTTTCACTATCTTGCATCAATGAAGTCAGTTTAAAAGCATCACCAAAATCAATTATAGAACCTTTTGAATGAGAAAATGGAAGGCCTTTTGCCATTTGCTTGTTTCAAACTGTGGATTCAGAAGCCAGTCACCACTTTAAGATAGATTGGTTATAATATGGACCTGTATTTTGAAATGTAATTGAATCAAGACATGGCTGATTGGAAACTGGGGAGGGGGGAATTAACAAGGTCAAAAGCCAGAGTAATTCAGGGAATAGAAAAAACAAATTGTCCTTAATCTTAACTTCTGGTGCATCTGATCATGCTCAAGTAGGGTTTTCTTTTTCTGAAATTGACCTTCCAATCAATTTTTGTTTTGTTTTTTTAAAAGTGTGTTCTCCAATTGTAAAGAGCAAGACAACAGTGTGCGGTGGCAGCCAAAAAAAGCCAATGCAGTCCTAAATTGCATTAACAGAGATATACAATCAAGATCGAGTGAGATACTAATACCACTCTTTAAAGCCTTAGTAAGACCACACCTAGACTACTGCATCCAGTTTTGGCCATCACAGTATAAAAAAAAGATATCGAGATTCTAGAAAAAGTGCAGAGAAGAGCAACCAAGTTGATTACGGGACTGGAGGCTAAAACATACAAAGAACAGTTGCAGGAAGAGGCATGGCTAGTCTAGTGAAGAGAAGGACCAGGGGAGATATGATAGCAGTATTCCAATATTTGAGGGGCTGCCACAGATAGGAGGCAGTCAAGCTATTTTCCAAAGCACCTGAAGGCCAGACAAGGAATAATGGATGGAAACTGAACAAGGAGAGATTCAACCTGGAAATAAGGAGAAATTTTCTGACAGTGAGAGCAATCAACAGGTGGAACAGAAGTTGCCTTCATAAGTTGTGGGAGATTCATCTCTGGAAGCTTTCAAGAAGAGATGGGATTGTCATCTGTCAGAAATGGTGTAAGGTCTCCTGCTTGGACTAGATCCCTTCCAACTCTGTTAATCTGTATCTGTATAAGTGGTTAAGTCATCAGGCTAGAAACCAGGAGACTAGTGAGTTCTAATTCTGCTTTAGTGTAAAATCAGCTTTCTCAGCCCTAAAAAAAAGCAGCAAACCACTTCCAAGGTCTTGCCAAGAAAACTGCAGGGATCTGTCCAGGCAGTTTCCAGGAGAAAATACTCACTGGAAGGCATCTCTCCTCTTTCCAGTAGTAGTTGGACAGTAGCAGGCATAATGAAAGTTGCTTTAGGATCAGTGGTTCAGGTCTCACAATAAGCCAAGGTGGCACGGTGGTTAGAATGCAGTACTGCAGGCAACTTCTGCTGACTGCCAGATGCCAGCAGTTTGGCAGTTCGATTCTCAACGGCTCAAGATTGACTCAGTCCTATTGCTATTAGGAGCCCTGGTGGCATAGTGGTTAGAATGCAGTATTGCAGGTAACTCTGTCCATTGCCAGCAGTTCGATCCTGACTGGCTCAAGGTTGACTCAACCTTCTATCCTTCGGAGGATCCAGATTGTTGGGGGTAATATGCTGACTCTGTAAACTGTTTAGAGAGGGTTGTAAAACACTTTAAAGCAGTATATAAGTCTAAGGGTTATTGCTATTGTTATAAACAAAGCAGCCATACCCTTTTCAGCCAAGGCTATTTGCTTAGAGAGGACTGTAAAGCACTGTGAAGCAGTATATAAATCTAAGGGCTATTCCTATTAGGAACCCTGGTGGCAATGTGGTTAGAATGCAGTATTGCAGGATAACTCTGGCCACTGCCAGCAGTTTGATCCTGACCAGATCAAGGTTGACTCAGCCTTCCATCCTTCCAAGGTGGGTAAAATGAGGACCTAGGTTGTTGGGGGCAAGAGGCTGACTCTGTAATCTGCTTAGAGAGGGCTGTAACACACTGTGAAGCAGTATATAAGTCTAAGTGCTATTGCTATGGGCAGAGCCGCCATACCCTTTACAGACCAAGCTATTTGTGTGCAGATCTTTGCATGTGTTTGTGCCAACAGTTTGAGTTTTCCTTGAAGCTCAGATTCTCTACGGTCTAGGAGATTAAATTTTAAGTTGCTGGCTCTGTTCCCAACTGGCTTTGTTCACAGCAGTGCACCAGACTGTAAATGTTGCCATCTCTTTGAAAGAGCCTTTGTTATCTTGAAAAAAACATGTCGGTATTTAAAATAGCCGTACCCCTTGTTAAGCAATCTACCCTCAGGCAGCCCAGAAAAGCAAAAAATGCATTTGAATCCAATAAAATCTGAATGTTAAGGAAAAAATAATCATCATCACAAAATACAATGATAAAATATACAACATACTGTAAGAGTTCATAGGCAACCCTATCAAGGATTATGGAATTGCCAAGATGAATAAGAAAAAGTTGCCTCATTGAGAATATATATTTAGTTCCTAAAGACAATTTACTGGAAATGTCTTGGTATCATAATGATATCAATCACAGAGAGATGTCTAAATTTGCAATGTCTTACAAGTCACTCAGGCATGTGAGGTTAAATAACAAAGAGCCAGAAAATAAAATAATTAAACTTGGGTGATGGTGGTGAGGGAATACAATTGTTACACATGCTATGTTTTGGTTTTTTTTGCACACAAATCTATAAGAACATCCTTGTAACTTGCTTTTCACTTAAGAGATACCATAGGGCTTGTCTCATTTCTCTTACTGAAGCTTGCAGGTAGCTTATACAAATTCTTAGCTTGTGAAAGTCAATGATTTATTCCAGCGTTTTTTTTCTTTTTTCTTTCCAACTTGGCAACTTTAAGAGATGGGGACTTCAAATCCCAGAACTCCCCAGCCAGCAAGTTACAATGCAAAGCAAGTTACTACATTACAGAACCCCTGATTATGACATCGAACATGCAAACAAGCTAAATACACTACTAACATGGGCAGCATTCTGCCCACACGCTTTTATCTTTCTTGGTGACTTCAATCTATCTCATATTAACTGGACCCTTAACGAATGTACAACTGAACCCACACATGCAACCTTCTACAATGCAGTAACAAATCTGGGACTAGAACTAGTAACCAACAACACTAGACTTAACAACTGCCTTGATCTCATCTTCTGCAATAGTTTGAATTCAATTTACGGAATACAAATTAAATAACCCTTTTCCAACAGTGACCACAACATGATTGACTTTTGTCTCAACATACATCCACACAAAATCATCACAATGACGGAATCCCCAATTATAACTTCAAAAAAGGCAACTGTGATTTTATAAACAACGATCTCTCATCCCTTGATTGGCAATTTCTATTCTCTGGATGCAATACTGTAGAAGACCATTACAATATATTTTTAGTTGAAGTCAAAAGAGTCATCAAACTATATGTATCGTTAACAACTCCCAAAACCAGAAAAAACAAATTACCCAAAACAATAAGGAAGCTTCAATCCAAAAAGAAATCACGGAAAAACAAATCTGGTCATGTTGCCAACTTCAAAAGCCGATACAAAAATTTATGCCACCAGATAAAAACTGAATGCACTAATTATCACATTAAATAAGAAGAAAACCTTCTTATGCACCAATTCCACACGTGCTTTCTACAATTTTGTAAACAACAAATTAAAAGAATCAAGGTCCATCCCACCCCTGAAAGGACCTAATGGTAAAGTCTGCAATGACGACACTATTAAAGCCAACATCTTTAACATATTCTTTGGCTCAGTATTTGTAAACAGCAATGGATCATGCCCAGTATTTCCTAGCTGAACCACAGACAACTACAATGATCTAATCAATGATCTAAAAGCACTACACAATCTAAAACCATCTCTATCTATCGGATGGAAGATGTGCATATTTCTTAAAAAAGCTATCCACTGCCATAACAGAACCTCTAAGCATAATCTTTGAAAAATCTTTCAGGACCAGCTCCTTGCCAAAACTATGGTCACAAACCATGGTCATCCCCATTTTCAAAAAGGGAGACTCCAGCTTAGTTGAAAATTACAGACCAATCTCTTTATGCTGCGTCACCTGTAAAGTCATGGAATCAATTATTAACCAATCCATCATCCTCCACTTAGAAACAAACAATCTACTCTCTAATGAACAATTTGGTTTTGGGAAAAAACTATCATGTAATCTGCAACTCTTACATTGCAAAAACATATGGACTACACAACTCGATCAGGGCAAAGCAATAGATGCAATCTACATAGACTTCTGTAAAGCCTTTGATTAAGTGGTACATGACAAACTACTCCTAAAACTAAAATCTTACAGTATCTCTGGACACCTGCATAACTGGATAGAAGCATTCCTGTCAAACAGACAACAAATGGTCAAAATTGGAAGCGTCCTATCAAATTCTGTACCTGTCAACAGTGGTGTCCCCCAAGGCAGTGTTCTAGGACCAACTCTTTTCATACTTTACATAAATGACCTCTGTGATCATATCAAGGGCAACTGCATTCTCTTCACTGATGATGTAAAGCTATTCAACACTATAGACAATACTGCTACCCTTCAAAAAGACCTTGACTATGTATCAGAATGGTCAAACAAATGGCAACTTCAAATCTCAACAAATAAATGCTCTGTCCTACATATTGGCAAAAAAATAAATAAATCAGAAAATAAAATACAGGCTGAATAGTCAAGACCTTGTTGATGATCCAAACTCTGTCAAGGATCTTGGAGTACTCATCTCAAATGACCTAAGTGCTAGAGCCCACTGTAACTACATAGCCAAAAAGGCGTTAAGAATTGTTAATCTAATCTTATGTAGCTTTTTCTCTGGTAATATTACACTAATAACTAGAGCATACAAAACATTTGCTAGACCAATACTCAAATACAGGTCATCAGTCTGGAACCCACATTATGTATCTGATATTAACACAGTTGAGAAAGTCCAGAAATATTTTACAAGAAGAGTTCTTCACTCCTCTACTCATTGCAGAATACCATATGCCACCAGACTCGAAATTCTAGACCTTGAAAACCTAGAACTATGCTGCCTTCGGTCCGATCTAAGTATAGTATATAAAATCATACATTGCAATGTCCTACCTGTCAATGAATACTTCAGCTTTAACCATAATAACACAAGAGCAAACAATAGATACAAACTCAAGGTTAATCATACCAAACTTGATTGCAAGAAATACAACTTCAGCAACAGAGTGGTCAATGTCTGGAATACTCCACCTGATTCTGTGGTTTCTTCCCCAAACCACATAAACTTTAACCTTAGACTTGACAAATAAATAAATAATAATAATAAAGAGTCCACACACATCAAAAAGTTGCCAAGTTTGGGGAAACAATAAAACAAACACTTAGGTTATTCTAACAGTGGACTCTGCTGCATCAATACACAACTAATAATACAGAGGGGAGAGTTACCCTGAAGAGGATTAGGGGCAGTGGTGGTATTCAAATTTTTTTACTACCGGTTCTGTGGTGGGCGTAGTGTGGCTCGATGGGCATGGCTTGGTGGGCATGGCAGGGGAAGGATACTGTAAAATCCCCTTTTCCACCCTGCTCCAGGGGAAGGATATACTGTAAAATCCCCATTTCCACCCCACTCCAGGGGAAGGTTACTGCAAAATCCCCATTCCCTCCCCACCTCACCAACCTGCTTTCCAGCTCTGTTCTCCTATGCAGGGCAACCAAAGACCCAGCTGATCAGCTGAGACTCAATGGGAGGCAGAGAATAAATGAGGGCAAGGCCAGTCAAAAGTGGGATTTGCCATTTCCACTAACAGTTCTCCGGAACTGGCCAGAACTGGCTGAAATACCACCTCTGATTAGGGGCATCTTTGGATATTTTGGGGCCAAAATTCTCAAGGTCTCCCCAAAATATAAAATCTACCAGTAGGGAAGTGGGCAAACGCTTCCCACTTTTTTACATCTATGTGTAAAGTATATGCATATTGTTTACTCCAGGTGTATAGTTTACATTTGTATTTTTACAAACCTCCTTTCATCTATGGATAAGAGTGGAGAGTGGAAAAAACTCTTTTCATTTCCCAGAAATGTTAGTTGTGACGCTTTGTTTTGTTTTGCAACCTTTTTCTTCTCTCTCACTCTTTTACATCTGTTTTAGATGTGTTTTATGACTAAGCTTTTTAAATATATAATCATTGCTTTTCCTTTCCCTCAAATTTCTTTTTTTTTTTTTGCTTCCTTGACAGAAGCAAAGAATTTTATCCTGCAGTTTTTGATGAATCATATATAATCATTTAGCTCTAGAAAACAGAGATGGCATGGGGGGGGGATAAATTCTAGTGAACATCTTAACTACAAAGATCTTTTTTAAAAAGAGGTGTTATGCTATTTGCTCGATCTGATTGTAATTTTTATCCGTTAAAAAAAAAAAAGAATAAAGCACGAATAGGTTTTATTTTTTTAATGCTCTCCTTTTACCAAAAGATGGCAGCAGAAGATTAAAAGAAACGAGAAATCTTGTTGGAAGGAATAATTGTGCACCAAGCAGCGATAGGTAGCCCCATTAACATGTTGCTCTCATTCCTGCAGTATGAAATGAATCTTGAAAGGACAAAGGACACTGTTGTTGTTGTTTTTAAAGTTATGAACCACTTTAGGATGGACACACACACACACACACACACACACACACACAATCCAAGTAGCAAACTATGCAGAGAAGCTTCAGAGACACACCAACTAACACAAAGTGGCAAAGTGGAAGATGCTGGCAAGAACAGCATACACTGAATGGCACAACCACATAGTTGGCATTGGGTACAGGAATATCTGCAGAGAATATGGGCTAGATGGCTGGGTGTGTGATTTGGGGGGCATTCTCTCCATCAGCCCAGCAAACTTCACACCATTGTGGTTGTGGAGAGAATAGGTGCAGGGGTAGGATTCTACCAGTTCGTACCTATTCGCTAGAACCGGTTGTTAACATTCTAAGCAGTTTGGAGAACCGGTTGTTAGAAGAAATTACTGGCCTAATCCTGTAAGGAAGGCAGGAAGGAAACATTCTGGTGTTGCTTACAGAAACTGCCTCTCCATTAGCCCTTATTACATTCTTGGCAAGACTAGACTTCCTGTCTCAGGAACGTCTTTGGAGTTTTTTTCCCCTCCTTTGCTGATACTTTGCTTATGTGGAGTGACCATCCAAAGTTACAATGTCACTGAAAAAAGTGACTTACGACCATTTTACACACTTACAACTGTTGCAGCATCCCCACAGTTATGAGAGGCCAGGCGAGGAGATGCGTGCCTCTATGTGAGTGATATTGAGTTGGCCAAACCCAGCCTGTCACATGACCACCAAGCCACATCCACCCAGTCACATGACCACCAAGCCATGCCCACCACCTAAGCACAGCCACAGAACCAGTTGTTAAAAATTTGAATCCCACCCTTGAATAGGTGAGAGGCGTATTAGCTGTGCTTAACATTTTGAGTTTTATATAAATGTGAAAGCAACCTCTTCTTTCTCCCCCTACAAAGCAGAATTAGAAGGGACCTTGGAGGTCTTCTACTCCAGCTCAGACAGAAAACTCTATACCACTTCAGACAAATGGTTGTCCAATCTCTTCTTAAAAACCTTTAATTTTGGAGCATTACCCATGGAATAATATTTAGCCGAAAGGATTAATCTATAATCTTGAGTAATAGGTTTGCTTAGTTTAGATTTTGGAGAAGATGAAAAAATGTTCTAGCACGACTAAATCACAACCACACTGAATTGTTCTAATGCACTTTGCTTATTCTCTCTCTCTCTCCCTCCTCCCTCCAACCTTGGAAATTTCAATTCAAGCAAAACATACCAGCAAGAATATTATTACACCGGCTTCAGGAAGCTACTTTTCGTTATACAAACTGGTTAACCTGAAATGTGTTTATGAAGGATGGACTATGTCTAGGTGTTCTGATCCAAACCCTTTTCCAATAAAACAAACATGAACCAAAGGGAACAGAAACTTTTTAATGATTCTTACGAATCCCCGGTTAAAAGGCTGCTGCAAACTAATTAACTTTGATAAGCACAAGCCTTGCCAATACTGTGAGAGGCTGCCAAGAATAACAGATAAGAAATATTATACAACACAAGAGTCTTCAAATACCAACTTAAGATACTGCAATGTCCATGAGGCTGGAGTTTCAAAACGTCTTTGCTTCCTGCAAAGAACGTCTGCTTCACAGCTGGCTTTTATCTTCTTGAAGGAGGGGCCATTACCTTGCAGCCTTACTCCCAAGTCGCCCGTGCTGCTGCAGCTGCTCTTTCCTGCGAGCAGCCCTGTGCACACTGGGCACAGGCTTCTCAGGAATCTCCTCATTGCTGCTGCCAACCCTCACAATCTCTGAAGGCCTCTAACGGTCCTGGACCCTCATCTGAGTCCTCACTCCCCTCAACCGTCCACACTTGCTGCCAGCTAACCACAACACTAGGTATTCTATAAGATCAGAGAAAGAATGGCCACACATTTTCAATTTTATTTATTTTCTGACTTTCTTTTCTTATCTTACATACCTATGAGTATGTAAGCATTACAAAAAAAACCCTTTTTAAAAAAATATATATTCTAAGTGAGCTTGTTTGGAACGTTGTATTAGAATATGTGGAATGTTTGTGCTTTGTTTAGCTGAAGTACTCCTCTCTTTTCCCTACTACAAAATGCTTCCCCCCCTCTCAAAAAAAGAAAAATAAGCAGAAAGAAAGAAATGAAAAACCAGAACAATTGACCCTTTAAATTATGGAGAGAATTTCAGTAGAGAACTTTAGAAGCATTCTTACCGTTGTCTCCGTCAAATCATAAAGAGACACTTCATCAGCTTATGGTATCCATTAGTGTTGCCTTGACATTTTCTTCTAGCTAGAGTAACGCTCAAAATGAATTGATGTGAAGTAGACAAAGCTTCACTTGAAACTTACTTCCAAAGGAGTTAAACAATTAAGAACTTGAGGAAAATACTATTACCATATATATTTTTAACAATTTAGGGGGTTGGGAAGCAGACTGTTACAGTGAAAGTCAATTCTACCCTATAGCCGGAAACATAACAACAACAACTACTATTACTACTACTACTACTACTACTATTACTACTATTACTACTACTACTACTACTACAGCAACAACAAAAAACTGTACTACTTAGGATGTTGGCAGCAACCTGTATCAACCATTAGCACCAGTCACTGGTATCTGTGATACATTTTTAAATGTTCAGTTGACTGAGTTTTATGTTTAATGAATAAAAGAGACACAACAACAACAATAACAACAACAGCAACAACAACAACAACAATAGACTTTATTGTCTTTGTACATAGAATAGAATTCTTTATTGGCCAAGTGTGATTGGACACACAAGGAATTTGTCTTGGTGTAAATGCTCTCAGGGTACATAAAATAAAAGATACATTTGTCAAGAGTCAAGAATCATCAGGTACAACACTTAATAATCTTCATAGGGTACAATAAGCAATCAAATCATACTAGGAAACAGTCAATATAAATTGTAAGGATACAAGCGACAAAGTTACAGTCATACAGTCACAAGTGGGAGGGGATGGGTGATAAGGAGTGATTCATTGTATACCATGTATACAACGAAATTGGTATAACCAATGATGCCATATTATATTCTGAACTCCGTTGATGTGTTTATCACCACTGGGGAATTTTGACATATGATTTCTTTAATTGGAGACCAGGGACTACAAGTGAAGAAGCCTGAGGCTATTTTTCTTTTCCTTTAGAACCTTGGTTAAGCATTTATAAGTTATGACTTTGAAGGTGACTTTGTGCCCTTATCTGCATCAGGATATTGTCAAGAGTTGGTTAAAGGTCTCACCCGAATGCCTGCTCGGAATAGAAGACAGGAAGGAGAGTAGAAAGGACATTTAAACCTTATTGACCCAAGTGAAGTAAAGGTCAACCCCTAACCACTTTCCGTGACATCCTTTTCATTGGATTGAATGGTCTTTGCTGCCACAAGAAATGTTTCTCCAAACAGAAAGTTTCTCACCTCATTTTTGTACAGGTAAAGGTTCTGCTAAAGGTATAACAATAGTTCAGAATAGTTTCGTCTACCTTCTCTCAAATACTTCATTCATAAAAAGGCACAATCCAAACAATCCAATTAAAACACAATCCAATGCAATGGAAATGAAACAGTGAGTATGAACTGCTTCAAAAATATTGGAATATAAGTGCAGGATCAGATCCCACTCAAGAAAATATATATTCATTCAATTTACAAGCTGCTTCCAATAAAAGATTGTCATGTTATATTATAATATTATAATATTTAAATAATTATCTTTAAAGAAAGGTATTTAAAAAAAGTATCTTTCACAATGTAGCATTTAGCATCTTTTCTTCCCACCCTGTCTTCAAAAATTAGATATTTTTAATTCTTTTCCCCTGATTGAGTTGGCTCTGTTCAGGAGATGGAGTGCCTAACTATTGGCAGAATTTTTGGCTTGTTGTGGAATTCATTCCACCTCTACGTATGTTAATTTCTACACAAGGCAATGAAGTTATCAGATATTAACTGGACCAAGTAAAGTCCATGACTGAGTTGAATAGAGAATTACCCCAGCTAAATGTACAACTGCAGCCTCAGTCTTTCAAGAAAAACCTTCAATAAAATGCCTTTGTTTAGATCTCCCACTTCAGATGCTTATTCGATTTAATTAAAGTTGCTGAGATCACTCGGTATCTTAAACTAATGCTTCTCAACCTTGGCAGCTTGAATATGTGTGGACCTCAATACCTGGAATACCCCAGCTAGCATTCTAGGAGGTGAAGTCCACACATCTTAAAGCCACCAAGGTTAAGAAACACTGCCTTAAACTGCAAGCTAACCAAAATGGAGTGCATTCACAGACTAATCTAAGCAGTGGTGGTATTCAGCAGGTTCTGACCAGTTCTGGAGAACTGGCAGCAGGAATTTTGAATAGTTTGGAGACCCAGAAAATCCCATCTCTGACTGGCCCTGCCCCCATTATGCTCCTTCTCCCAAGTCCCAGTTGATCGGCTGGGTCTTCTTTGGTTGCCCTGCATAGGAGAACAGAGCTGGAAAGCAGGCTAGTGGGGTGGGGAAGGAATGGGGATTTTGCAATAACCTTCCCCCAGGAGTGGGAATAGAGATTTTACAGTAACCTTCCCCTGCCATGCCCACCAAGCCAAGGTGATATTCAGTTGGTTCTGACCAGTTCTGGAGAACCGGTAGTGGAAATTTTGAATAGTTCGGGGAACCTGAAAATACCACCTCTGACTGGCCCCGTCCCGATCTATTCTCTGCCTCCCGAGTCCTGGCTGATCAGCTGGGTCTTCTTTTGTTGCCCTGCACAGGAGAACAGAGTTAGTGGGATGGAGTGGGAATTGAGATTTTGTAGTATCCTTGCCCTGCCACACCCACCAAGCCACTCCACACCCCACACCCACAGAACTGGTAGTATTTTTTTTAAAAAAACCCACCACTGAATCCAAGGTATTCTAAAATTCAGCGATTCGTGAAAACCAAGCTGAACATGTTGTACGAACACCAGCTGCTCATTTAATCCATCAAATTTGTTGCATGAACACAGCTAATATGTACACTGGTTCTTACGAGAATCAAGTTTGTCCATGAGGGTGATGGAATCATTCTTCTTGTTAATCATCCTATCTGGATAGCCTTCTGTTCATATTCTCCCCAAAGTTTACACGGGGTTGATGAGATAGAGATAGAATAGAATAACAGTGTTGGAAGGGACCTTGGAGGTCTTCTAGTCCAACCCCCTGCTCAGGCAGGAAACCGTATACCATTGGTGTAGGGCTTCTAATCTCTTCCAGAGTTGGAGAATTCACAACTTCTGGAGGCAAGCTGTTCCACTGGTTAATTGTTCTGTCAGAAAAATTCTACTTAGTTCTCTCCTTGATTAGTTTCTATCCATTGTTTCTTTTCCTGTCCTCAGTTGCTTTGTAGAATAGCTTGACTCCCTCTTCCCTATCTGCTCTGAGATATCAGAACACTACTATCATGTCAACCCTGGTCCTTCTTTTCATTAAACAAGACATAACCAATTCCAGCAACCATTCTCCAGTTTCCTAATCATCCTTGTTGCTCTTCTCTGCACTCTTTCAAGAGTCTCAACATCTTTTTTACATTGTGGTGATGTAAACCGTGGTGATTTTTTTATATTGTGGTGATGTTACATTGCATCCAACATGTTGTCTATAGCAACCCTCCTTATTTCTGGTTCTGATATCCTTCTCCGTTTCCAAAATTGGGCATTCAGCCATTGTGTCCTTTCCTTCTCATATTGGTCAGAGTAATGCAACACCAAAATCCTTAAATGGCAGATTTATTGATATATTTTTGAGAAAAAGCAAAAGTTTGGATGTGATTAGTAGCAATGTTCACATGGAAGTCCTAAAGTGACCTACTTTCTAGTCTGCTTATTTTTAAAGTTCCCACTTTAAAAAGTAGACTGCTTAAGAAAGACTGTATGTCATTAGTGATGAGTAGTTTACAATCTAAGCTGTTGTGGGAAAGGAAAAAGCTGTTTTATAGCAGAACGTGGGTAAAGTTACTCTGCAGGCATGCATTGCTTAAAACTTTGCATATTCATGTCAGTCTCTATCTTGTCAGACACACTATGAATCCTTTTACATTTTTTAAGATGTTCAAGGAGCTTTGAGAGAGAGAGAGAGGGACAGAGAGAGAGAGAAGGATGTCTTAGATAAGCCAGATATAGGAAGGGTCCCAAAGGGAATCTACGAATGAGTGGGAAACTAGTAAAATTAGCATTTTAATAGAATTATTTAGTGACTTGTTTCTGTAGACAATTGTACCCACTACAATGAACTGGTGTCTGAGTGGTTTTTTTTTAAAAAAAAAAAACATCATTTTTACTACAACAACAGTGTAATAAAAATGGTAGGATCAAAAAGGTAAAATCAGACATAATAATCCAATAAAAACCGGCAATCAATCATTCAGTTGTGGCATTCTGATCTGCCATGGTGTTTTCAAAATTGCTCGATCTTTGAGCCAAGCCTAAGAACCACAATGCAGACAGGAATAGTTACTGAAAAATGATCCCCATGAATCTCATTTGCATGATCGATACAATAAGTTTCTGGGTGGGGTCCAGGGACAGAATACAAATAAAGTTGCCACCGGTTCGGTGGGCATGCCTTGGTGGACGTGCTTTGCACGCGTGCACGCACTTTGCGTGCACACGTGCACCAAACACACACTTTGCGCAGGCACAGAGAATTCCTCCTGCAAGCCTGCACGATGCCGGTTGCTGCAGCAGCTGCTGCGCGGCGCTATTCTGCACCACGCAAAGCAGCTGTGCTTCGAATTCTGGCCATAAAAGTGAGTATAGGAGACTGGGCGGGCGGCGGAGAAAACTGGTTCTCTCTCTGCTGCTCATCGCCGCTACCGGCTCTCCAGAACCGGGCAGAACCGGTCGCATTTCGTCTCTGGTGTGGTCTAAGAGTGTATCAATTCTGCTTAAAGATGGTGGATACAACAAATGTAGAGAGCAATGTAGGAAAACCAGCACCAGAAACCCAGAGGAAGTCATTGCTAGGCTTTGAGCACTGATGTAATGTTCTGATGCTCACTCATTCTGGATTAACTGAAGCTGTTTTCAAAAGATATGCTATATGGAGCAGATTGTAATAATTATGATAAAAACTCTGGGTTGCCAGCTGTGGATAGATCCCAACTAGTACATCAAACAAAGCTAGTCAAGAGCCATTCATACATCACCTCTATTAAAATGTAGCTCTGAATTCAGGAATTCACTTGAAGTCTTCCTGAATTCAGAGCTACATAACTTGCAGGTCTTCTTGAATCCAGAGCTACATTTTAATGGAGGTAATGCCTATCGATGGCTCTTAACTAACTTTGTTTGAGGCAGTGTTACATAACTGAGAAGCACCACCAGACCTGTCAGATAATCTTAATAGGCAAGACACAATTCCTTCATTTATTCCTTCACAATATATTCTAGATTCCATCATAATTCCATCTCTGGAATTATTTATTTTAAAACTCCATGTAAATGTCTATACATAGTTGAACTTTTTATGAATATTTCAATCAGCTACAGAGTCTCTTAGCTTAGAAGTAAGTTTCCTAAATGAACATGCTGAAGTAGGACATTCTTGTCTGAAAGAGGTTGTATTCCGAATCAAGCATCCAACAGATAGTATATTATTTACCTGGATAATTTAGTGATGTGTCTTTCAGTCTCAATCTGTTAAAGATCATAGAGAGTCCCTATATTACCCACCCACAACCAAATCAGGGGTGGTAGTCTACCAGTTTGGCCTGGTTTGGCCGTACCGGTAGCTTCGAGGATCATCTGTGAGCGAACTGGTTTGCTCCGATGATCAGCTTGCTAGGCCCTCACACCTGCCCTGCCTCTATTCTGACCTTTGTTTCCTGGTTTTCAAGCTCAGCTGCTGCACGTCAGCTGTTTAACACACATGCAATCCTAAATTGCATTAACAGAGGGATACAATCAAGATCAAGTGAGGTACTAATACCACTCTATAAAGCCTTAGTAAGACCACACCTAGAATACTGCATCCAGTTTTGATCCCACAGTATAAAAAAGATGTTGATATCTAGAAAAAGTAGAGAAGAGCAACCAGGATGATGAGGGGACTGGAGGCTAAAACATACAACGAATGGTTGCAGGAACTGGGCGTGGCTGATCTAGTGAAGAAAAGGACCAGGGAAGATATTATAGCAAGTCTTCCAATATCTGAGGGGCTGCCACAGAGAGGAGGAAGGGGTCAAGCTATTTTCTAAAGCACCCGAAGGCCAGACAAGGAATAATGGATGGAAACTGAACAAGGAGAGATTTAACCTGGAAATAAGGAGAAACCTTCTGACAGTGAGGACAATCAACCAGTGGAACAGAAGTTGCCCTGGGAGCGCCATCACTTGAGACTTTCAAGAAGAGATTGGACTGCCATTTGTCAGAAATGGTGTAGGGTCTCCTGCTTCGGCAGGGGGTTGGACTAGATGACCTATAAGGTCCTTTCCAACTCTGATTATCTGTTATCCGTGTTAGGGAGAGTGCAGGATTGCAGGAGAAAGTCAGTAGCAAACCTTCTGTGCAGGCACAAAGCATGCAGTTGGTGCGCAAAGTGTGCCCACCAAGCCACACCCACAGAACCGGTGGTAAAAGAATTTGAATCCCACCACTGAACCAAATACCAGCAAAATATAACAAATAACAAAAGTTCAATGTTAAAGTTTTACATATTTTTTCTCGGTTCCCACAATCTTCTCCAATACCTCTATTCTTCAAAAAAAAAAAAAAAGGATTCATAATCAAAACAGTTGATAGACTAGAAAGATAAAATATTTTGCTGGAATGTTAAAAAACAAATAACATCTGTGTCTTTTCTTGGGGTGGCAAGTGATGGTGAAAGACAGCAGTATGATCCTGCAGCCCTTCACAGGAAAGCACGATCCTGCAAAGACATGGCTGCCTTAAAGGTTAGCAGACAAGAATCCCCCTCCCCCATTTCCCAGTGCACTGCAAGAAGTGTGTTTGGCACAGAATCAAAAGCACTGCCCAACCTTATAGAAATATAGTTCATTTTGAGCGTATTTAGTTGGAGCTATCCTCAGTTTAAAGCTTTATGAAGCAGCATGTGCATTATGATTTTGCTGATGGTACATTTGACTGTACCCTTACATTCCTTGACTATACCCTTAGGTTATTAAGAACAGTTTGCTTCAGATCAAAGAGAGTTAATTTGGAATTTATTAGCGGCTGCAAGAATTTTAACTGAAAAGTACATCCTACCCTTTACTAAAAGAATGGTTAAAGAAAATTCAGTAATGTGGAGTAAAAATAAAGACAGGTTTGGGCTTGGGGGAAAAAAATCCCCAGTAATAATAAGAGCTGAAAGAATATATTTTCCCCTTTCCTTTTGATGTTTTGATAGAGATAAAAGAATCTTTCTTGGTTATAAATATTGCAATAATTTGAAGTATCATTTTAATTATATCTAGGTAAAAACAGTTATGGATATGTTTGGAAGTAGTTTTCCTGATGGAATTAAGTGTGGGAATGTCTCTGACCACATATTGTGTATTGCTTGGTAGGTGGCTTGGATACACAGTTGCCTGCATGAAAAGTTGTATTCAAACAAATGTCAATGACAGAAACTACTTTTGCATGCTGCAAGATCCAGAGCCAATCTTTGGAAGGCAGCAGAAGCAAACATCTAGGATGTAGAATTATGGATTTCCCCAGTGTAATAAGAGTCCTGGCATGCTGTAGAAATGCATCTCTTTACTTGACTTGGTTAAGTACCTTGTGCAAATATTGTGATGTTTCTTGCAGCATTGTTGTAAAATGGAGGGTAACTTGGAAATTAGTAAGGCTTTCTTCTTCTTCTTCTTCTTCTTCTTCTTCTTCTTCTTCTTCTTCTTCTTCTTCTTCTTCTTCTTCTTCTTCTTCTTCTTCTTCCCCTTCCCCTCCTCTTCCTCCTCCTCCTCCTCTTCCTTCTACAGCCATATTGGGAGTGCTAAAGCTCTTCTAGGTTGGAACAATTGAATGGTGACCTCACTGTTGCCCAGGAAACACATATTTGGGGGCTCCTTTCATATCTTTATTAAGTTGTCCATTGAAGTGGTACCTATCTATCTACTTGCGGTCACCCACTTTTGAACTGCTGGGTCTGCAGGAGCTGGAACATTTAATGAAAGTTCACCCTGTCCCTCAACCGAGTCTCAAATGTGAACCTATTGATTATCCTAACCTCATGTTCTCCTGCTTTCTACTTGTTCTTTTATTCTCTTTCCTTCCATTTTTCCCAACATTATGAAATCCTCAAGGGTCTTTATCTAATGTATCCAAAATATGATGATTTGAACCTGGTCATTTGTGCTTTAAATAAGAACTCTAATGTGATCCATTTGTTTGTTTTTGTGGCTATCCATGCTGCTGTCAAGCTTCTTCATCAAAGTCGAAGTTGAAAAGCATCCATTATTTTTTCTATCCTGCTTCTTCAAAATCTAGCTTTGGTTTCCATAGTGTCATAGGGGATATGTTGGGAGAAATGTGTAATTTAAAAAAATGTTATTTAAGTATGCTGTCCATAGCTATATTGAATCGAATTGCCATCCTTCAGTCTCAAGAGACTATGGTATCATGCTATGAAACTGGTAATTGCCACTTCACGTTTTGTTTCAATGCTATATGCAATGCTGGAGTGTCACCTCCAGAGCACGAGGCCTGGGTAATTTAATATGGAGGATAAACTATTACCCAAGCAGCAGATCCCCCCTCTCTACATCACTGAAATAGTCTAATGGGATGGCAGAGCCGATACAATTAGTTCCAGCTGCATCACAGTAGTTACCAGAACGTGATTCTACATAGTCACAAACTGTTTCTGGGACTCCAGCTCCAGATTTTGCCTCAACGTTGACACCCAAAGTCTTTTCCAATAATAGATATAGCCTCAAGGCAGTGGAGGTTTGAAATCAGAGTTTCTCTTCTCCTAGAAGATGGTTCTACCATTTTATCTGCCATTAGGGCATAAAGCCCTCTTCTGCCTTCAAAACTGTTGACTATGTTTTCATTCAAAACTATTGACTATCTTGGAAAGGGGCCCTTACAAGTTGCTACCAGCCGGGCCAGCTGGACTAAGGTATTTTTAAGGAGGTATCACTCCTAATATAATAGCTATATTATTTTATAGTATTACCATGTCTTTGTTTTTTTCTCTCTTCCCTTTAGTACTGTTGTGTTTTTTAAAAAATAAATAAAGTTAAAACATTAAAAAGAAAGAAAATGGAATGGATTGTAAGTGCTACAGATTCACTAGAGATCTTGGTTAACCATTTGATAAGTGTCATTGAACAAAATAAAATCAAGACAAAATATCTGCACAGAACAATGTCTTTTTAGATTTTAAACCAATATTAGAGATAATGGGTGATGCGTGTAGCACAATGAAAAGAAAACTTCACTCTGAAATAGTAAAAAGTTTCCAATAAAATGAAAATGAAGAGCTAGATAAGGGTTTAAAGCAAAACAACAACCTTGAGATGCGAAGCACTCTTGGAGAGAGAAGAGAACTTACCAGGAATAAATAAATTCAAATTGATGAAATGTGTGGGTTACTTTCTTGGTATTTCATCTTTATGATATGGAATGATATTTCAAAACCCATATCAATGCAATTCCTTTATTAGGCCAATCGAGAATCACAAAGCAATGTGCAAGTTTTCAACTTTTTAGAACCTCTTCATCAGGTCAGGTGTTTTAAAAGAGAGGTAAAGAAAGCAGAAAATGTAATTAAAAAATATTTGAGCTGACTTTATACAATCCTTTAAAAAGAGAAATAACTTTTTGTTCAGAAAGACAAGTGTCTTGTGTATTGACTCATGAAGTTGTTAGAGCTGGTACAATGAAACCTTTTCTTGCCTGGCATATCCACTGAAACTGACTCTTGAATTCTTTTGAATAGTGAGGGATATAAATTTTTGTGTCCAGTAGATGATTCTGTAAAACAGTACCTGCTTTTCTTTATACTCTCTGGCCTGTAACTCAGCCATAATTCCCTGGATTATGGAGATTCTCAGTAATGCAGGTCATGGTTGTCCCAAAAGTGCTTTTTCAGGAAGCAACTGGACTTTTTCAATAGACCACTGGACAAGAAAGCCCAATGGCTTCCTGAAAAAGCACCTTTGGGAATTCCATGGATTGTACTACATTTTATGTAGCCTTGTTTGTATCCACATCTTTCCTATTTGCTCTGTGTTGACTGGTTAATGACGGAGATGGTTCTATTCTCCAGTGAGATTAAGGGCCATGGACAATCTTGTCCAATCTTGAGATGATTTAACCCCATTCTGGAAAATATAGTATAGTTCATTTTTGGATTTCCTTTGTAAAAATGGAGAGGTCAAAGGTAAAGGAGAAAGGCATCCATTCTACTTCCTTCCTTAACATTCCGAAGGTCTGAGAACAAGTTTAATCTAGAAACATCTGGATCTACTGAAAAATCTAATCTGCGTTGAGACTGAATTTATCATCCTTAGAGTAGGCTTTGTACTGTATAATGCAGCACATGAAACCATGTGATCTCCCTCTTAATTTAAAGTACATAGAAAACTATTCAAGATATTATTTCTCCTTACCTTAAACTTATTAACTATCATAACTCAGGGATGGTCTTTTCACTAGAACATAAATATAGAGTGGAAATCAGACTGTTATCTGTTGGGGATTATTTCATTTGGAATCCTCACTATACAGTGGGTCAGACATGAGATTTAAAATAATACCTTTGAATTATAGATTGGATAATGTTACAGTATTTGGGGAAAACCTTAGGAGAGGGATAAACGATGCTTCCTAGGAATGGTCAGATAAGAGACAGCACGGTCTCCCACCTGCATAGAGTACGGGCAAGAGGCTTAGAAAGGATCCTTCCTAGATCCTCAAGTTGTATACAAGACAGTAGGAGAATTATATTTTCAGATTTGCAACATTCAGTTAATGTAGCTTTACACTAAAGTAGAATTATTTTATCTGGTTTGTGTTTCCTGTCTGGATTACCTGATAAGGCTTACAGATAGCTTATACCCTCAGGTGCTATATAGTGCAACAATTTGTGTTCTTCATTTGGGCTGTTTCACTTTTACAAAAGGCTCCAACTATTCTGATTGTCAACATAAGGCAAAGTCATGCATATCCATCTGTCTTTGACTAGTATCAGACCGTTTCCTAGGTGGCAATGTTACTGTGACTATCTAACAGCAAAAGAAACTGATAATGGCGAGGAGAGCTTTTGTTAAATGTTTATCAGTAGGAAAACAGAAATGCCCGGCGCATTTAATTGCAGAGCGATTTTATTATTCAAATGATGGAATTTGCCGAGAACAGCTGCATTTTGTAATCTAACCAGCTCTTTAATAGTTCTTCCGATTTGTGGCCATTGTATTATTTGACTGCAGAAAGCTAACGGCACTCAAATTCTTGTGCGCAGAATAAGAGTTTAAATTGGGGAACCTGACAATCAATACCGCATCATGTTTTTGAAAGAGACCTTTGTGTAATTTAATGACCACAACTGTATTTAGAAAAACGATTCCCTGCATTAAATCAAGCTTAATGGTTTATTCTTTCAAGGTGCCAGTACAATGGTGTGCGCGTTTGTGTATACGGGTCACACATTTCTCCTTACCTTGTGTAATGGATTGTGTGGATAACCTTGAGCGATGAGGAAAAGTGGTGCTGCCTTAGAAACCATCACAGAAGAGAGTCAGGAGATCCCAGTAGCTTTACAGTTATAGGAAGAAACTTAAGAAGGATCCTAATGGAGCAGGCGGTTAGAAGTAATGACGAGAAGTTGGTTGTCAGCCTTCAAGATTTTCTTCCTTTGCTTTGCATCTTTCGGCTGTCATAAGTAACGGGGGGAGGAGAGGGGACATGGTTATGGGAAGCGAGCTGGAGGTGTTACAAAACAGAACTGTATAATTTGGGAGGGGGGAGATTTATTTATTTATTTATTTATTTAAATTTATATACCGCCCCCTCTCCCAAAGGGACTCGGGGCGGTGAACAGCCAGAACAAAAGGACATATAAACACATATACAATATTTAAAAATTAAAAGAATTAAGTAAATTGGCTCTTACAAAGATTAAAAATAAGGGGATTAAGAAAGATTAAAACCAGATTAAAAAAATTAAAAAAAAAATTCTTGCTTAGGCTTCTATTCCATGCTATGCGCAGCCGCAACTCTTTATCAAAATATGTCAAGGTCAATGGACAGAGGCCTCATCACCACCTGAAGATGCCCGCATGATGCTATACACAACTTTTAATTGGATGAGCAAGTTGAACTATTGGGGGGGGTGGGAACATTGCCATCACTTTGTATATGTGATTCATGCGCTCATTTTCTCAGATTCAGAATTCTTTTGTTGCTACCACTTGATTTCCAGTAAAAGATATCTTTTCTCTAACTAATGGAGTCTAAGTCTTTCTTTCTTGGATTTTGAATGGAGCACCAGCTGATATTGGTACCTTCAAACTTGCAAGATTTTGTCAATGCAGCTTTACATCTGGTTTACTTGGGAAGGCTGACACTTTGTCTGACCATTTAGGGTTAGGGTTAGGGTTAGGAATGCATTCTTGTGTTGTGGCCCACCGATGGCTGGTGGAGCTGGCAGCAGAGATGAATAGTGAGGAGGTTGGGGAGGAACCTGGGCCAGTCCTGGAGGTTGAAGAAGGCTCAGATGAGGGTTCTGCATCAGAGGCAAAGATGGGGCCAGGGCAGTCTGGCAGTCATCAGCTGCCTTCGGAGTCGGACAGCAGTGAGGCAGGGGAGCAGATGGAGCCGGTTCCCAGCCTGCGCATGCACATAGCTGCCAAAAGAAAAGAACAATTATGAACTAAGGATCGATGTGGGAGTAAGGCCACAGGTGGATAGTGGATAGCCCCTCCCATAGGGATTAAAAGAGGAGTAAAGGGGGAGGGGGCTTTTGCAGGAAACCATTCATTGCAGAAGCGTGAAGATCTGTCTGTGCATCTCAGAAACTCTGTGCCAAGCCCTTCCTTGCATTTGAAAATATTTACTTAGCAGCTTTCCAAGCTAGATAAGGTCTGTGCTTCTAATTAGACCCTTGAAAGACTGTTTGCCAGGCCTTTGGCTGAATGTGAATGCAAGAAATTCACCTTCATTTAATAAAAGGGGTTTTACCAGGACAAAGAGTTGGCTTAGTGCTTTATGGGAAAACCTAGGTCAGAACATCTTGTAATAAACATCAAATGAAGCCCGGGGAGTGCAAAAACGGCCCCACCGCCATGATGCAGGAGGCTGACTAGGCCACACCCATCATGGCCATGGCCATGCCCTCCCAGCAACCAGACTGAGAACCAGTTGCTGATATTTTTTAAGCCCATTCCTTCAAAGACCTATGGTAGTAGGGGCGATGACTTGGGAAGAAGGGAACACCCATCTTGTACCTTAATTGGGATGTTGCTTGTATGTGTGCAAGAAGCTGGCCTTACATCATGATAGTTCAACCATGTGTTTTCTGGAAGCATCAGATCCTGGGAATGCCTTTTCACTGCAGGGATATGCAGCTGTTTGTAGAATAAGAAAGTAGAAAGGATGCTTTGAAGCAGTCATTCAACTGCATCATGCTTCCTGGATGTGTGTCTACATTTAGAAATCTTCTTTCTGCCTGATTAAATAATTAGCTCTTTTTGAAACAAACACTTTTCCAACTCATACTGGTCTTACTGCATACCTACACATAATTTCTCATCCTAGGGAAATTACAGGTAAAATACACAAGCTGTGGTGGTGCAGCAGTTAGAATGCAGTTATTGCAGGATAGCTCTACTCACTGCCAGGAGTTCAATCCTAACAAGCTCAAGGTTGACTCAGCCTTCCATTCTTCCGAGGTGGGTAAAATGAGGACCCAGATTGTTGGGGGCAAAAGGCTGACTCTGTAAACTGTTTAGAGAGGGTTGTAAAGCACTTTGAAGCAGTATAAAAATCTAAGTGCTATTGCTAAGTGGGAAAGAAAAAAAGGAAGGAAGGAAGGAAGGAAGGAAGGGTTCTGCTAGCATAATGGTTAGAGTGAAGTATTGCAGGCTAACTCTGTCAACTTCCAGCAGTTTCATCCTGACCAGCTCAAGGTTGACTCAGCCTTCCATCTTTCTGAGGTCGGTAAAATGAAGAACCAGATCATTGGGGTCAATATGCTGACTCTGCAACTGCTTAGAGAGGGCTGTAAGCAGGGATGGGATTCTACCAGTTCGCACCTATTCGCTAGAACCGGTTGTTAACATTCTAAGCAGTTCAGAGAACTGGTTGTTAGAAGAAATTACTGGCCTAATCCTGTAAGGAAGGCAGGAAGGAAACATTCTGGTGTTGCTTACAGAAACTGCCTCCATTAACTCTTATTACATTCTTGGCAGGACTAGACTTCCTATCTTAGGAACTTCTCTGGAGTTTTTTTTCCCTCCTTTGCTGGCACTTTGCTTGTGTGGAATGACCATTCAAAGTTACAATGGCACTGAAAAAAAAGTGACTTATGACCATTTTTCACACTTACAACTATTGCAGCATCCCCACAGTCACGAGAGGCCAAGCGAGGAGATGCGTGCCTTGATGTGAGTGATATTGAGTTGGCCATGCCCAGCCAGTCACAAGACTACCAAGCCACACCCACCATCTAAGCCACACCCACAGAACTGGTTGTTAAAAATTTTGAATCCCACCCCTAGTTGTAAAGCATTGTGAAGCAGTATATAAGTCCAAGTGCTATTACTATCTGAGCTATATTCATTGGTTAAGTTTGCATACTAAATTAAGCCGAAATGAATTTGGATAGCTTGTGAGTCAGCATGTTGGGGAACCTCAACCTATTATTTTAAAACGCCTTGTGATTCAGGTCCTCAAAATTATCGGGTGTTTATATTTAGGCATCACATGTTTTCTCAGTCAAAGTTTAGTGTGAACTCAGTCACTCTGTGGTGCCAGCTGTGATTGATTTACATTCCTAAGGTGAAAGCAAAATGCACAACAAAGTGATTGAAGTATCATGGAAAGTATATATTAACTGTGTGCATATATGGACAGTTTGGGAATCTGAGATGTAGGATACTTTTATAATATGGCCATATAAAATATTCTGTATCTTTTCCTCAATTTATTATAAACTCTGGAAAGAGAACATTTTGCCTATTTGTTGGTGATAAAAAGCTTTAGCAAGATATCAAAGGTTTTTTTTCTCTCTCTCTGTTTTTAAATTACATTGCTAAAATTATACAAATGTTTTCTTGCAGAGGCAAAAAGTAATCTATTTGACATTAATTGGTTATTTTTTCCCCTCTTTTGGCAGTCAGACCTTTCACACACAACTAAATTTATTCCTGAGTGTATTAGAAGTTTGCTCATTGGTTGTTAAAATGATAAGTGCTAGGGGAAAAATGGAGTAGTGTTGGTGGAAATGACCCTACCTTGGAGAGAATTAAAACCAGCCTATATGTTCACATTTTACATTCCCCTTCCCTCCCTTTGACTCTGTGAGGTGTATGTAAGAAAGAAAATGCTAGAACTAATTTAGTTCATTATGAATTATAAAGCAAGGAACCAGAGGTGGTATTCAGACAGTTCTGGAGAATTGGTAGCTGAAATTTTGAGTAGTTCGGAGAACTGGCAAAGCCCACCACTGACTAGCCCTGCCCCCATCTATTCTCAGCCTCCTGAGTCCCAGATGATTGCTCAGCCAATCACTTTCGAGTGCATTTTCTCTAGTTGGATACTATAGAAATGATCCCTGAAAGTACTGGGTCTTCTTTGGTTGCTCTGCACAGGAGAATGGAGCTGGAAAGCAGGTTAATGGGGGTGGGAAGGGAATGGGATTTTGCAGTATCCTTCCCCTGCCACACCCACCAAGCCACAACTCAACAAGTTATGCCACGCCCACCAAGCCATGCCTTCAAAACCAGTCATAAAATTTTTTGAATCCCACCACTGCAAGGAATTATAACTAATGTTTAATGATTGGAGTTCTTGCCTTAAAGAATGGATTAAACTATTTTAAGGATTTGGGTCTCAAGTCAGAAACATACTCATTCTTGGACCATAAGTGTCAGGTTACAAGAGGCTTTGAGTTTGTTCTCCCTTTGAGTTTTAGATTCCATCAATGCAGCTCTTCGTTTTAGGTAACATGTAGAAATAAATAGGTAACATGTAGTCTAATAACCATGGTATTATTCACCCATCATTGACCCAGATTTCAGCCCATCCTTCGTTCGATTCACATATTGCTCTATGGCATTATTTATTTTCACCATCTTTTGTTGAACACATTCTAGTGACCTGGCCCATCCATAAAAATAGCTGTTCCACTAGTTAATTGTCCTCACCGTTAGGAAGTTTCTCCTTAATTCCAGGTTGTTTCTCTCTTTGGTTAGTTTCCAACCATTCTTTGTTGTCTTGCCACCCACTGCTTTGGCGATGTAATGTTGTAATGTTGAAGTAAAGAGGTAAATATGCCCATTGCTTTCCTTCCTTCCTTCCTTCCTTCCTTCCTTCCTTCCTTCCTTCCTTCCTTCCTTCCTTCCTTCCTTCCTTCCTTCCTTCCTTCCTTCCTTCCTTCCTTCCCCTGCTCATGAAAAAAAATACTTCTTTTTAGAAAGAATCAGAAGTATGAAATCAAACTTACCCTGTTCCAAAGTAAATCCGAGCCATCCTTTAGAAAGTTCTAACCAATGATGATGACATAACTTCTTCTGAAGATATTGCCATTATTTTATTTGGAACTTATAGGATAATCTTTATAATTTGATTTGTTTTCAGATATAACTTTAATATGTTATCTACCTACTGGTACTGCAAAATCAGTGAGATGCTGCTTGTATTGCATAGACCAACTCACTTCTTCTCACCAATTCAGAATGGGTAACTTCTCTCTGAATACATTGCGCAAAATGTTTCACTGACAAAAATAAGGATTTAAACCCATAAGAAATGTCCAAAATCTACACTGAAACTCACATCAACTAGCTTTCCTCTAATCGTGTGCTTAAAATAAGGTCAGGCTGTGTTTTAAATCATTTCGTTCTTTTAAAGTAGTTGTAATTTGTATTAGAAGCGCCTAGATAGAACATTTTCAAGATTGGTTCAAAATGATCATTAGGAACTTTTATATATAAGCCCATATGTTATTTTCCCCTAAATTCTAATCTATTACATTGTTCAAGCGGCATATTAATAAGGGTTTTTTTAAACAAAAAAAAACCATTAAATTTATCCCAGGTGACTCAGCAGGTTGATTCTTCATTCTTCATTAATCACTACTGGCAGCGTTCCATGGAATTTCTGCCAGTTTTATGAAGCTCAGCTTTCTAATGTGATGTTTTAACTTTGAACACAGATATTAATTAAAGTTAAAAAACAAGACATCTTAGCTCAAACAGATATCTAAATTAATTATGAATTGGCTAAGAGTGGATTTGTTTTAAAGGGATTTTTTTTTAATTACAAAAAATCACTTCCCTCTACTTTCCCCCCACTTATGTAGCTTGTTGATTTGGTGAGCTAATTCATGCGTGCCTAAAATTGCCTTAACAAAGAAGTAGCATAAGGAATGGAATCTGGTAGCAACCCATGAGAGACACACAGCTCAGTTTTTGTGGTAAGTAGTAAAATGTGGGGTAGATTATTTATTATTTATGTAGGAACATGAGTTTTTGAAGACGTTAGAAGACTAATTTAAGAACCGATATCCATCTTGTCCATCAAGTTAAATTAAAACTGACCTAAGAAGTCCTTGGTGCCCTCTGAGCAAGGTGGTTTTCTTGCAGATGTTTCATTACCGAACTAGGTTACATCATCTGTGCTAGAAAGAAGTGGGGCTATATGCACGTACTTCTGGTTCCCTCCTCCCACTATGGCAACTCAAAAACAGGCATAGGAATGCTTTACAAGTTGACATTTGCTCTTATTTTTATATACTAGTGGTTTGCCCTGTTGGCGGGAGTGTTCTTGGTGGATGGACTGTTGTTGGTCTGAGTTGATAATCCCTTGGGGTTTTCTTCACTTGATTTCTGGTCTAGTGTTAATCTTGAGGTCAGTCTCTGCTCATCTGGATGTTGATTGCTGGTGAGGAAATGTTTTGGGCTTTTTTATGGTTTCTTTAGAATGGTATGTAGATGTTGTTTATCTCTATGTGTTTGTTGATGGCTAATTTGTCTGAATCCTGGATCTCAGGAATTCTCTAACATTTCTGGGCTTGATCTATCATATGATGATTGCAGCTGTGCTGGTATCCATTTTGTTGGAAAACATTGTAGAGGTGTTCTGTTTTGTTCTTCCAGTATTCAGGGTTGTTGTGCTTATGTTTGTGCTCATCTAAATAATGTTCTTACACATCTTCTCTTGTGAGAGATTGGTTTGTTATTTTGATAATGGAGCTGACCTTTGTTAAATAAACCTGACCTTTATTAGAGCCATAATGCTAATAGTCAAATACAAATAAATGCATATAAATGAAATTAGAGAAAGCTAAAAGGGAAAAGAAATTAGTATGAACTTTCAGACCAAAAATATAAGGTTTTAAACAATACCACTGTAAACAAGACACCGTGAGCAATTTCACGTGAATGTTGAAAGTCAGAAAGTGGGCTTGTTCTCCTCCAGATATCTCTGGTGAACCCCAGAATTATTTGGGTTATAGGTTGCATTGCTGCGGCTAGCTGAGATTAATTCTGTGCCAACTATTGTGTTCATTTCATAATAGCCTTTTGCAAATTAGTTATTTGTAAACCTGTCTGTTGTTGGTATTGCAACAAGGCTTGGTGGGCAATTGGTAGATCAACAAAAATGGGAACTTTAGCCTTTCTTGAAAGAGAATATGATATTCATCAAGATTAATGCCAGTTAGACATACCAGGAAATCAAATCTGCAGAAAGAATGAAACTACCTTCATTGAGAGTGACTATAACAAGAGAATCTAGCAAATCTGATTCTCTCTCTTTTTATACTTTAGTGAATCAGGGAGATATCTGACTGGGATCACTTCCCAATGTTCTCATTGCTCTAGATCAGAGGTGTCAAACAGATATCATCACGGCTGCTTCACATGTTGTATTGGGACTCCCCCTCCCTTTGCTAAACTGGGTGCGGGCATGGCCAGGACATGACACATACGGCTCACAGGCTGGGAGTTCGACATCCCTGCTCTAGACTCCAAAAATGCTTCAGCATCCTTTGCATCTCTGTCAAGGACATCTTCATCACCCTCTACACAAAGAAATGTGGCTGATGCCCATCAGTGTAAACAGAGTTCATTCTTTTGTTGAGTTTGGGCTTAGATGAGAAGGCAGCTTGTTCCTTTCTACCCCAACATTTCTGGGTTTGCACCTGAGCCCATAGATCTGGGGCAGAAGATACAGCCTATCTCCTAGTTGCACAGATAATAGTTGAATGACATCTAGCTGCTATGTGTTTTTTTTTTTAAAGAAATATTGTGTGTTTATGTCCCTCTGGGGTCAGATACAGCATAACAGGCAAATTTTCTCCTCCAAGAACCGTGCATCACAACCGCTCATCTGTAATAGCTGCCCATTCCTTCCTGTAATGATACGACTGGCTGCACAATTAACACCAATTAGGATTTGACCCTGTGAAAATGATAGAAAATTACCTTGTGTCAAGTATTTTGACTGAGATGTGGGAAGCAAACAGGCGTAAACATCCAATTTCCCTTGCTCCGCTTAAACCTGGTGAAAATTTCCTTCTACGCAACAGGGCACAACTGTTAAAGAATCTTTATCGTACACTAGGACCAAAGCCCTTTTCAAACAGTTTATTTCTCCCAAATAGTGAAGACTATGGACCATATCCTGTATCCTCTTGAGTTTAATCCTGATAGGCTTTTTTTTTCTCTCTCTTCCTCTTGACCTTTCTATAGCTTAACAGAAACCCAGCATTACACTGCCACACTCTGCACTAAGTAACCGTTAGGTATTGACATTTTCATCATTTGCATCCTAGAAAATCTTAACTCCCTGCCAGAGCTCTCAAAGTAAGCACTGAAATTTGCAAAAAAAGAGATACCGGCTCATAAGATCTCATATAAAACTTTTTTTTTTTTTAATATGTCATTTTTGCAATGGAGAGAGCCTATTATAGATTGTTCTAAATGTGAATGCCGAGTATTCTCTGATTTCTAAGAAAAAGTGACATGGCTTCTAGGGAGAGACCAAAACTGCCCCAAGCTATTGATTTTTTCACATAATAAATGTAATTGAGATATAGTCCTCCAACTACAAGGAATCTTTTAAAGAGGAACTTTGGATGCTGCTTCAGACCAGAAGATGTCTCTTCCAAAAATCTCAGACACACTTGTATCTGCTTTGCTATAGCCCCAAGGGTTTCATGCTGATTTTTGTTTGGATTTGTTGAACTTTTATTACCATTTTGCACCAATGGAAGCCCAGCAGTGGGAAGCCAACTTAATTATAAACAGGACAAAAAAATGTAAATGCTATGCAGAGTTTCAAACCTTGTGGCATGTGCTAAGAACCGAAATTATTTAACACCCATTTCTTCCCTTCCAGTAAATATTTGCTCAATTGGGTAATTACATCTCAAAGAGTATGATTTTGTTTTCAACAAAAGGTGTCTACAGGAAGTATTTAAGAAAGCAATATACTGCCTTTCCAGTAATGAAACTTTGAATAAATATGCAAGTTGTGTATAAGAGAAATGGAGAATTAATAATGAATATCCAATGTATTAAAATCTATTCTTTTGAAAATAATTGAATGTTTAATATGAGGAGGTGGGGGGAAACCAAGCTGTCTCCACTCTGTTTTTCCCTTGTGTTACAGTCCTATTTTAGCATTAATTATGGAAAGACAATAAAACAACGGAGAAATTAAAATACATTCTATGTTTTTTTTTCTAACTGTCTAAAAATGTCATAATGCGGAACATAACTTTCCAATTATGGATCAAAATTTAAAAAAATAGTAGAAAACCAGAACAGTTAAGATTATTACAGCTTTATTTTCTTTCTATATCTAAGCAGTATCTCTTCGCTGATGATGTAAAGCTATTCAACACCACAGACAATACTGCTATCCCCCCAAAGACCTTGACTATGTATCAGAATGGTCAATCAAATGGCAACTTCAAATCTCAACAAATAAATGCTCTGTCTTACATATTGACACAAAAAAAAGTCAGAAAATAAAATACAAGCTAAATAGTCAAGACCTTGTTGATGATCCAAACTCTGTCAAGGAGTTTCAAATGATCTAAGTGCTAGAGCCCACTGTAACTACATAGCCAAAAAGGCATTAAGAGTTGTTAATCTAATCCTACGTAGCTTCTTCTCTAGTAATATCACACTAGAGCATACAAAACATTTGCTAGACCTATACTTGAATACAGTTCATCAGTATGGAACCCATATCATGTATCTGATATTAACACAATTTAAATTGTCCAGAAATATTTCACAAGAAGAGTTCTCCACTCTTCTACTCATTGCAGAATACCTTTGGCCACCAGACTTGAAATTCTAGACCTAGAAAACCTAGAACTACGCTGCCTCCGGTCCGATCTAAATATAGTATATAAAATTGCAATGTCCTACCTGCAAATGAATACTTCAACTTCAATCATAACAATACAAGAGCACACAATAGATACAAACTCAAGGTTAACCACACCAAACTTGACTGCAGAAAATACGACTCCAGCAACAGAGTGGTCAATGTTTGGAATATTCTACCTGACTCTGTGGTTTCTTCCCCAAACCCCAAAAACTTTAACTTTAGACTGTCTACTATTGACCTCACCCTCTTCCTAAGAGGCCTGTAGGGGGCGTGCATAAGCACACCAATGTGTTTACCATCCCTGTCCTAATATTTATTTTTATTTTTTTTATATGTATCTATCTCATGTATTCAAAACTACAGTATATTTATTCTTATACCTGTATCTTGTAAGCGATTGACAAATCACTAAATACTAGTATTTCTCAGAGGTGCATTTTCAAAAGGCAACTGGACTTGGCTTTTACTTGAAGATGTTTTGCTTCTCATCATGGTGTCTGTTCATTTCAGAAAGAACTGAAGAAGATTTTTGGATGAAAGGTGAAACATCTTCAAGGAAAAACCAAGAAAGTCCAGTTTCCCTTTGAAAAAGCACCTCTGGGACAACCATGACCTGGATGACAGAATCTCTATAGACATCCAAGCAATATGTTTTGAAAGCCTTGGAAGGTTAAAATGAAGGAGGAGACCCTCCATAATTAGCAATGTAAGTTTGCTCAAAAGCTCCATAATATTCCTTTTAAAGACTTATTTCTTTTACACGATTATGCCTCATATCTGGCAACTTTCATCCTCCTCCTCTTTTAATGACCCCATAACCCCTTGTGGGGTGGAGTCTGAGCAACTGAATGGAGCTGAGTGTTGACTGGCCGGATGCCCTTCCTGTCCCCAATACAGAGTTTTGTTCAGCAGATATATTCTCATTGTGGCCAGATGGAGAATTATCTGCCTCTATCTAGGATTGAACTCACAGCCTCCTGATTGTGAGGCCAGAGCTCCACCTATAGGCCACTGTATCACTCTCATATCTGGCAGGTCAAAATGCAAAAGGTTTGATGGGGAAAACCTGAAAATATTTGAGATAGCTAGATACCGGTGGGGAAAAAAAAGAGATATGTAAATAAACATTTAATTCACCAGCTTTCCAAGTGTTGTTAGGCAAAATCTTGTCAATTATTTCATTTTCCCCACCCGACCCCCAGACAGTAATTTCTATCATGGATTCATCATAGTTTATGCAAATGATCTGCTTTGAATTTCATTGTATATCTGAATCATCAAACGAACAGCTTTAACATGGAATATTCTTTGTAATAGTACCTTTAACTTAAATAACAGCTCGTATAAGACCAGGAACTACTAAGGTGCATAAGTGGTTTGCTGCATCTCAACCTGGAAATTATTGCCCTGGCTATTATCCATTTATCAAATTCTTTGAGAGACATAAAATAGCCATGTATAAATGGCCATCACCATGAAGCAAAATGGATGGCTTTTGATCTTGCCACACCCCCGTGTATTCAATTGCTTGAGCATTTTTCTTCCTTCTCCTCCCTAGGTAAGTGACAGGTCTTGTTCTGAGAAATCCATAAATCATAGAATACACTTAGGGTACTTATGATTACACAAGGGGTCATCCCTCAGTTTCAGATTGGCTGAAACAACCTTCCCCTGCAGCTTTTGCTGTCCCTATCGCGAAATAGCAGGCAAGTCTAGAAAGGAATAATAAATAAAGAGGAATGAATCAAGCCATCCGGATGCACTGAGAGTGAGTTGTATGGCCATATAAATTTCCTTAGATAATGCTGCTAATGCTGAGAACGTTTGGCTATTCTAGTGCAGAAATAGGTTTGAAATAGGTTACGAAGCATTAAAAGAGAATACAGGTAGTCCTTGACTTACACCCACAATGGGGGGGGGGGGGCGGAATTGTTGTTGATCAGTGAAGTCATTAAGGGAGATGCCATGTGACCCATTTTACAACTTTTTTTTGGCCACAGTTGTTAAGCGACTCACCCATGGTCCCTACCTTATGCCCGTTATAGTTTAACAAGTTGTGCAGAAATGATCTTGTAGATGACCCTCACTCTGTCAAGGACCTAGGAGTACTCATCTCAAATGATCAGGGTTGTCAGGGTTCCAAGCAGTGGTGAGATTCAATTTTTTTTTTACTACCGGTTCTGTGGATGTGGCTTGGTGGGTGTGGCAGGAGAAGGATACTGCAAAATCTCCATTCCCTCCCCAACTCCTGAGGGAGCAGAGGTGGTATTTATTTTATTTATTTTACTTTATTTATTTTGTCAAACAATTATTAGATAACAGGTATAAGTATAAACGTGGTTATAAATACATGAAATGGATACGAATAAGAAAAAAAAGAAACAATAGGACAGGGACGGTAGGCACATTTTGGTGCGCTTATGCATGCCCCCTACAGACCTCTTAGGAAAGGGGTGAGGTCAATAGTAGACAGTCTAATGTTGAAGATTTTGGGGTTTGGGGAAGAAAAGTATTTGTATTCAGCAGGTTCTGACCAGTTCTGGAGAACCGGTAGCAGAAATTTTGAGTAGTTCGGAGAACTGGCAAATCCCACCTGTGACTGGAGATTTTACAGTATCCTTCCCCTGCCACGCCCATCAAGCCACGCCCACAGAACTGGTAGTAAAAAAAATTGAATCCCACCACTGTGGGGGAGGATACTTCAAAATATCCATTCCTTCTTCACTCTACTAACCTGCTTTCCAGCTCCGTTCTCCTGTGCAGGGCAACACAAGAAGACCCAGCTGATCAGCTGGAAATTGGGAGGCAGAGAATAGCCAGCCAGAGGTGGTATTTGCCGGTTCTCCAGACTACTCAAAATTTCTGCTACCAGTTCTCCAGAACTGGTCAGAACCTGCTGAATACCACATCTGCTTGAACTAGCTAATACAATATATAAACCTGCTCTGTAGCTCAAGCAAAGTGTACATTAACTGGGTGAAGTAGATAATATAGATCTAAGCTGCCGTTATTTTTAAGATGAGCTTTTTGGTGGAAGGGCATTCCTTATTTCTGGAAAACAATTGCTGGCTGTCTTTTCCATTGAGAAATTAACTGGTTTCATCTTTGCAGACATTAAATCCATAGCAAGCAAGACTCTGAGTCATGTAGATTCCTCAAAGAATATCTTTTATTTGGAATTATCATATTGGCACATATCTGGTGAAAACCGATTCTGAAGTCTCCTTAATTTTCACCTAATTTAAAGTAAAAGTTTTTTTCCATTTTTTCAAAACACTCAGGCACATGGTCCAATCATAGAATGGGCTGGCAGCCAGGTGGCATCACTCCACCTTCTTCTGACCAGGTTTGAGAATGTCCTTGATTCCTAAGAGAAAATATGTTGTTTTGGCTATAAGTTCCCTTCTATCTCAATTCCTGCCTCCCTATTCCTCAGCTCCAGTGTGACAACTCAAAACGGCTTTGGTCAGGTCAGCTTCAGGGTTGACTCTACTACAACTTGGAAACCTTGATTTCTGTCTTAGTATAACCCATGAAGCCCATCACTTGTGAGTTTAAAAGTTTCCCTCAGCTAGACGTATGAAGCCAACCAAAGCTATTGTAAGTAGCCATTGTGACTAGTGAACTATTGATCCAGTTAAATCCTCTATGAATTTCTTAATGCGCTTTAAAGCAAGTAACCAATGTCAAATATTTTTTTCGGAGCCCCCTAAGCTAGTTCTTTGCTAAATAATGAAATACTTCCCTTTGTCCTAGATTTGTGGTGGCTAACCTTTTTGGGTTCCTGTGCCAAAAATTGAATGTGTGCCAGCACCCAGAAGGCAATGTGAGTGGGCCCTCCATGCCCCCTGTGGATGTATGCATGATCCCCCTCACCGCTCCCTTACCTGCACTGGGCATGCGTGCGACCTCCCAGCTGATTTTCAGCCTGTTTAAGGCCTTTTTCAGCATTTCAGAAGCTTGAGGGAAGTCTCCGCAGCCTTTGGAGGCTGAAAAATGGGTCCGTTTTATCACCTCCGGTATTTCTGGAATACAGGAAGTGAGGAAAAGGGCTTGTTTTTCGGCCTCCAAAAGCTGCAGCGGCTTCCCACGAGCCTCTGAAATGTCAAAAAAGGCCTCAAACAGGCCGAAAATCAGCTGGGAGACACACACATGTGCAGTGAGGTAAGTTTGGCTGGGATATGCGTGCCCACACAAATGGCTCTGCATGCTACCCGTGGCATGTGTGCCATAGGTTTGCCATCATGGCCCTAGATCTTTTGAGATTAAAAGCAGTATCCCCAAATCAGAATTGATCGTCCCCGTGGGTTGTCGCTAAATAGTGCGACTTTATTACCTCTTTTCTTCTTGATAGGCTCATGGTCTTTGCTGCTTTCTTTGACCTATCCTTGGCGCTTTAAATCCCAGAATGGCCGTAGAATTGACTTATCAGCAATACCCTTTTGTTGAACAACTAGTTCTCTTTGCCGCAGCTCGCTTTTTTTTTCAAGGATTCAATTTGTGCTTTCTCGCTTCAGATTTGCAGCTCTGTCATTTGATGCAGCAGCAAAAAATGAGGTCTTCAGAAAATAAGAAGTTCAGAGATTTCCAGCATGAAAGAAGTTGATCAGTGGATATCATGGGGATGAAATTGGAGGGAGGGGACCTCATTGTGAATTCTCTTAGACTCCAATCTTGTTGAAAGTGAGCGAATATAACTTCTTAAATGAGTGTCCATCAGAGCAGAGTTCTGTTGCTGCTCTTCATGAAAGTTGCTCCATACTGGAGCAAATCCAGCATAATAAAAGCATTGTCCATTGACAAGAATGTCCCATGCGTTCTTGCTGTGATTTTCTAAACATAGATTGGTTTCACAGTCTATTAATACTATGCATTGAACATCTCACAACTTTATTGATAGGGCTTTAAAGAAGACTGGACAGGTTTTTGTTGTTTTTTTTAAAAGAAACTGAATAAAACAATAGCAAACCATTTTGTGGTGTCACAGTGGTTAGAGTGCACTACTGCAGGCTACTTCTGCTGACTGCTGGCTGCCTGAAATTTGGCAGTTTGAATCTCACCAGGTTTAGAGTTGACTCAGTTTTCCATCCTTCCAAGGTGGGTAAAATGAGGACCTGGCTTGTTGGGGGCAATAGTCTGACTCTATAAACTGCTTAGGGAGGGCTTGCTGATGTTTCATGACCAAAACTAGATAACATCATCACATGGTCACTGTTGATCTTACCTAGTTTGGAGTCATGAAACTTCTGGAAGAAAACAGCCAAGCTCAGAGAGCACCAAGGATACCCTCAGACCTTACTGATATGTTTGGATTGTGTGCCATTCAAACTTAGAAAATATTTAGCTAAGAGGGTTTTGTGTGAACACATCAATTGAATTTCTGAAGTCTAGCTAGATGCCTTCTACCTAATTCAATAGAGTTTGTAGTCTCTCCTGATCACCTGTGGCCAGAGATGGTATTCTGCAGGTTCTGACCAGTTCTGGAGAACTGGTAGTGGAAATTTTGAGTAGTTCGGAGAACCGGTAAATACTACCTCTGACTGGCCCCGCCCCCATCTATTCTCTGCCTCCCAGGTCTCAGCTGATCAGCTGAGTCTTCTTTTGTTGCCCTATACAGGAGAATGGAACTGGAAAGCAGATTAGTGGGATGGGGAGGGAATGGGATTTTGCAGCAACCTTCCCCTGGAGTGGGGTGGGAATGGAGATATTACAGTATCCTTTTCCTGCCATGCCCACCAAGCCACACTCACAAAGCCACGCCCACCAAGTCACACCACACCCACAGAACCTATAGTAAAAAAAAAAGTGAACCCCATCATTGCCTGTGGCTCTGCATCATTTTAGAGGATTTTCTTTTTTTTTTGTTTTTCTGCCCCATTAAGTTCATTTGTTTGTACTGGAGATATCACTCCAAGAATCAGTTACATACAAAGTGCTCTATCACTGTCCTCTGTCTTGAGAAATGCTGAGAACATTTTCAGACACCTTGGTAATGCTTTTTAAAAATCTTTCTCTCTCTCTGTTCGTTACTTAGGGGACAATCAATCTGCAAAGACATATGAAATATTGTGCTACTAATAAAATGGAATTAGACACTAATAGAAGAACGTTCTTTTGCGATCAAAGAGGCTAATTTGCAGAGATGATAATGGTTGATAATATATGGATACCTTCTGATTGTCTACCTTGGATAATACTTTGGGTTGGATGAAGTCTATGGTCTTTTTGTAATATGGAAGGAAGAATAAAGCATATGCCTAGAATTATAAATGACCCGTTCTCATGGTTTTGTCATTTGCTTTTCTGTAATTAGATTTACCCATATGTATTTTAGCAAGTACATGTTCTTCAGGAAGTCTTTAAGCTTCCTCATCTGCTTCATGATTATTATTGCTCTGCTTTCATTTGAACATCTATGTCAGAGGATATTATTTATACACAAATATGTCTATCCCAAACACACATAGCTAAACCTCCAAAAACTCCATGAGTGTGCAAGTGTAAAATCTACAATGACAAGAGTTCATGGAAGATCAGCCAGCTGAATGAAATGATGAAGAAGGATCTCTGCAAATTACAAAGATGTATGAAATATATAAATTTTAGATTCAAATAAGACTTTTAATTCTATTTGATGGGCTCAATCATTTACTTACTTACTTATTTTACTCATTTATCCTATCTTCATCTATCTATATTCAATTTTGAGTTAATTACTGTTACTGTTGACTGTATCTTTATATGTTTAGACTGTACACCGCCCCGAGTCCCTTTTGGGAGAGGGAGCGGTATAAAAATACGATAAATAAATAAATAAATAAATAAATATATCATATCGCCATTAATAATTTCTCACAACAAAAGAAATATTTACTCCACAAATGTTCAGAGTTCCCAAATAACATTATTTCTTCTTTCTTTCTTTCTTTCTTTCTTTCTTTCTTTCTTTCTTTCTTTCTTTCTTCCTTCCTTCCTTTCTTCTTCTTCTTCTTCTTCTTCTTCTTCTTCTTCTTCTTCTTCTTCTTCTTCTTCTTCTTCTTCTTCTTCTTCTTCTTCTTCTTCTTCTTCTTCTTCTTCTTCTTCTTCTTCTTCTCCCCTTGCTTATCTGGCTATAAAACCCTGAAATTTATACTGTCACAGACATCCTTTTTAAAAAGGAGCAATGGCAGGCTAGCTGCATTTAAACTACCCTATTCATCTTCAGCTCAGCTTTCACATGATAGACTTAGCCAAATTGGCTGATTTTCCACATCATGCTGAATCAGAAGAAACTGACCAAGGTCAACACTAACCAAATTTAGTAGAGTAATTTATTGAATGCAGCTGCCAGATCCTTACTTTACAAGGTAAGGCATGTCATATGAACAAAGCCAGAATGGGTTTTCTTCAAAATGGGATGGAAAATGACTCAAAAATATAGTTTCCTGGTTAAGTCTCTTGTTCCATGCAGAATCTGAATCACAGCACCTCAATTAAAGCTGTTGTAAAGCTCTTGTTTAAATAATATTACAAAGAAGAATCTCTGATGTCCTAAAGTATCCTATGGTACTACTGAACGGCCCTCAGTCCTAGGAAGTCTCTTCTTGCCTTCAAATCTGTTTTCCCCTTAATCTGCTTTTCTAAAGTTGGCATCCATTGATTCCAGCACTGTCCCCTGGAGCAGTTAAGAATAAGGTTTTTTTTTTTTTTTTATCTTCTGCATGACAACCCCTTAGATTTCAAAATATCTATCCATTTATTTTGCTTTTTTTTTTTTTGCTATTGTTCTGCCTTTGGTTTTATTGTGCTTGTTTATTTATCAGATTGCTATCCTGCCTTATTGCTGATGGCCTCAAGGCAACACTGCAATAACAAAATCAAAACAAAATATAGACCTCCATAGCAACCATACCCACCTTGAAAATAGCAGAGGGAAACAAACAAGCAAGCAAACATACAATGAGACCAGCTGGTAAAAAAAACAGTGAAGGCATCATTAAATTGCAAAAGGTAATTTAAAGAGTCTTGGGCATCACTAAAAACCATAAATGCATTGGAAAACAGGATTGTCATTGCCTAGAGCATAAGGACTCATTAAAAAAAAAAGATAGTAGGCATGTAGGTCTAAAGAGAATTTTCAATGTTTGAGAGCCATCACTGGAAAGCTCTTTTACCTGCCAATTAATAAAGATCTAGTGGAAAGCCAGATTTACAGATTTACATTACAGTATATTTTCCACATCACATTGTATAAGCGAGAAGAAATAGGTTAAGGGTTCGATTCAAGGTATTTGTCTTGAAGTTGCGATTGGAGTAGGGGCTGATTGTCTGAAGGACCTGTGAACTGGATCTATAGATCTTTAAGAAAGGTCCTTTTGCAGACGCCCTTCTGCAGAATTCCATTTGAAAGATACAGGAAAATAAGTTCTCATGAACGACTATGCTGGGTCTGGAATTCTTGGATTTCTTGGAAATAACCAAAAGCATGTCTAAATCATCAGATAGGTCATCTGTGAGGAGGATAATTTTAACATTTTTAAGCGTGAAGCAACCAAAATATGCATTTTCCAAAGATAATATGCAGGTTGCAACAGCTACCCTTTTTCCCCAATATAAACTCCACAAATTTGGAATATAGACAGTTCTCAATTCACAAACTGAAATATACAGAAGTGATCCTATCAAAGACATTCTTACTTGAGAATTAGAATTAGATTTCTTTTATTGGCCAAGTGTGATTGGACACACAAGGAATTTGTCCTGGTGCAAATGCTCTTAGTATACATAAAAGATACATTCATCAAGATTTGCACAAAAAAAAGATTTGCTTATTGATTTTAGACTTTGCCATTTAAAATAATGAATTAATCATCTTTTTCTTTTTAAATATCGGCATGACATTTTTTAAAAAAATACTTGTGCCACCAGAGCAAAACAACGAAACAAATTAGTGCCTTTGATCTGATAAATTCTTGTTGTCTTCCCTATTATAAATCTGGACTGGAGCTTTAATTGATGCAGAACATTGGGGCTAAATAAAATATAATGAAAACATTGATAGGGCTGGTTAGGCAGAGGTTATTTGCATTCCTTCTAAAATATTAATTGACCTGGCAGGAGGCCTAGCAACATTTGAGAAGAGGGAGGGAGATAAAGAGTGAAAAAAATGAGTTTTGAAATGTTCAGTGGCAGATGTGGTTATAAGAGAGAGCTTCTACAGGGAAACTATGTGAATTTTCTCCTTGCGTGACATGCTAATCAATGACTTCAAAAAGCTGGCTTCTTCATAACACTAAAAGTTCTCAGTCTCCTGGGACAAATATATATCTAATGAAGACGTATTAGGGCACTCTATAGTAAAAAAAGAGGATTTTAGTATAATATAGAGACATATATATTAATTGTGACAGATTTTATGCTAGGATTTTAGCCTCTGAATATAGCAGAGATTTGTTCTCACATTATCTGGAGCAGGAAAAGTCACTTGGTGCCCTCTAGATGTTTTGGATTACAACTCCTATAAACCTGTGGTTTGGTCAATCAATCAATCAGTCAACTTTATTACATTCATTGACTAATTCAAAAAAGAAAAACAACAGAAAAATCAGAGGCAGCAAATTTTTCCTGCCTGCTTAACCTTTTCCTCTATTGATACTGATATAAAGAAGGAAGAACAAGAACTGCTAGTTGGATGGCAGGTTATCCAGTGCCAAAATAATACTGAATTCTTGGATTGAGAAGTGAACGTTAAACTAATAATAATAATAATAATAATAATAATAATAATAATAATAATAATAATAATAATAATAATAATAATATTTATTTATATATCGCTCCTCTCCCGAAGGACTCGGAGCGGTGCACAGCCATACAATTAAAACATTAAATATATAAAAGTTAAAAGTAGATTAAATTAAAGACCCTGGCTGAAAACAATTAAAACCTCTCCCTTAAACCCTAAAATTTGATATAAAAATTAAAATACCCAAATCTAAAATCAGCCCAAGCTGGCCTGGTCAAAGAGCCAGGTTTTCAAGGCACGCCTGAAGGTCCCCAGGTCTGTGGCTGTATGTAACTCCGGAGGCAACCCATTCCAGAGGGCAGACGCCCCCACAGAGAAGGCCCTATTCCTCGGGGTCACCAGCTGGCACATAGATGCCGATGGGACCCGCAAGAGATCCTCCCTGTAGGAGCGCACCAGTCGGTGGGAGGAAAATGGCAGAATGCGGTCTTGTAAATATCCTGGTCCAATGCCATGGAGCGCTTTAAAAGTTAACACTAAAATCTTAAAGCGCACCCGAGAGGCCACTGGCAACCAATGCAGCTCGCGCAGGAGGGGCATCACATGAGAGAACCTTGATGCCCCCATAACCACCCGCGCAGCCGCATTCTGCGCCAGTTGATACTATTTTACTCTAGAAAGAGTGCAGAGAAGAGCAACAAAGATGATTAGGGGACTGAAGGCTAAAATATATGAAGAACGGTTAAAGGAACTGGGCATGGCTAGTCTAGCAAAGAGAAGGACCATGATAACCGTGTTCAAATACTTGAGGGGTTGTCACAGAAAGGAGGGGGTCAACCTGTTTTCCAAAGCACCCAAAGGACAGACAAGGATTAATGGATGGCAACTGATCAAGGAGAGATTCAACCTAGAAGTGAGGAGAAATTTTCTGACAGTGAGAACAGTCAATGGAACAGCTTGTCTTCAGGGGTTGTGGGAGCTTCATCACTGGAAGCTTTCAAGAAAAGTCTGGACTACCAATTGTCAGAAATGGTGTAGAGTCTCTGTTTGGATAGGGATTGGACTAGATGACTTGCAAGGTATTTTCCAACTCTGTTATTTCCTAAATCTTCTTGAACTGATGCAAATGATTTATATTGCAGTAGATCTTGAATAACATATGAGACTGGATCCATTTTATATTTTTCCAAAGCAATTGACCAGTTCCTTCCTTAGTGTCCTGAAACTTGTGAATAAACCAGGGACAGGTGAAATATTAGATGTAATTGTTTGTACTTTCACACTTACACCTAATATTTCACCCACGCCTGGTTGTAATGAAAGTGCTGATTGGCCTGATGCTGGGTCAGTTTGTTGTAATGCAGGCCACCAACCAGTGATGGGATTCAAAAAAATGTACTACTGGTTCTGTGGGTGTGGCTTGGTGGGCGTGGCTTGATGGGAGTGGCAGGGGAAGGATGCTACAAAGTTTCCATTCCCACCCTACTCCACTAACTTGCTTTGCAGCTCTGTTCTCATATGCAGGGCAACAAAAGAAGACCCAGCCGATCATCTGGGACTCAGGAGGCAGAGAATAGATGGGGCCGGGGCCAGTCAGAGGTAGGATTTGCCAATTCTCCCAACTACTCAAAATTTCTGCTACCGGTTCTCCAGAACTGGTCAGAACCTGCTGAATACCCATCTCTGCCACCAACCAACCCATTTCAAGTATGGTAGATAGGATTTGAAAAGCTGATTTGAGATGTGAAGGTTTGGGCAAGGCTTCCTTTATGCAGGACTGTCCACTTCATTTCATTGGCCTTCTATCTATGTCTTTTTAAAGTCTGAAGTTGCATTTAAAAAAGGAACTGCCAGAAGATATTAAATAAAGCTCTCTCTCTCTCTCTCTCTCTCTCTTTGTGGTTGGTCAGTGTTAGGAGCCAATGGGATTAGAATCTGAAAAATGCCAATGGGATTAGAATATGAAAAATGCCAAGTTTTTGAATTCTGCATTACTGCAGAATTAGTGGGTTTTCTTCCAGAAACACCATGTAAAAATGTCAATTCAAGACACTTTTTTTTCATTTAGGAGACATCCAAGCATCGTGTATTATTATTGTTACAAAAATGAGTCATATTTCTTGAATAAGGGTTGACTAGATAGACAAAGTAAAGAGTTGCATTTGTCATAAACCATGTTATAAGCCCATATAGACTATATAACCATGTTATTATCCTATATATACTATATATCTATAACCAGGTTATAGAATAGAATATACAGTATAAGCCCATATAGACTGTATATCTATAACCAGGTTATAAGCCCATATAGACTATATTGTCTATATATAGTCCAAGTCATATAATCTTTAAAATGAGGATTTTTTTTAAAAAAAGAACCAACATTGTGGGATTCTGGCAAATTTTAGCAAGCAGAAAGAAAGCGAGGAAGAGAAAGAAGGAAACAGGGAGGCATCAAATTGGACTACAGATTTCAATATCCATTTCCACAAATCTATTTTGGAATAGATCGCTAATGTTTTGGCTTTTAGTTAGTGGCTGATGGATCATCCAATCCTTTTATATGTTTATTAGATGTATTTTTTTTCCCCAAATGTGATGTATTAATTTTGAATGGAAGCAAGATCTAGTCCAACTCTGAAGATACTCAGCCAAACACATGTTATTACTGCAGATACCTATGAACAAATTTGACTGGCAAAATATTTTGGCATATGCTGATGTTACAGCTGCTCTACTTATTGATTTTATAACAGCTCTGTTATTAGGTGGTTTACAGAGTCTCTGGTTGACAGTTCATTTCTTCTAATTGTTTATCCATGATATCTTCAAACACCATCACCTCCCATCTCTCTTCCAGTTTTTGACAAATTTTTAATTATCTTATTATTATTATTGACAATTTTTTAAATAAATAGAAAGTTTGTTTACATTAGAAAATTCTGGGAAATAGAATAAATGTCTAACTGATGCTTGGGATACTCCAGTGCATGGAACTATTCTAGCTGCAATGTTTCCTGCTAGGAGGTATGTCAAACAAGGTTCAAAGACCCCTAGTTAAAATGTCTATATAATGGTAACACTACCCTGTCTTTTTTTTTTTTTTGTAAAACATTGCCAGGCATGAAAACTAGGTCTATACGAAAAGGTCCAATTAAACTGATTTATTGCTAAGCAGCCTATGAACAGGAATCTTCTCTACTAACAGCACCTTCTAGGACAAGGGTCTTCAAACTCGGCAAGTTTAAGACATGTGGATTTCGACTCCCAGAATTCCTGAACTAACATGATTGGAGGAAGAATTCTGGAAGTCCACAAGTCTTCATACTGTCAAGTTGGAAGACCCCTGTTCTAGGGGTTAGATAAGGGTCCACAGAATTCAAGGGAGATTGGACTTAGTCCACTTGTGGCTACATATGGATTCTAGGCTGATTCCTCTTTTACCTCCACCTTAGGTTCTGCACTCCTCCTACAAACATAAAGCTTAGGGTTCCACATTAGAAGAAGACCTCTTTGAGCATCGGCAGAGGAATTAGTTTTAATTATGTCTACTTCCCACTTCCCAAACACAATAGAAAATATGGTTACAATTGTATGAGTGGTGGCCATGGTCTTACTAATCAGGAACTCCTTAGCTGTTGAATCTGCTGCCTTTCTTTATTCTCATTTCACCACTGATCTTCAGCATTCTTGGCTTTCTCTAATTAAATTAAGTATAGGGACCCAAGTCTAATAATAGCCTAAAAGTATTTGGAATCTTTGGGCTAATGCAAGAAAACCTGAAGCAAATATTGTAATAATTCCACAATTATTAAAGTGTTAGAAGCTCTGTTGGAAACTTCTGTTCAACATGAACTACGATATCACCCCAAAATGTAGTGTCATTTGTGCCTAGTTAAAGATGTTTAAAGTTCCCTCCCACTTCCTAATGTGGGAGGTTTCCATGGGAGACTGGAGGTTATTCCATTGCTTCCTCACTGATCAATCCTATGTTGTTTTAGAATTATTTTAGAATAGAATAGAATTCTTTATTGGCCAAGTGTGATTGGACAGACAATGAATTTGCCTTGGTGTATATGCTCTCAGTGTACATAAAATAAAAGATACATTCATCAAGAGTCAAGAATCATAAGGTACAACACTTAGGGCCTTGGTGGTGCAGGCTGTTAATCATCTAGCACTTAGTGCAAGCTGCCTGCAATTAGTGCAGGTTCGAATCCCACCAGGCTCAAGGTTGACTCAGCCTTCCATCCTCTCGGGGTAGGTAAATTGAGGACCCAAAATTGTTGGGGGCAATAAGCTGACTTTGTAAAAATGCCGCTTGGGGGGGGCCAAAAGCCCTAGTAATAAGCCGGCATATACAATGGAATGAAGGCTATTGCCGAGCACTTAGCATGGTGCTCCATAGACTGTAAGCCGCCCTGAGTCTCCGGAGAAGGGCGGCATATAAATGTAATTAAAAATAAAAATAAATAAATAAAATAAGGTACAACACTTAATAATAGTCATAGGGTACAATAAGCAATGAAACCATTTATTTATTTATTTATTTAAATTTTTAAACCATACTAGGAAACAATATAAATCGCAAGGATACAAGCGACAAAGTTACAATTATACAGTCATAAGTGGGAGGGGATGGGTGATAAGGAGCGATGAGAAGATTAATAGTAATAGTAGTGCAGACCTAGTAAATAGTTGGACAGTGTTGAGGGAATTATTTGTTTAGCAGAGGGATGGCGTTCAAAGGAAAAAAACTGTCCTTGTGTCTAGTTGTTCTGGTGTGCAGTGCTCTATAGCGTCATTCTGAGGGAAAGAGTTGAACCAGTTTATGTCCAGGATGTGAGGGCTTTGTAAATATTTTCACAGCCCTCTTTTGACTCATCCAGTATACAGGGTTATATTTTCCCTTGTTATTTACATCAATTCCCACAGATGGCCTCCCTAAATTATTCTTCCTAATATATAAAATCTATAATGCCAGGGGTTTATTGCATTACAGCTTTGTTTTAAGTGTATGAATGTTTCTTTAGCATTTTGGGGAGTTGGTTAAAATGTATAAACCTGCTAGAAATTTCTGTTCTTTCACCAGATGGACATATCATTAAGTGTTGAAATGTCCTGTTTAAAAAAAAAAAAATGGGAGAGGCTGACTTATTTTGGGATCCAAACAGAAGAAATACATGTTGTCTGATTTTGCAAAACAAATGGGCATTTTTGACCTTTGTTAGGAGTGGATCCATGAATCAAATCTATGTTTCTTAAAAACAAAGTATGAAACCTACTAAACAAGAGAAAATTAATTTGTGGAGTCCTTGGTACTTTCCAAGCTGGTTGCAGACATTTCATTATCTAACTAGATAATATCCTCAGTGTGACTGAGTGTGAGGTATGCTCCCTGTTTATATACCTTTTATAAACTAGTTGAAATGCTTTATATACTTTGTATAAACTTTTATAAACTTTGTAAGTTTTACCTGCCTAAAATGGCATTTACTTACTGTAGATAAAATTAGTAGGCATCTTTAAAAAAACCAACAGATTGTATTTCTGTTTCTTGAAGGTTTTTTTTTCCCCCTGTTCATTTCTGGGAGTGAAAATGAGAGTTGTTTTTCTTTTTAAGGTTTGCATTTAAATGTGTATATTTCTCCTTTTTCGTTGTTGCTGTTTTGTCTTTGTCTTGAGCTAAGACAAACCGCAATTCAGTCATGCCTGAGATTTTTTATTTCCTCAAATGCTAGTCTTTATTTAAATAATGGTAAATAGTGATGAACATTGCATACAAAAATCGGTTGGGGAGGGAGCCTGGATGCTTGCACATTTATGTATGCCTTTTCTTTTCTTTTCTTTTCTTTTCCTTTCTAAAGTCTGGAACTGATCTGGAAAAAGGATCAATTTGAGATTGAAATGTTTAAAAATTAGAAAGTGAAGGTGACAGATCACCCTTCATTATTCGAAAGGCTTTCTGTAATGAGCAAGTTTGTCATGTATAATCAGAAAAATATAGTAACAGATCATGGAACAGAATGTCAGTATGTGCTGCATAATGTGTACCTTAAAGTGAGTTGTGTGCATTTTTGTAGACTGTATTTTTTTCCCTCTCTCATCTCCCTCCACTGCGGGTTTCTCTCTTCTTGATTTTCCTCTTGTCTGCAAAATGTGATCTGTACCTTTTTCTACCCAGCGAGGGGCTGTCTGTTAGAAGTGATTACATGAGTAAACTTCTCTGTGGTATATTTAATAATGATGTGTCTGATTCCCCTTGCAATTCACAGGGAATGATTTCTGTCCGGAGCTAAGCTCCTTAAAATTTACATCTCTCTTTTTCCACAAAGTGTCAGCGATGGGTGAGCCTTTCCAGCTAGGCACATCGTGCCTTGCTAAATTAAATTTTGCTTTTCAGCATGAAGTTAATTGGCGCTTACTGACACTAAAGACCAATTACGGTCATGATTCCCATTGTGGTGTTAGTTTCTTATCAGGCTTCCAGAGAGAAAGAGATTTTGCAATTCGTTTGCAACTGGCACAGCCCATTTCTACAGCTTTCTCAGTTAGAACTGCACTTAAACAAGGAAGAGGAGGAAGAGGAAGAGGAGGAGATGGGTAGAGAAGAAGAAGATCAATTAAGAAGGTGAAGATGGAGGAAGGGGAAGAGGAAGAAGAGGAAGGGTGGAAGAGAGAAAAAGAAGGAGGAGGAAGGAAAGGGAGGTAGAGGAGGAAGGGGGGAGAGAGAAGAAGAAGAAAGAAGGAGGGGAAGGAAATGGAGAAGGAGGAGGAGAAAAAAGAAGGGAGAAGAAAAGGAGAAATGAGGAGGAGGAGGAGGAGGAGGAGGAAGGAGGAGGAGATGGCTGGAGAAGAAGATCAATTAAGAAGGTGAAGATGGAGGAAGAGTTGGAAAGGCAGAAGGGAGAAAAAGGAAGAGGAGGAAGGAAAGGGAGGAGGGAGGAAGAGAGAAGAAGGAGAAAGGAGGAGGAAGGGAAGGGAGGAAGAGGAAGTGGGAAGAGAGAAGAAGAGGAAAAAGATGGAGGAGGAAGCAAAGAGCAATAGAGGAGGAGAAAAGAGGGAAGTGAGAAACGAGGAGGAGGACTGCTGCATTTTTCTTATGAGTTGTATCTCTGCCCCTGTTGTTAGCTTGGTCACCTCAAATTAGTATTCCAATCCAAAATAAGGGAAATGAGACGGTTACGTGTCTCTGTACCAGTGATAAACAATAATGATGTATATGACCTCTTGTAGACCTACTCTTGGAAATGCTTAGACACTTGTCATTACTGTAATTTGCTGACTAAGTACCAATATAATATTTAGAAGGGAGTTAATTTGTACTGTCACATCAGAGATGTACACGTGGATGAAATGCTCAATTGGTTGCCACTGACAAATGTAGATTGCTTGGAGCTCACTGCTCCATCTCAGATTCTTTTCAACATCACTGCCCCTGATCACCCACTGGCCAGGAATCCTGGCAGTGGTAATCTAATAACTATACACCCCAGGATTCCCTGCTAAAAGAAAGCTAATCTCAAATAAGTCTTAAAAATAGAAACAAGTAAGAGGAAGGAGCTAGTTGAAAGGAAAGGAAAGAGACGGGAGGAAAAGGCAGAAAGAAGAGAGGACCATAGGATGTGAGGGGTCTGTAAATATTTTCACAGCCCTCTTTTTGACTCGTGCAGTATACAGGTCTCGATTGAAGGCAGGTGGGTAGTAATTGTTTTTTCTGCAGTCCCAATTATCCTCTGAAGTCTGTGTCTTTCCTGTTGGGTTGCAGAACCAAACCAGACAGTTATAGAGGTGCAGATGATAGACTCAATAATTCCTTTGTAGAACTGTATCAGCAGCTCCTTGGGTAGTTTGAGTTTTCTGAGTTGGCGCAGAAAGAACATTCTTTGTAGTGCTTTTTTGAGGACGTTTTTGATGCTAGGTGTCTATTTTAGGTCATGTGGTAGAACTAGAAATTTGAAGGTCTCTACAGTTGATACTGTGTTGTCTAGTATAGTAAGAGATGGTAGTATGGGAAGGTTTCTTCTAAAGTCTACCACCATTTCTACAGTTTTGAGTGTGTTCAGGTCCAGATTGTTCCGCTTACACCACGAGGCAAGTTGTATAGTCTCCTGTCTGTATGAGGATTCGTCATTGTCTCGAATGAGACCAATCACTGTTGTGTCATCAGCAAACTTCAGTATTTAACAGATGGATTATTTGAGATGCAGTCATTGGTATATAGGGAGAAGAGAAGTGGAGAAAACACACCACTGTTTCAACTCCTTCCCTCAAAACGATGCTACAGAGCACTGCACATCAGAACAACTAGACACAAGGACAGTTTTTCCCCGAACACCATCCCTCTGCTAAACAAATAATTCCCTCAACACTATCCAACTATTTACAAAATCTGCACTACTATTACTATTAATATTCTCACCACTCCTTATCACCCATCCCCTCCCACTTGTGATTGTAGGACAGTAACTTTGTTACTTGTATTTTTATGGTTTTTATTGACTGTTTCCTAGAATGGTTTGATTGCTTATTGTACCCTATGACTATTATTAAGTGTTGTACCTGATGATTCTTGACTCTTGACTCTTGACTCTTTTATGTACACTGACAGCATTTCCACCAAGACAAATTCCTTGTCTGTCCAATCACACTTGGCCAACAAAGAATTCTATTCTATCCTATTCTAAGAGAAGACCACAAAGAGTAAGAAGACAGGAATGAATAGAGTTGGAAGAGACCTTGGAGATGTTCTACTCCAACTAGGAGAGAGATCCTATTTCATTCCTGAAAAATGGCTCTCTAGTCTCTAGTCAGTGATGGAGCACCCAGAACATCTAGAGGCAAGCTGTTCCACTGATTAATTTCTCCAACTTTCTAGGTAGTTCATCCAGGACAAAAGGGAAGAAACACATTCTAAAAAGGAAAGAGTCAAAACCATGTTGTATAACAGGTATTTTATTATTTTTCTTTTGGAAATCAGAAAGAGCTGAATTGCTCTGCTTTCAATGAGTGCTATCAGCCTTTTATCAAACACAAATGTCGACAGAGGGGAATATTTGTCGCTCAGGGTTGAACTGTGGAGTCCTTGGTGCTGTATGAGCTTGTTGGTTGTCTTGCAGATGTTTCATTACCAAACTAGGTAATGTCATCAGTGCAGCAGCATCAGTGCACTGATGATGTTACCTAGTTTGGTAATGAAATGCCTGCAAGAAAACCATCAGGGATCCCATAAAATACAGATAGGAATGAAAAGCTGAATTAAAATATTCATTCCATCCACATAATTTTGAATCTCACTTTTTAAAAATCAGCTACACCGATATACACACAAGTTCTTGTACTTCAGTGTAATTTGGTTTCCTTTCTGTAGGTTTATCCTGAATGATATAGAAGAATGCACTGAAGTAACTTGTAATATTAAAGCATGAAAGCTGGACATTTGAAGAGAGTGTGAGTGTACTACTGGTCTGTCAAATGTTGTAAGAATATGATTATTTTCACAGACAGATTTAGGAGGTTTCAGGAAGATTTAGAATGAATATTATGAAAAACAAACAAATACCATAAGATGTCTATGGAGGTTCTCTGTCATCCAGGTCATGGTTGCCCCAAAGGTGCTTTTTCAAAAGACAACTGGACTTCCTTGGTTTTTTTTTTTCCCCTTGAAGATGTTTTGCTTCTCATCCAAGAAACTTCTTCAGTTCTGGAACTGAACTGAACTGAACTGAAGAAACTTCTTCAATGAGAAGCAAATCATCTTTAAGGGAGAAAACAAGGAAAGTCTAATTGCCTTTTGAAAAAAAAAAAACACCTTTGGTTCTCTAAGCCAGATATATAGAACAAGACTCGTGTTACCCTCAAATGAACATTACTGGTTTGTTATTTGTTTGTTTTTTTGCCAATAACCTCCTTTTGCCAGTCACCTCCTAGTGCCAGTCATTCTTCAAACACATTTCCGAGAGAGAGAGAGCAGCACTGTAGATTGGAGAGAAGAAGAGAAGGAAAAAGAGCAGTGTGCCAGGGTAGCAGGCCAATCAATCAGAATGTTAATGACGGATCATGAAACACATTTGTTGACAAATATAACACAGGGTGATATGCCAGCACAACCAAATGTGCTTTTTGCTCTCTTCAATTGCCAGCTGTGAAATGTTGCTTCCAACCTGGAATTTATGGATTGGAATACAATGAGGCCTGCCGTCCATCAAGCATCTGTTTTACAGCAGGTGTATTCTGCTAGCCACCCAGTTGAAATTCATTCCTATTGTAGAATTCATTTTAGCCTTAATTCGCTTAGGTTTTTCTGGGCTGGTTCCTACCACTTAATAGAACTCTAAGTTCTATAAGTTAAACTTGGAAACATGTTTATTATGTTTCTTTTTTTTTTTCCTATAGTGTTTGAAAGTTAGTCCAAGAGCTCTGGGTTATAGGCCATTTAAAATACACACATTCCCACACACACACACACACACACACACAAATGCATCTTTTTCTAAGATGACCAACAAGAATGGGATAACGAGCAATGGATGGAAACTAATCAAGGAGAGAACCAATCTAAAACTAAGGAGAAATTTCAAATTTCTTGACAGTGAGAACAATCAACCAGAGGAATGATAGCTGATAGCATTCATTGAATGAAGAGTAATTCAGCTCTTTCTGTTTGTTTGTTTTTAAAGTGGTGAATCGTAGCATCCTGTTATAGGACATGATCTGGCTCTTCCTTTTTAAAGAATTTGTTCCTTCCCCTTTGTCCTGGATTAACAACCTAGAACTAAGGAGAAATTAAGTAATTAATGGAACAGATTGCCTTCAGGGGTGCTCCATCCCTGGAGGATTTCAAGAAGAAATTGAACAGCCATTTGTCCAGAATGGTATAGGGTCTTCTGTTTGAGCAGGAGGTTTGTCCAGGGTCTCTGCCAACTCTGTTTTTCTTATACCTTAATGTTTTAACCTTCATAATAACTGAATTATCATCCTAGCATTTCCCTGGCATTCTTCATCAGTTAATCTGAATTAAAAATTCTTCTAGAAAAAGTAAAAAAAAAAATAGATACAAGATTTCAATTTTTCATCTATGAATTGTATGTTAATCAGCAAAGACTTTGTAAGATAAAATAAAATAAAATAAAATAAAAGTGCTTCGAATGTGAAGATTTACAAGTGTTTAGAAAATCTTATATTGCAAAGCCCTGATTCTTTTTCATCCTCTCCTTTGCAAAATGTAACCCATTTCCGACACATTAAAAATGCAGTATTTCCCATTGCTATAATCCTCATCTGCTTTTGCACCTTACAGTTATGGCTGAATTATATGGAATTTTCTCTCATCTGGCTTTACATTAAACATGACATTTTGAGGCCAATGTATGGAGAAAACTGCTTCTAACCAATCTCCCCTTATTTTTTTTCTTCTTTTTAATTTGTATACCTAACTTAGAGAAATTCAAAGCTTTCACCAATCAGTAGACCTCAATGTTAACCTTGCGTGTGCAGAGCCAATGGGAAAAATTCCAAGTTGTAGGATAAAAATGTTTAGTTGGTCCTCTTTTGGAGAACAGACATAATGAGAAAGGGATGATTGGTAATCTGTGAGTTTTATATTAAAACCTTCTCGGAAATTCTGTTGATGAGATGAGAGTTTTTGGAAAGAGAGTTGGAAATAAACCTCATTTCAGCTGTCCTAGTTTAGCTACTTCTGGATCCCGATACTCACACCTGCTCCCTTTAGTAGGTTGGTCTCCCTTGTGCTTTGGACACATGTTCATGCTTAGTTCTAATAGGTGCTTGCGTTGGGCAGCCCTGCACACATTCTGAAAATTACACAATCAGCTTCTCCCTTTCTCACTTAGAGACTCATCAACACAATCCAGCAGCTTCGGCTTTTCCAACTGGCCAGAGAAAGGATTCAGAAAGGGAAGCCAAATAAAACATTTGTGTGCAGAAAATAAAAACCGGCAACTCGACTAAACTTATTAGGCCCAGCAAAAGAAGCTCATCCAAATTCAGAGGCATCCTGAAAAAGGTGCAGAATTTAGAGAGCAGAGCTTTTATTTTAGTTTGAGTTTTAATCTATGGTCCCCTGGAGGAAGCACTCGTCTTTAGCTGGGAGGTGAGAGATTTGGATGGGAAACAGGAACAGTAGGTAAGCTTTTAAAATTTATTATTATTAGGCAATCTGACTATTACTGAACATCAAGCAGATGTTGTGCGTTACAATACAATTAATTTAAATCTTCATGAAATGCTTCTCACATTTTTTCACCTATATGTGAGATGAGGCACAAGGAGTCGGCATTTCATTTAACAATCACTTTATTTAACAACCAAGTTGTTGGTCCCAGCTTTGGTCTCTAAACAAGAACTACCTGTTGTTTCCAATTGAATTTTATTGACTTGTTTCTTTTTTGGGGGAAACTATGCCTACAAATCACATTTAAATAAAGAGTTTAGATAAATGCCAGTAACTTTTTTCTTTTTAAAAATAAAATTAGCTGGAGAATGGAGAGCCAGTTTGGAGTAGTGGTTAAGACAGCGGTGGGATTCAAAAAATTTTACTACCAGTTCTGTGGGTGTGGCTTGGTGGGCATGGCAGGGGAAGGGTATTGTAAAATCTCCATTCCCTCTCCACTCTGGGGGAAGGTTACTGCAAAATCCCATTCCCTCCCCACCCCACTAACCTGATTTCCAGCTCCATTCTCCTGTGCAGGGCAACAAAAGAAAACTCAGCTGATCAGCTGGGACTCGGAAGGCAGAGAAGAGATGGGGGCAGGGCTAGAGGTGGTATTTGCCGGTTCTCTGAACTACTCAAAATCTCCGCTACTCGTTCTCCAGAACTGATCAGAATCTACCACCTCTGGGTTAAGGCTAGAAGCCAGGAGACAGTGAATTCTAGTCCAGTCTTAGGTTCAAAGCCAGCAAGGTGAACTTGGGCCAGTCACTTTCTCTCAGCCCTAAGAAGGTGGCATTGGTAAAGCACTTCTGAAAAACCATGCCAAGAAAATTTGCACAACTAATGACTAATTTTGCTTATGATTCACATTTCCCCCAAGCAATTGTCCCTTGTATTAAATGAGGTTGCCTTATTTTGTGAAATATATGCTTTAAATATATCCTTTAAAATATATATCCTTAAAATATATCCTTTTAAAAAAGCTGGGAAATGGTGACATTTAATGGTAACATTTCCAAAACTCTAGCTTTCAGAGATGAACACTGTTATAGTTCCTGCATTAGACCTAAATGTATGAAGCCATGTGATTTCATATTGAATGTGAACCAATTTATTTCTCTCTTTCACTTATTGTAGATCTCTTTTGACTTGCAATTCCTTCTGATGCACGAGAACAATCAGAATTTCCCTGAAATTCAGGAATGATTAGGACTACAACCGAAAGAAGAGTAAGCTGCTTGGTCTTCTGTAGTCCTTGGAGTCTTGGCTGCAGTAGGAGTCATCTAAAAGAAAGCCTTGATGTGTTGGCTAAATTGAGTACCCGGACTTTCCTTCATATTAAATAAGCACTTCTAGCATGAAGAAAAGCAGATTGGTAAGGGGATAGGGGCTGCCCTTCCTTTTGGCACAGACTTTGTCGTCTGTTGGCAACAGAAATTGGTATATTGTAAGGACAATCTTATTACATGAAGATCTTCCATTCTTAGACAGGATCTATTACATCTAATTTGTTTTATTGTTGTATATGGAAACATGCATGAAATGAACTGAGAATCCAAATTTATGAGGAAGAGGGAAGAGGAAGAGGGAAGAGAGAAAAGGGAAGAGGAAAGGAAAGGAAAGAGGGAAGAGGAGAGGAGAGAGGAAAAAGGAAAGACATCATTACAAGAAAATAGTCAACTTAAGAGTTTATCAGAGCCCTAAGTAACATCTGACAGTACCAGTTGATCTCAGAGTAGTGTTTACTTATTAAGAACTTCCTTCCTTCCTTCCTTCCTTCCTTCCTTCCTTCCTTCCTTCCTTCCTTCCTTCCTTCCTTCCTTCCTTCCTTCCTTCCTTCCTTCCAGATTTATTACCAAAAGGCAATTGAAAGCTTGGGAGATAGGAGAATGTAGTAACACACATTACCATAGTGCTACAAAGTTTTATTGCAGTTGTTTGAATGCTAGTGTTCACGCATTCCTTTGGGGAGAAGATTCCTTTGTGTGTATCTATTTCATCAGTGCAAGCCAGTAAATATCTCAAGACTTTGCTTTCCTTTCCATCTCATTTCTTCCCAGTATCTGTCTGTGATCTTTTGCATATGACACTTTCTACACTTTCTGGGTATTTACGGGACCGCCTGCTGCTACTGTCGGTCTCTCGTCGACCAGTGTGCTCCCATAGGCCGGGCCTCCTCGAGCTGCTGCCGCCTGGACGGCTGGCGACCCTGAGGGTTTGCGCCTTCTCTTTGGGAGCACCCTCCCTCTGGAACGAATTGCCCCTGGAGATGAGGACCATCCCCGACCTATTGACCTTCCAGCACACACTAAAAACCCACTTATTCCATCTAGCCGGTCTGGCCTAGAGTTATGTGTAATGGTTTTAAATTCAGTTTTAAATGGTTTTAATTTTCTTAATTCCCTACTTCTTAATTTTTAATAGCCAATTTATTTAATTCTTTTAATGCATTTTAAATTATTGTATATGTATTTATATGTTTTTATCTGGCTGTGCACTGCCCCGAATCCCTAAGGAGAGGGGGCGGTATACAAATTTGAATAATAATAAATAATAAAAATAATACATATTGCTTGGAAGAATGATGCTTCTTCATGACTTTGTAATTGAACTGACAGTGATGGCATTTATGCCACAAGCAACATCCTGGAAAGATGGCACTGGTGGTGGATTATCAAAGAGAATGGAGTTTGCCAGCGCACAGCTTTTAGTGCTAAACAGCTAACTCTGAGCCAGGTCATTTCAATGATATTCATGCAATTTGCTAAGCAGATAGCAAAGAAAACCTCACCAAGAAAAATACATTATCCATATAAAATTACTTCGTCGATTTGGCTGATAACAAAGCTTGTCCACACAGCTATAACCACCCAAGGAGGTTACTTCATGGTGCCCCAGAATAAGTTACCTAGACACATAAAATATGCATACCAAGAGTTGTGGGGAAAGCAACAAAGGGGCGATATAAATGTGAGATTAAATGTGTCTTTTGTACTTAAGCATGCAAGGTCTTTTTATTATTATTATTTTAAAATGCAAATAACACCAGCTGGACATTCTTATAATTACTGCAAGTGAAACAGGCCTGGAAAATGAATCTAATTCTTCTCTGGCTGCAGTCTTAACAAAATCTCTCCTTAGCTTTTTGCATTAGATGTCATGGGCACATCCAATCAATCAGGAACCATTTACAAGATACTGTATGTTCCTTAAAAATATAATGAGTTTTTTTTTTTCCATTTTCTTCTTTTTCTCTTTTTGCCACATGAAATTTTTAACTTTGCTTTTCTAGTCTGGTCTATTTTGAAGAGCTGAAATCAATCTTTCTTGTCTGAAATTATCTCTCACCTGTCTCCCCTTTTCTTCTGGAAGATAGAGAGGATCATATCTAAGACTGAAATGGGGTCTGTTCCAGAGAGAGTGGAGTGGTATTTCTTTTCATGGTTTGGACTGGAACCTTCAAGTCATACATCATAAAATAACTAGAGCTATGGTAATGCAGTGGTTAGAATGCAGTACTGCAGGCTACTTCTGCTGACTGCCGGCTACCTGCAGTTCAATTCTCACCAGCTCAAGATTGACTCAGCCTTCCATCTTTCCAAGGTCAATAAAACAAGGAGCCAGATTGTTAGCAATATGTTGACTGTAAACTGCTTAGAGAGGGCTGTGAAGCACTGTGAAGCGATATATAAGTCTAAGCGATATCGCTATTTTGCTTTTTCTGAAGCTGATCACCATATACCTTTAAACAAGAATCAACGTCTAAAATGTTTAGTTCAGAAGGAACTTCATATGCATTTGCAGGAAAATAGGAATCAGTTTTCTCCCCATTCCCCATAAAAAAAATATGGTATTCAGCAGGTTTGACCAGTTCTGGAGAACCGGTAGCAGAAATATTGAATAGTTCGGAGAATCAGCAAATGCCACCTCTGTCTGGCCCCACCAATCCCATCTATTCTCTGCCTCCTAAGTCCCAGCTGATTGGCTGGGTCTTCTTTGTTACCCTGCACAGGAGAACGGAGCTGGAAAGCAGGTTAGTGAGGTGAGGAGGGAATGGAGATTTTACAGTATCCTTCCCCTTCCATGCCCACCAAGCCACATTAACAGAACCAATAGTAACATTTTTTGAATCCCACCACTGGAGCATACTTATCGCAAAATAAACATGGTGGCATAGAATGGCAATAAAAGACCTCTCAGGTCAAAAAGGAGGTTGAAGAAAAGAGAACCGGAAAACCAAGTGAAGCAAAACTTTATCTTAGTTTTCAAATTTTAATGTCTGCAATTTTATCTAAAGCACCCCATTAATCTTGAACCTAGATGGAAATTTCCAAAGGGCAGATTTCTTCTTTTGGCAAGTTTGGCCTTGGTAGAATCAAATGAAATTTCCTTCTAGGTCCCCCTGTGTACAGCAGCCTTTTTTGTAGACACCGTATGTTAATGATATACAGAGATAAGTTCTTTCCGCATGCAAATGGTACATAATGTACTAGTAGAAATGCAAGGCAGGAACAAAATTCTTCAAATTGACTTTGACAGAATTCAAGGTTGGTTCAAGGGAAAATGCTCTTTTAAAAAAACATTTTCAAACCTTGGGAAAAACCTGAACCTCTTGATGATGATCAGTGTTATTCTGCTGTGCCATGGACAGATCCATTATCTCAGTAACTGGATTTTTTTTTCTTGTATTTTCTGAACTGCATTGTTAAGGTGTTTGGGCCCATGTGTGTACACATATGCATATACACATGTGCACACATACTCTCATACTCTTACATGCACAATCCCAGACATCTCTGGGATATTCTCATACTCTTATACTCTTACATGCACAATCCCAGACATTCCCACTGTAGAGAAAACACTTTGCTTTTGAAGGATTTGTTGCATGTATATAAATAGCACGTAGGTCAGTGGTGGGATTCAAAAATGTTTACTACTGGTTCTGTGGGAATTGCTTGGTGGGCGTGGCTTGGCTTGGTGGCCATGGCTTGGTGGGCGTGGCAGGGGAAGGATACTGCAAAATCCTCATTTCCTTCCCACCCCACTAACCTGCTTTCCAGCTCTGTTCTCCTGTGCAGAGCAACCAAAGAAGATCCAGCTGATCAGCTGGGACTCGGGAGGCAGAGAATAGTTGGGAACGGGGCCAGTCAGAGATGCCAGTTCTCCAAACTACTCAAAATTTCCACTACTGGTTCTCCAGAACTGGTCAGAACCTCCTGAATACCACCTCTGAATTGCAGACATTCCTACTGCAGAGAAAATGCATTGCTTTTGAAGGATTTGCTGCATGTATATAAATAGCAAGTAGAATAGAATATAATATTTTATTGGCCAAGTGTGATTGGACACACAAGGAATTTGTCTTGGTGTAAATACTTTCAGTGTACATAAAGAAAAGGTACGTTTGTTAAGGATCAAGAATCATAATGATAGTCATAGGGTACAATCAATAATCAAATCATACTAGGAAACAGTCAATATAAATCATAAGGATACAAGCAAAAAAGTTACAGTCCTACAATCACAAGTGGGAGGGGATGGGTGATAAGGAGTGACGAGAAGATTAACAGTAATAGTAGTGTACACTTTGTAAATAGTTAAACAGTGTTGAGGGAATTGTTTGTTTAGCAGAGTGATGACTTTTGGGAAAAAAACTGTTCTTGTGTCTAGTTGTTCTGATGTGCAAGTGCTCTATAGCGTCATCTTGAGGGAAGGAGTTGAAACAGTTTATGTCCAGGATGTGAGGGGTCTGTAAATATTTTCACAGCCCTCTTTTTGACTCGTGCAGGATACAGGTCCTCAACTGAAGGCAGGTGGGTAGTAATTGTTTTTTCTGCAGTCCTAATTATCCTCTGATAATAGCAAGTAGATGTTTGAAAAAGCATTACTGCTTAAACAAGGTGATTGTATATACGCCTACATATGGTGACAGCCTGGATCAGTTTCCCAAGCAGCCGTATATACCTGAAAAAAAGAGTCCGATGTTTAACAATTCAAGAAAAGGTATCCTCCCATCTTTTTTTTTTTTTGGCATCTGACAAATATACCTTGTTTTTTTTTAAGGAGATAATGAAGAGAAGATTGGGCTAAGTATGGAATAAGGAGCATTAGCTGTGACATCATAATGGAAAGTGTTATAAATCAGTCAACATTATCCTGTTTAATCAGAGAATCCTTGTGTCTGAGGATGCCCAAGAATAAAATGGGTAATAATTCAAATCTTTCATTAAGGGAGACATTTGTTGAAGTGAGTTTTGCTCCTTTTTATGACTTTTCTTGCCTCAGTTGTTAAGTGACTCAGTCACTGCAGTTGATAAGTTAGTAACCCCGTTGTTACATGAATCTGTCTTCCCCATTGACTTTGCTTGTCAGAAGCTCACGTAAGAAGACCATATGTCCTTGGGATACAGCAATCGTCATAAATATGAACCATTTTTTTCTGTCCTTGGCCTCCCCAAAAAGCACTAAGTCAATTCTGAGTCCTAGCAAAAACCTCTTTTATTATATTAATGTGAATTTATTTCATTCACAGTCAGCCAACAGCTTGGCAAACAGTCCTGCGAAAATATACTAATTAGCTCAGACCTTTATCAGTCCTGGAATGCTGCCTGGTAAATAGTTCCACACTCAGTGCTAGCAGGGAAGGGCTGGGTTATATAGACAAATCGTCATGAGGCTGAAATGAAGGAATGAGCAAGTTGCTTCCTGCAAAAGCCCCCTCCCCTTTGGCTTCTCTTTTAATCCTGTTGGAAGGGCCATTCATCATCCACTTGTGGTCTTACTCCCACATCAACCCAGAGTTCTTAATTGTGCCTTCCTTTTGGCAGCTCTGTGCATGCGCAGGCTGGGAACCGGTTCCAGAAGCTCCCCTGCTTCACTGCTGTCCAAGCTTGAAGGCAGCTGATAACTGCCAGCCTGCCCTGGCCCCATCTCTGCCTCTGATGCAGAGCCCTCATTTGAGCCTTCCTCAGCCTCCAGGAATGGCCCAGGTTCCTCCCCGACCTCCTCACTCCTGTCTGACTCTGCTACCAGCTCCTCCAGCCACCAGTGGGCCACAATACAATTGCCAAGCATCTGAATTTTGATTGGGGTTGCTTCAAAGGGGTGCTTCAAAGGCCATAACTGTAAAAAATGAGCATAAGTCACTTCTTTTAGTGCCTTTGTAACTTTGAACAGTCGCTCAATGCACTGTTGTAAGGCCTACTAAAATTTGCTAAATTTACTAATACTCTGAGAGGCTTAATCTGATTGTTTATCATCTTGTTTTTGTGTGATCTTCATGTATTGGAGGATATCAAACTTAAAATATCCACAAATTAAAATATCTACAACCCTAGTTGATAACAAGCAAGCCCAGAGAACACCAAGGGCTCCATAGTTCAACCCTGAACTACAGACATTTCTTTCATTGGGTTCCTCATACTATACTATACTATACTATACTATACTATACTATACTATACTATACTATACTATACTATACTCTTCCATTCAGGCAGGAATATATCTTTTCAAAGTGCTTTTAAAGCATGGCTTTATCCTGTTTAAATGCATGGGTCCTTTACGATGGACAATATTTTCAAAGAGGGCTCTGAATATTTCCCACTGAACTGAGCTTTCCTGTAATTAGTTCAGCTGCCAGAGCTGCCGTGATAAATTAATGACAAAATAAATGAAGGATAAATGATATCCTAACTAAATTATTTCAATCTCCTTTCTCACATTTATCATTGACCTGTTTGTCATCCTTAATAATGCTTTTCCTTCTAGACCATTATGAAGTTCAATGTTATTATCTTAGCCTCTAGATTTGTTAAAAATTATACCTCTACAAACTCACATATACACCCAAAGCACATGTGCTTTTTTAAAAAAATAATATTTGAATTATGGAAAGCTAAATAATTCATGTTTCTAACTATATTATTTTGCCTAGAAAAATATATTTTAGGAAAGTTTCAGAAGTAGAGTAATTTTTCACCTTTACTGAAGCTTTCAGCTGCCCCTGACTTTTATGCAAAATAGAATTTTTATTTTTAATTAATGCTTTGTTGGAAATTATTATAAATCCATGGTTTATAATAGAAGAAGAAACACTAGATAGCTTTTTGAGTTTTCTCTTATTATTAGGGCTAGAATTTACAAGCAAAACCAAATAGCTCTTTCTAATATATTTTTATTAATCTTAGAAATAGAACTGTCAACCTTAGCAAATTTGTAGTATTTGTAAATACGTAACATGCCATACTAGTCTTAAGAATAATTCTTATTTTTAGTAAAATTGGAGGTCAGTAGGGTTTCTTCTAGTATTAAGACTGCATAAAACAACCTTTTCACATATTTAAAGACAGGGATAAATAAATGTCAGCTAGTGAAAACAAATTGCAGGATTATAATTTGGAGTATAATCCAGACTTCTTCCCCTAACAAGAATGATTATAATTTAGTATTAAAGCATAAAACATTAAAAACAAAATACAATGCGTGTGAAAATAGGCTTAAACATTGAGAAATGTAAAATGAATTGAGAATGTTTGTTGGTCATTCATATATGTATATGAGTAGATTTTCCTATGGACACATATTTCCTTTTTTGAGGGAAGTTCAGCTATCTGAAGCCTGTCAAAATTTTGCTTTCAGTTTATTTATATTCTATTCTGTTTCTCTATCTTTTCCTTCCCAATTTGGGTTTGAAACATCTATTGGTCAATGAACATATTATTTTGATGGCTTGTCATAGCTTTCCTACCTACATCATCCTTAATATTAACTAGCTCCAACTCTCAAAGAAATAGAGAGCTGAAGAAGCTTCTTGGATGAGAAGTGAAACATCTTCAAAGAAAAAAATCAGAAAGTCCAGTTGTCTCTTGAAAATAGCAACTTTGGGACAACCATGTTCTGGATGACTGAGAATCTCCACAGACAACTCTCAAAGACATACTAGTTACCAATTTGCTATAGTTAAGCTGACCTCTCTTAAATATTTACTTAAGAATGTCTCATTCAATTTAATTTTGTATAAAACTGGTCAGTAGTATGATTGGACCGGTGCCTGCTGGGAAGAAACAGAAATTGCTCTGTTTTATCATGAGCTGTTAGAATCTCTGTGTAAGACGGACAGCCCTATAAGTTTTCTAAATAAATTAAATAAACACAAGTAAGATTGTTGTTGTTGTTACTTGCGAAGTCATGTCTGATCCATTGTGACCCCATGGACAACATTCCTCCAGGTCTTCCTGTCCTCTACCATTTTCTGGAGTCCATCTAAGCTCATGCCAATTGCTTCAATGACTCCATCCAGCCACCCCCTTCCCTACCGTCCCCTTCTTCTTCTTTTGCCCTTCATTGTTCCCAGCATTCGGCTCTTCTCCAGGGAGTCCTTCCTTCTCATGAGGTGGCCAAAGTCTTTGAGTTTCATCTTCAGGATCTGGCCTTCTAAAGAGCAGTCAAGGTTGATTTCCTCTAGGACTGACCATTAAAGCACATGATTATGCATACATGCTTAAATCTGGACTTCCTGTTACCAAATCTGGTTTGCCTTTATATTTCTACCAATATCTTAACTTTCCAACTTAATCAAGAGATCTAGAAAATGGAAAACAAAAGAAGTTGTGAAAAGTGGGAGGAAAATTGCTTTCTAAATGTTACCTGTCTTCTTTGCTCTTTTTTTCCAGGAAGTGAAGAATTGACCAATTCATCTTCACTCTTATTTTTGTTTCTATTAAAGAGGAATCTTTTCTTTATTGCCCTCATTTGTAATAATTTATCTCCATACTTTACAGCATTATTGATTTATTAAATTGATCATTAGAGTTACAAGAAACTAAATCATTCAGTTGGACACCTGAAATTAAGTGACATATATCTCTTTAAACTCATTGGCTGTGAAATGTAATGGAACCAAATATTAAAAATCAATTCCTATTTTATTCCAGGAAATAAATAATACAATTAAATAGCTCATTTTCTTTCTTCATTAGCATCCACAACATTAAGAGAAAATAAATCATTGGCATAAAAATCTAGAATTACCTACAAGCTTTGACTTGCATTGCTGTATAGACTATATTCTTACTCAAAGGCAGCAGTCCTAGCTGTATCAAGGACAAATGTCTTCATCAGTCTGTAGTCTCCAAATGATTAATACTGTTTTTTCTTTTTCTTTGAAGACATTTTGCTTCTCATCCAATAAACTTCTTCAGTTTCTTGGATGAGAAGCAAAGCATCTTCAAAGAAAAACCAGAAAATCCAGTTGTCTCTTGGAAAAGCACCTTTGGGATAACCATGATCTGACTGATTGAGAATCTCCATAGAAATATAGGAGATATAGGTCCTATCCATGATCATATATTTTTGAAGCTACTCTGGAGCTCATTGAATGATTCTCCCTGTTAAAAAGGATCTCAGCACCTTGAAAGATTCCTCTTCAAAATGCTGTGCTGACAAACACAACATCAGTGGTGCAGTGGTGTGAAGTTGCTACCACCACATAAGCTATTCCAGGAGATATTCTATCTGGTGACTTGAGCACCATCATGGGCTCACATAGCTTTCAGCACTGCAGTAATGTCATTTCTTTCTGGAAGATGTTCAGTCAAAATAGAATTCATAGTGCTTAGCAATACCTGAAGATAAAGGCATATACAGTATACACTTTTCCGCTGGCAAGCTTTGTAGATCCAGAACAAAATTAAAAAGTTAGTTGCTTATGGAAAAAAATATCTGAATCATAGAATAACAATGTACTGCTATCCAAAGGGCCACAGTAGAAAAGGGGATTTTGAGGGTTCTTGTCTCACCCCTCTATACCTGTGTTTTCCTTCTCTGATTAACTCAAGCGGTTCCTTCTCTTCTCTTCAGGCAGATTCCCTTTCTTGATTCTTTGATTGTCATCATTGTTGACCTTGTTACTTATAGTAGCTATAGCAAAAAGTGAAAAAGAGTCAGGTCCTTAATGCTTTTTCTGTTTGGTGGTTTTCTTGAAGACATTTCAATAGCAAATTATGAAACATCTTCAGTAGTTCCTAGATTGGGATGTTGCTTATTTGATTGTTGGTCTAGTGTTAATCTTGATGCTAATCTTTATTCATCTGGGTGTGATGACCCAGGGTGTGGCACAAAGACAACACAGTCAGATAATCAATAGGAGTCCCTTTATTATCTCCAACTTTGCCCCCAATGTCCTGGTTACCTGCTGGCTGGAGAAAAACACTCTCAGGAACAGCCTTTGGCTGCAGAGAATCAAGTCCAAAATGTGGTCAACAAAAATGGTAACTATAAGTCCAATCAAGGCAAAATGAGGTAATTAGTCCAGCAGGGTAGGAGCAAGAATTCCAGATTTAAAGGCATGGCAATAACTCAACACGGTTGGGAAGACACCAGGAACACAGATAACTAAAGTCAGCACAAAATAAACTCATGTCTGCTCCCAGCAGCTGCCTCACTCAACTTGCATCTCATTTAAACTCTCTTCCCAGCTGTGACTAATGAAGGGAATCAGGGCCCTTTCCTCCCCCATAAGCCATGCAACCCATATTGCTCTCTTCTTCATTCCTCCCTGTGTGCCCTAGGATGAAAAGGTGGTAGGCCTGGGTCTTCCTCTGAACTCCCTCTCCCTTGTTCTACCTCCCCCTGCTCTGCCCAGCCAGGCTTTCCCCTACCCCAGTTTCCTCCACAGCCAACGGAGCCACACTCCCACTCAGATACAAGGGCATGACAATGGTGAGGAGGTGTTTGGTGAGGAGATATTTGGGAGCATTTTGTTTTCTTTTGGGCTCTTTGATTGACTCTTTTGAGTGATATGGAGACTTGTTTATCTCTATGTGCCTGCTGATGGCTGATTTGTCTGAATGTCAGGCCTCCAAGAATTCTCTGGTGTTTTTGGATTTGGCTTGATCTAGTATTGTCAGAGTTTCCCAGTTGAAACTATGGTTGGGTTTGCTCATGTATTGTAAAGTGAAGGAATTTTCATCATGTCTTCTGATTGCTAGTTGATATTCCTGGATGTGAGTTACTGGTTTTTTGCCTGTTTCTTCTACATATTGGTTGTTATAGTCCTTATGCTGTATATTGTAGATGACATATATTTTTTTCTTCTTCTTCTGGCCCTGTTGAAAAGGAGTTTTCAACCTTTCTAATTTGGATCTTCTAACATGCTCTGGCTTATAGAACCTTTGTGTTTTTCCTTCCAATAGATGTTGAAGAAATAAACACCAAACCAGCATAAGGGGCAAATATTTAGCATGGCAAGCTCACTGTAACCATTTAGGCTGTTATTGCTGTTGTCATTATAAATTATTGTGGAGTCCTTGATGCCAGTTACTATTTTTCCCCTTTCTGGCAGGAAGAAGTGAAGGGTGGGAGGGAGAAGATAAAATGGACTCTGGTTCCAGAAATTAAAAGCCAAGAGTGACATAAGATATAATAGTGGAGGAAGAAGAATCTGTCATTTTTATGTCTTCTAAAATAACAAAGAATTACAAAGTCTGATTATTCAAGATCGTACCAAAAAATCAAATTGTTTTGAATTTGCTTTGAAATATTGATAAGAGAACTAGGAATGAAATAGAGGACAATTAACATGCATGTCATGATGTCATATACATATGCATGATAGAATGACACAGCTTTCATTATATTGGCTGTAGAAGTGAAATAAATAAATCTATAAATAAGGACTAAAGCTGTAATAGTCTTGGAATCTCCATGTTTTATCCAGACCTATTTCTTTGCTCTTCCTTTATTGGCATCAAATCTTCACCATGCCCATAAAATGGGTTGACTTTAAATCTAAGTTGGAGAAGAAACACAGGTTCTCAATGATAGTAACTTACTAGGGAAGCCACGCCATTAATATGGTAACAGCGTTTTGGAAACCTACTACAAATCAACTTTTGTAAAGCATTTAAATACATTATTAAACACTAAATTTAATTTAGTGTTAGAGCTGCCTTTGAAGAGCATCGGGAGGCTCCAGCTGGTGCAGAATGCGGCCATGCGGGTGGTGTTGGGAGCTCCTCGGGGCTCCCATGTTACGCCACTTCTGCGCGAGTTGCATTGGCTCCTGGTGGCCCTCCGGGTGCACTTCAAGGTCTTAGTTATCATCTTTAAAGCGCTCCATGGCTCAGGACCAGGATATTTGCGAGACCGCCTCCTGCCGTTATCGGCCTCCCGCCTACCGATAAGCTCCTATAGAGTCGGCCTCCTCGGGGTGCCGCCGGCTGGATGGCTGGCGACCCCGAGGATGTGGGCCTTCTCATTGGGGGCACCCTCTCTCTAGAACGAACTACCCCCGGAGATGAGGACCATCCCTGATCTCCTGACCTTCCACCGTGCGTTGAAAACTTATTTATTTCAGCAAGCCGGTCTGGCCTAGGGGTTTTTAAATCTTTTAATCTGGTTTTAACTGTCTTAATTCCCTTACTTTTAATCTTTTGAAAGGGCCAATGTATTTAATTCTTTTAATTTTTAAATATTGTATATGTATTTTTATATATGTATTTTATCTTGGCTGTTCACTGCCCCGAGTCCCTTTGGGAGAGGGAGGTGGTATATAAATTTAAATAAATAAATTAAATAAATACTATACATACGACATTATACATTAAATAATGATGTATGGGTGTGAGAGTTGGAAACTAAGAATGGCTGATCAAAGAAGAATTGGTGCCTTCAAACTGTGGTGATGTCCTAAATTATTGTGTGTACCATGGACAGTCCGACAGCCAGAATAACTAACAGAGTAGTGTTAAATTGCTTAAAACCAGACACATCACTGAAAGCCAAAATCATAAGACTATGTCTGATTTACTTCGGTCATGTTATCTAGACAAGTGCATTGGAGAAGTCAATGATGCTAGGAATGGTTAGTGGAACAAGAAGTAGGGGAAAGCAAAGAACTCACTGGCTTGATGCTATCAAAGCTGATGCATATATGAACATCCAACAGTGCTTGACAGGGTTGCATTGAGAGCATTTGCCTATAAAGTCACCAAGAGTCAGATACAACTAAATGGTTAAAACAGCAACAAACTGTTTAAAAGGCTACATTTTCCAAGATATTCTGTTCATTTATCTTCTCCGTGCTTATAAAATTTACATAGGGAAAAAAACAAGACCTTTAGGCTGTATTAAGCCGAATTATCCTGCTAGTCTTTTTAACCTGATAATCAATCTAGTTAAAAACAATCAGCCAATGTTTTCCTGGAAACAAATCCTTTCAGATTACATAGAGCTGTAAGTGCCCTATCCAAAATTTCTATTCCAATTGCGGTAGTGGCCCGTTTCATGATATAGTTAATCTTTGATGATTTGCAAGCAGACAAAAGCCAAACAGGAAATAGTTGCTATGCTAGAATCTGTGAAATGTATTTTAATCAGTCTGTGTCTCACAATCAGGTAGAAAATATTGGCAGCTTTTCAAGCATATTATTTCCATAGATTTGGGAAATGAAAAGCATAATAGCACATACAATAGCATATGAAATATTTTTTATGTATACTGAGAGCATTTGCACCAAGACAAATTCCTTGTGTGCCCAATCACACTTGGCCAATAAAGAATTCTATTCTATTCTATTCTATTCTATTCTATTCTATTCTATTCTATTCTATTCTATTCTATTCTATTCCACTCCACTCCACTCCACTCCACTCCACTCCACTCCACTCCATTCCATTCCATTCCATTCCATTCCATTCCATTCCATTCCACTCCACTCCACTCCACTCCACTCCACTCCATTCCATTCCATTCCATTCTATTCAATTCCCTGCTTCTTTTTTCTATTCTATTCCATTCCATTCTATTCTATCTTTACTTTTCTGTTTCAAATTATCTTGCAAGATCAAAACAATGCAAAAAATGTATTTCCCTACTTTGTCAAAAGCAAGCAGTCAAAACTTCAGAAAGGAATTGGGAAGAGCCATTCCTCTTGCCAGCTTCAAAAGTTGCGGATGCTCCATCACTAGAAGTTTTTAAGAAGACATTTGACACCAAGCCATCTGTCTGAAATGGTTTAAGGTTTCCTGCTTGAGCAGAGAGTTGGACTAGAAGATCTCCAAGGTCCCTTAAAACTTCGTTCTGTTATTCTTCATTCCACAGATGTCATCATTCACTATTTTCCTTCCCAAAGAATCAAGCACTTCCATGTTGTATCAGCCAGGGTTGATACATTTATTCTGGAGGTGGTATTCAGCCAGTTCTGATAGGTTCTGGACAACCAGTAGCGGAAATTTTGAGTAGTTCAGAGAACTGGCAAATACCACCTTTGACTGGCCCTGCCTCCATCTATTCTCTCCCTCCTGAGTCCCAGCTGATTGGCTGGGTCTTCTTTTGTTGCCCTGCACAGGAGAATGGAGCTGGAAAGCAGGTTAGTGGGGTAGGGAGGGAATGGGGATTTTGCAGTATCTTTCCCTGCCACACCCACCAAGCCACGCCCACCAAGCCACACCATGCCCACCGAACCAGTAGTAAAAACAAATTGAATACCACCACTGATTCACTGATTCATTCCAATATTTGGATAGGCTAACTGTATTGAATTTCCTCCAGAAAGTGAGACTTGAATATAAAATAGAGAGGTTCTACCAATAATCTGTAAAATACAGACAACAGAGCGAAATCAGGTATAGTCAGCATCCCTTCATTTTTCCTTCTCATTCAAAGTTGATCAAACATCCCCCAAAAATCAAGCTTTGGAAAGATGTATTTAAAAAGGGTGGGGGTTATATTTGGAACTCAAGAATGCTGCATCAGAAGATGTTATATAGGCGAAGTTGCAGATTTACATAAACATCAACAATAATGATTGAACGGAATAAAATGTGAAACAACCGAATGATGCGCTGCTTGAATTAGAACACAACATATGGAGTAATATACACCCACCTATTTGACGATGACAAAAATAGCCAAGTAACCAAAAGCACGTGGAAACAAACAACCTTAAGCACAGGTGACATATTCTAATGTTATTTAGTTTATTGCAGCTATGTTAAAGCTTGTGTGGAGGTTTCCCAGGGCATTGCAGCCCTTGTCTTCTTGACAGCTATAATGCTATTATTAGGATACACAATAGAGTGCATTGAACTTAGCAGAACATTGTGTGCAATATGAACTTCTCATTCTCTGAACATTTCTAACACCTTATGTCAGTGCAAAAATAACGAGAGCTGAAAGTTCTCATATGAAACAGGTTTGTTGCTTTACTCTCTCTCTCTAATGCTCAACATGGCAAAGAAACTATCATACTGTATTGTTAAGTAGGATTTGTAGGAAATTAATTGCTTTGGGGTATATGCACAGTTTCCAAACCTGCTGGGATGAATCAAAATCCAATTTTTGTGCTGATTTTTTTTTCCAGTTGGGTGATATATAGAGTGCTAATGACTTATATCCTTCTAGGGGCCCAAGTACACAAATTCTCCACATTCAGCTCTTCTTATACGCAGATCTTGCTCTTTTGATAAAGACCTCTTATCTCTCTTGCGATAAAAAGTCTCCTCGTAGTTACAGTTTTGTTTGTTTTTAAGCAGAGTTGCTGTTTACTAAGAATCCAGCCCATTTATTCAAAGAACATATGTTCACAATGAATGCGAGTCACGAACGTTTGAACAGACTCCATCTGGTTCTGATCAGCCCAGTACCACAATACGCGAAAAGTGTTAAGGAAGGAAAAAAAACAAATCAGGGGAAAAAAAAAAAGATAGAATGATCAAGGAGCAAAGGATGCAAACATTATTTACAGTTTGTCTAAATATGTTTCCATTTTTACAAGGTTGTCTTATTTGCCGGAGATTAGGTTAGCTTTCTTGGTTTTGAAGATATCGTCTAATTTTAACTTTGTTAGATAGATGTTGGAGAGCTGCCAAATATGTTCTTAATAGATTACCATCCAGATAACGTGAAAATAAGAGGCAGCCTTGGGTGAGAGCTATTTTGATTATCCTAATGTATCTCACCAACACCGCTATCAAAATCAGGAAGAGGCAGAAGATGGAAAAGAGAATGTGTACCAAGTGAGAATGGATTCTGAGGAGCACGAATATCAAACCCATTTGGTTGCGTTCAAATGAACATAATACATTAGATTCATATAATACGATAATAGGAACTAAGCGTTTTTAGTAGCAAGTGGCTGAAACTTTTATCTAGACAGCACTTTTATATAAGTGGAACAAAAGAACAAGAGAGCAGACAACATTCATATCATACATTCTTTCCTGCCCCTTAGTAACCTTCCCAAATGGATATCCATCTGTCGTACGGGGAAAAATAAAAGATAATCTAAGGATTCTGTGACATTTTATATTTGCTGCATAAGCTTTCATAATAGTTATTTCCTAGAAATGGAAAACTCAAAAGTAAAGAACAAACTTTCCATAGATGTCCTTCCTTGTCTTTTTAAATATTATAATTAAGTTAATAAAGCATGGTTAAGCCAATCTTGACTTAGTGTGAAACGTGAATTCAATTATGGAATATCAGTTCCAAAAGATGTATTTATTTTTAAATGAATGACCTTTTAAAGCAAAGGTCTTCAAATGTGGCAGCTTTAAGGCTTGTAGACTTAAACTCCCAGAATTCCTCCTCCACAGTCATGGTAGCTCAGGAATTCTGGGAGTTGAAGTCCACAAGTCTTAAACTTGCCACGTTTGAAAACCCTTGTTTTAAAGCAATGGAAACAGTTTCCAGAGCCTTGCTGGACTCCCCATTATTGGAAGTATTCAAACAGAGGATAGACAGCTTGTCAGATCTGCCATCACATCACTTCATCCTTGCTTTGCTTTGCTGGCATCCTGCCATAAAAGTGGGGTGGGGTGGAGAAGAGGGGATGACAGGAATCAGAAGTGTCAATTGGAGTCAACAGTTGGGAGATCCAAGGATACAGGTATGAGAAAGGAATGCAAACACGCATCAAAGAGGTGTCAAAATTTAGATTTGTTACCAAAAACACCTAGTTTGAATATCATTAGTCATTAACAAGATGACCAAGGAGGGAAGACCTGGGAGAAGGAAAAATCACTAGGTTTAACATGGGAATATTCAGATCTGGCTTTGTTCATACAGCAACCACGTGGCTTTAATAAAAGTATACCTTTTGCTACAAATGAAGTTGAGGGTCTTTCTTTCCTAAATGCCCCATTTATTTCAGATTCTTTCAAGGAAAAAAGGTGAGGATTAGTTGTGTCTTTTTTCAGGATCTGTAATTCTCTAATTCTCACAATCCTTAATTACTTTCCAAGAAGATTGATTGTTTGATATGATATCAGATATGCCATTTTGCTTATTCAAAAAGCAATCTCATGAGGATCGAAGGGAGAGCAAAGGTGATCCTACTTGTTTCCAGTACCCCAAATCCTGAAAAGTGGTAATAATGATGATGATGATGATGATGCCTTATATGAGCTTACAGGAACTTCCTTTCCCTTTTCAGCCATCTAACAATATTCTACTTCATACGTGTAGGTGCTCTCTTCATTAAGAAGTCATTGCAGCAAGTCTACAGTGAATAACTGCTGGCTTGCAGTATACATTTAAAAAGTGAAGCGTGAAGGATTTTCTTAATTTGGATGCACTGAGTGCCTGAGATACTTAGAAATAGTCATTAACAGCCAATATCAAGTATTAAAAATTCTCTTTCAACTCTCTGAAAAACCCAATTGTGCATATAGACAATATGCAAAAAAAATCAGCTTCTGCAGGGGAGAACTTGATAAAAGGACTTGTGGTTTTGATTAGGCATGAGTTGGGCTTACTCTTCATTTGTTTCTGTTTGGTTAGCTGGGGGGAAAATCGACTTTTTTTGTCAGCTTGCTGGAGAAGTCAGTTGCAAACCATTGCATATTCAGAAATATGTAGTGTTTTGGTTCTTCTGCTCTTTTAGGGTTTGCAGGGAGAAGAGTTGCTCGTTTTCCCAACTGACTTCAGAAAAGGGAGACATAGTCAGATTGTCTGTTTTCATCATTGCAATGTCATGCTAAAAGCTTTCAAACAATGCATTCAAATGACTGCTGGTGATATCATTCTACACATAGTGAACAAGATGTCACTATCAGGATTCGGGGAGTTACTCCAATTAAATCATGAGTCTCGAGCCAAACTTCCAAAACTTCAAAAGGATTTATTGGGAGTTAACATGTCCAGCACTGCCTGGGTGTAGCTGACTCTGAGACACATAATTCATTGTCACCCTTGACCCTGGTTTTCCCCCCACCCCCGGGTGTATTGTAATGCATATTCTCCAATGGGACACATCCATAGCCAAGAGTCATCAATCATGTTCTCCAGTTAGAATTTTGCATGGCAGAAACTTCAGTCACCTAGTTACTATCTTTGAAAACTATTTACGGAATGCACTTTAGATTTCCAAGCTACCGCACTGCTCTTTCAAACCCCCTTTCTCACTCCCTTTCTGTTGGCAACTCGAAAAAGACCATAGAAATATTTTATGAGTTGACAGTCAGCTTTGGAAGCCATATTTTGCTTAGAAGCTTCCATGCTGCCACATTTTAGTGCCTGGGAAATTGGGAGGGGGAAATCTCACAGAGAGATGGAAGTTGAGACATAACAACATTCTTCTTCTGAGTCAAGGACAAGTTATCCTGCACCTGGGTAGGAGTGGTTGAAAGGAAGTCTCTAATTGGGACGACTGATGATTGGACCATGTGATGGACTGATGGATGCAGGGATGGATCTTTGATTTTCAATTACAAAGCGAAAACCAGAACTCCCAGATGTGCCAATATGACAATTCTAATAAAGTGGAACTTTAAGAAAATGCTTGTCTCAGAGTCTTTTGCGTTGGAGTTTACTTGGAACACTGACACAAGACGTATATCTTAATTTGTAAACAACTAAAACTCTCATTGTATTGACCTTTACCTGGGTCAAACAGTGCATCTCAGGGCAATGAAACAGCCATACATTTCACCTGGAAAATGGCAACTATCTTCACAGTTACATTTTCAAATGCATTTCTGATATAAATAAAAATTTACCTCTTGCGTAATAAATGGGAGGAGGGAGGACATTAATTATTCCTTCCCTGTGTTGTCACATTCTAAGGTCTGTTTAAATAATGGCAGAAAATGAGTATTGACTCTATTGGGTAATATTTACACTTTGAACACTATACCGCCCTTTACATCTGTTATCATTTCCAGAACATCATATCCATCATGCTCCATGTCAACTTTCAAATACATAAAGATGATATATTCAAGCGCCTCAGTTTCCAACTTAGCATCTTTCCTTCCAGATGCAATATATTACTATCTTGTGAATATTCCATCAAGTTAGGTGTTTGTTTTGCACAGAAATTACTTGGACAACCGCATTTGGAATTATTGATAGAAGTAGAAAGCACCTGATACTGCCAATGTAACTACAGGCTTGGCTTACGCTTACACAAGGCTAATTGTGAATCCAAACTCTATTTCCTTGTCTGTTTGGAGAGAGGAAAACTTACAGATCACCGCACAAACTCATCACCAGATGAGAATCTGTGACCACCAGAGCAGCTTTCAATTGTTTCACCATACTTACTCTACAAGAAGATGCAAAGTGCATTTGGTTTTGTTCAAAAGTAGGGTCAACTTTTTTTTCCTGTGATCAAAGTAGTTTAAGTTGTTTACTCTGATGGAAAACATAGTTTCCAGGGCTCTTCCTGATATCAGACAACCTCCTTCCTACACTGTTTTATAGGCTCTGTGGGGATAACAATACAGAACTATGATAGATTAAATTTCTCCCTAGAACTAAGGAGAAATTTCCTGACAGTGAGAACAATTAATCAGTGGAATGACTTGCCTCCAGAAGTTGTGGATGCTCCAACACTGGAAGTTTTTTTAAAGAAGAAATTGGATGACCATTTGTTTGAAATGGTATAAGGCTTCCTCCCTAGCAGGGCAGGGATAGAATAGAATAGAATAGAATAGAATAGAATAGAATAGAATAGAATAGAATAGAATAGAATAGAATAGAATAGAATAACAGAGTTGGAAGGGACCTTGGAGGTCTTTTAGTCCAACCCCCTGCTTAGGCAGGAAAACCTACACCACTTCAGACAAATGGTTATCCAACATCTTCTAAAAAAGTTTCCAGTGTTGGAGCATTTACAACTTCTGGAGGCAAGTCATTCCATTGATTAATTGTTCTAGCTTGTCAGGAAATTTCTCCTTAGTTCTAAGTCGCTTCTCTCCTTGATGAGTTCCACCCATTGCTTCTTGTCCTGCCCTCAGGTGCTTTGGAGAATAGCTTTGACTCCTTCTTTGTGGCAACCCCTGAGATATTGGAACACTGCTATCATGTCTCCCCTAGTCCTTCTTGGACTAGGGTTGGACTAGAAGACCTCCAAGGTCCCTTCCAACTGTTCTGTTCTATTCTATTCTGTTCTATTCTAATTTCCATCTCACTTTATATATACTGTTATGGGATCCCATCCAATTCTGTTATTCTGTTAAAATATTTTTTTAAAATAGGCAAAGACATACTTCAGTTATTTCTAACTCCCCCCAGTATTGTTTATTTCAATCCTTTTTTTCTGCTCAAGGATTAAAATCTAACTATGCCTCATTTTATTTATGGAAGATATCTGCAGCCATCTTAATGTTCCATGCATCTTAATAGAACTAGTCATCACTTTTATCTGATTTGGTAATCTCATTATGGACTGAAAGCCAAGCAGCTGAAGTTGGCAGAAAGCGGCTCCTAGTTGACTAAATAGGATTTAGAAAATTGGATTTACTCTGGTAATGTTGGGTCTTAATGTTCATTTTCTTCTGGAGCATTTTAAAACCTGTCTGCTTGTTACATTAGGAGGAAACATACTGGGAACTTTGAAACACCTTCCTTAATTTTCGAGCAACTGAGCATCTTGTTAATGAAATGTGTGGATTCTACCTGTTATTGATTCTGCCATTGAAGTAGATTATTATCTGAACAGAGAATGGCTTCATTTTACTGACTCATCCTATTTTTTAAGTGAGAAATAATTTATGTAATGGAGTGTTGATCTTCATCATATGACAAGGTCCACATCACAATACCATCTCAGTAAGGAACTTCAGCCTTGCTTGACAAGAAGATTTCCTGCCTCAATGGATCTTTTGCTTCGGCTGTCAGTTCTAGATTAACTTTAGCATGTCTTGTGTTTTCTAGTCTTCTTGCCTAGTTATAACTCATCTAGATTTTCCTAGATTTTTGATCTTAATAGTCTGATATTTTTTGGGGAACCTATCCATTTCTCACTACTTTTTTTCCCAAAATTCTAGTTATGGGCAAACATTCTGGACACTTCCTTGGAACAAACTGCTGAAGAAAGACAAATCTGGGAATAAGTACATTTATATGTTGTTACATACTTTTGTTAAACAAAGATATAACTTAACCTTTTTTAAAACAAAAAACAAAAACAAAGGAGTTCAGGATTTAAAAGACATTCCCTGCAAGAGGTGGCATATTTTTCTCCAGTAGTTACACAAAGTAAAGTATGAACTGTACAAATAAGGAATACACTCTGAATGTGTGCAACTCAAAAAAATAAAAAGGAAGGAAGGAAAGGTGGAAAGGAAAGCAGGGAGGGAAGGAGAGAGAGAGGAGGGAAGGGAAGGAAGGAAGAAGGGAAGATGAATAAATATATAAATATGAGACTGAAAGTGTTCTACACCTGCAGATTGATTGTGCATATAAGTTTATGCACATTGCTTTCTATTACACTTATGAAGTATGCAGCAGGAAGCAACTTTCACAAAAGACTGCAGAAGTGATCCTGGGGAGATATAGGATAAAATTTTAATAACTATCCATTATTTGGAGACAATCTGGAATATATTTCTCCATCATCCCGCACTTCCTATGTCTGTCAAACATCAACAATGGTGTCTACTGTTTTAATGCTCATTGGTCTTTGCTGATCAATTTTGGAATTATCAACAGAGTTTGAATGAAACCCCTGGAAGCTGCAGTGAAGAAATTACTTCCCAGTCTGGCTTGCAACCACCATGAAAATGTTCTTCCTCCTTATTTATGTAGAGCCTCCAGATGCTGCTGTGCTAAATCATATTTGGATATCATCTTGAGAGATTTTAAAACTTGTTCCCAGCTAAGTAGTACAGCCAGCAATAATAGGATTCAGCTTTGATGATCAACATTTCACAATATTGCTGTGCGTTTTCTGTGCAGCCCCTTTTCAATGATAAGGTGCTTGTCATCTGCTTCATATGCACTATAATGTATGCATCTCTTTAACCAACCTGTCTATAGCTTCTTTCTCTTGCTTCACTCCCATTTAAATCCTACGTCAGTCTAGCCTAGCGGTGTCAAACTCACTTTCGTTGAGGGTCACCTCAGGGTTGTGGTTGACCTTGGAGTGGGGGGCATGATTGACTGGGTGGGTGTGGCCAACTGAGTGGGTATAGCCAGTTTGATGCCACTCAATGGGTATGGCCAACTGGGTGGACATGCCCAACTTGACATCACTCCCCAAACTGCTAGCATGTTTCCTCTTCACATTGGGTAGGCCAAGCCAAAGCCACGAGGCTGGCCCCTTATCATTTCTAATGGGCTGGATCTGACCATATTGTGGGGTGGATCTGGCCCACGGGCCTTGTGCTTGATACCCCTGGTCTAGCCACTCTATACATCTGCAGAAATAAACTGTAGCTCATCAAGATGTTAGATTCTAGAAAGAGTTCAGAGAAGAGCAACAAAGATGATTAGGGGACTGGAGGCTAAAACATATAAATGTTGTTTGAATTGGGTATGTCTAGTCTAATGAAAAGAAGGACTAAGGGTGACATGACAGCAGTATTCCAATATCTCAGGGGCTGCCACAAAGAAGAGGGAGTCAAGCTATTCTCCAAAGCACCTCAGGGCAGGATAAGAAGTAATGGGTGGCACTGGAGACTAATCAAGGAGAGAAACAACTTAGAACTAAGGAGAAGTTTCCTGACAGTGCGAACAATTAATCCAACCTTGTCTATTCTATTCTATTCTATTCTATTCTATTCTATTCTATTCTATTCTATTCTATTCTATTCTATTCTATTCTATTCTATTCTATTCCATTCCATTCCATTCACCAAAACTGATGATGTTTAATAAAATTTGGTATTGGTCAAAGATGATGATGATATCATCAGACTAGTTATGTTCTGATAATTCTGTGGCCCAGGTCTCACCATGCCTTCCAATCTTGTTCTGCTTCTTTGAGTTGTTTTATGTTCTGGCAGAAATCAGCTTTGATGGTATCCAGCCAACATGTTTTTTGAGGGCTTGATTTCCTTTTACCTCTAACTCTTCCAAACATAATTGCTTTCTCCAGTGAATTCCCCCTGCATGACATGGCCAAAGTAAGTGAGGCACAGTTTTGTGATTTTACCTTCCAGTGATTTATCTGGTGTTATGCTCTCCAGCTCTTGCTAGCAGACTTTGGATTTTTTTGTGCCATTGTAGACTAACATGGATCTCTTCTTACGAAAACAACACAGGTAGACAATGCCATTTTTAAGGCATCTTTGTGGAACCAGTTTTTTGCATGGGAAAATCTAGGCTATAAAGAAGAAGGAAAACATGGTTGCTTGCTTTTGCTTCTTGCATTCCAGATTTTAAGGAGGAGATTTTGATGCAGACAAGTATTTCAAAATGAATTTCCATTGCTTTAGAATGATAGGTTGCCTTTTCCATCACCTTACATACCCTGCTGTGTGCAGAAAGGATGCCAGAGAACTTAAAACATGTTCTTATTTATTTTTTGCAATTCTGAACAGCTTTCATTGTTAAGGAAGGTCATCTTGCCACGCTTACTAACATTCCACTAATGCTAATGTTAATTAAGATTGTCAGCTGGCAAGATAACTTTACAATGTAAGGAGAAAAGGGGGTGGTGGTGATATTTTCAGGATTTAGTCAGGACAACATCCCACCTAGCAAACTTATTTCTATGATTCTTATGCTTGCTTTCATAATGTCCATTAGCTATTCTTAAACTCAGTTAATTAGCTGTTTCCAACTGATTTATTACCAAGCTGCTGACAAGTTCAGACGATTCTTTGTTTGCAGCAATGGCAGTTCTCGCTAATTAGTAAAGTCCAAAGCATTCACTATTTATGACCAAACAATTTTGAAATGCCCCAAAGACTCACCACTGGTTAATGGGATAATTCAAATGGCATTAAATGCAACATGGACATTTTTTACAGCAGCAAAGATGTCTGAGAGCAAACTATTTGACAAGGACTGTGAATTTTGAATTAGTGTGAGTGTGGTTGTTTCAACAAACTAGGGAGTACAGCTGTAGGAGTAGTAAGATTATGTGGCAGGAATATATTAGCTTCCAACCGGTATATCACCAAAAAGATATGAGAGAGAGCAAACATTTTGAGTGTCATAAGCATGTGACTAAGTTTATCTGAGACTGAAAATGCTAAGAAGAATTAGATTTGTTTAGGACATGGATGGGAGCCCTACAGGAAATATCAAGGCTGCAGGCTACACCAGTGGCCTCAACATTTGGATATTAGGGACCAGTTCCATGGAGCAGAGGGTATGTGAGTCACGGTTCTGAGTAATGCTCCCAAATTCCAGTGGTGGGATTCAATTTTTTTTTTTACTATCGGTTCTGTGGGCATGGCTTGGTGGGCATGGTGTGGCTTGGTGAGTGTGGCTTGGTGGGCATGGCAGGGGAAGGAGACTGCAAAATCTTCACTCCTACTCCACTCCAGGGGAAGGAGACTTCAAAATTTTAATTCCCAACCCATTCGTGGGGGAAAGTTACTGCAAAATCCCATTCCCTCCCCACCCCACAAACCTGATATCCAGCTCTGTTCTCCTGTGCAGGATAACAAAATAAGACCCAGCCGATCAGTAGGGACCCAATGGGAGGCAGAGAATAGATGGCGGTGGAACCAGTCAGAGGTGGCATTGGCCAGTTCTCTGAACTACTCAAAATTTCTGCTATCGGTTCTCCAGAGCTGGTCAGAACCTGTTGAATATCACCTCTGCTCCCAACCAATTCAAGACTCTGACACCTTGGCTTCCTCAACAATCCAGTTTATTGGATACATCATATTGGCACAGTCAAAGGTGAAACCAACATTGAATAATTCCCATAGTTTTAGTACAATTAAAGAATCGATACTATCCACTCTCCTCGTGTCACAGGTCACATTAGCCAACCAAGCAGATGATGAACTTCTCAGGACTGACTCCTGCCATTGCTAGGGCATGCTGATTTGGCCTTAGTTCTCAGGAACCTTATCGTTGTTATGTCTGGCACATTGGAGGAAAACATGGTACATTTTTTAAAGTCCCCCTCCCACCCATAAGTATGGCAACTAAGAAACGAAGCGAGAAAAATATGGCTTCATCTAAAATCCTTTTGAGACCTGACAGCATGGTTTCGCATGCTGCCTGCATTCCATAAATGGGGCTTTGCTTGTTTGCGTAGCCCACTTTCTGGCACGCTGCAGCCCGTTGCTGTTCCACAAACTGGGAGTTGGAGAGCCCTAGACTACATAGGTAAAATGAATAAATGATGAAATAAAAACCCTGGACAAAAGCAATTGCAAACCACCTCTGTAGAACAGCCAAGAAAACTATTAAGAGTTGTACATGCAATCTCCAGAAGATTTAAGAGAGTCTGTTCGTTTAGTTGATCAGTGCATTAATATTGACCTTTAGACCTAACTGAAGTTATCGACAAAATGCTTATATCCCAAGAGCAGCAGGTTCATTGGTATGCATATCTGTATATATGTATCAGAGATGCACACAAGATTCAGCCCAACTTAAAACTGGATTTGGATTAATTCTGTGACTCCACAAGGTAAACCAGAATGCGGTACAGGCCATTACAAGGCTCACAGACAATTTGATGCTCCTGAGCTTGCAGAATGCTGATTATGTTCCTTAGAAGGAACCCTGCTGCTTTCAATTTTTGTTTCTCCAGGAAAGTACCAGGAGAGATGAGAAGAAATTGAATGACTTACTCGTTGCCTTCTAATTTCATGGAACATCCAATCATTGGGTCTTAGAGGAGATCTATTGAGTTCTTCATTCCATTTATTTTTGCCCCAAATAAAAATATAATACAAAAAAGATAAAATAGTGACATCTTTAGTTGGTGATCTCTGAAAAAAATCCATGTTTCATCTAAGAACTTGGAATTATCCAAGTAATGTTGTAAGATATAAAATGCACCTAGCAAGGTGGGTTTTTTTTGGGGGGGTGAGTGCGGGAGGATGGAATTTGTAATTGACACAGTGAAAATACTTAGTTCTACTGTACCAAAAACTGTAGGAATGCTTTGGAAAGCTTTTTCTATAACTTCAATCATTAGAGTTCCACTTTCTGTATTTTTCCCCTAATTCCTTCTCTGAATTTGGTTATTGCTGTATCTACAAAGCAATACTCCTTTTAACTGATGTTGTATCAGATGTGCCAGATTCTAGATGGCAGTCAGTTGTTAGGCAAAATTCTCAAGAAACTTTAACATCATAATTTGCAACAGGGTTTTTTTTCTCCCCCTGCTTTTCCATTTGAGCAAGGATCTGGGGCTCGAAATTACTAAACTTACCCTTTTGAAGTCTGGCAGACATCTTGATGAAAACATACCTCAATACTGTCCTGCTTGCAAATTTTATTCCTTTTTATTACAGTATTTCTTTTAAATTAAGGAAAAAATGGTTGTATATTTTCCATGCTAGTTGATGTTCCCACTCTCATTTTGGATTTGAGCCCAAGTCAGATTGGACAAGCTCTGATTTACACTCAGCTGAATCAGGATATTTCTCTGGAGTGCTGAATTGTGCACCACTATGGCAGCGTAAAAGTATTATCATTCTGTTTGCCTCCTTTTTGGTCATACCTGGGTCATCAGAAGTTCCTGAATATGTCTACTTTTGCTTGGCTGGTTAATATAAAAGTCAATGAGCATCTAGTCACAACAGATGCTAAACCATCTTTCCTGTATATAGAGATGCCACAATTACTCCTCCACGATGTATATCCTCTTGGAGTTATAACCTTTGTTACATCAATGAATGTTGCTTGATTCATGAATTTTATGTCTCCATAAACTGCAACATTCTCAAGGATGCTGAAAATGGGCGTATTTACAGCTCTAGCCATTTAAATGTAATGCACGGTCAAACTGCTAGAATACCAATCAGCTCAATTAGCATTCATGCTTCTCAATGTCTAAATACTCAGAAATGCAAAGCCTTTTTCTGGATACAAGAATGTTCAGATTTCCGTGAACCCCCAACTGTATTCTTTAGCAATTGCAAAAAAAATCTTTATCAATATTCTACAAAGAAAGATATGGTAGAGATGGTACAGGTAGAGGTAGAAAAAAAGGGAGAAAGAGACAGATAGACAGAAAGGATGGTTGATAGGGGTAGAAGGTGGAGGTGGAGATAGAAATGTGTAGAGTATAAGAGATGATCAGGCTGAGCTGGAGGACATCATTAAATGTGTCATCAGTTTGGAATCATTGTAAAGCCACAAGAGACCAAATACACATACACATACACACACGCACACACACACGATGAAATCTGTTGACTCTTACCTAGTGCCAATTTAGCTTGGCAAATTAGTTGCTCAGATTCTTATGTATAAATGGCAAGAGTAAACTGTTAGTGCTTTGAATTCAACTCCTGTTCCTGGTTATCAATGCCTGGCATAGCGGTAGAGATGATAGAGGAATAGAGATGACAGAGATAGAAGTAAACTGATTTGTACTGATGTATATATGTAAAGGTAAAGGTGTAAATATATGTAAAGGTAAAGGTTCCCCTTGCACATACAAACTAGTCATTTCCGGCTCTAGGGGGAGGTGCTCATCTCCGTTACAAAGCCGAAGAGCCAGCACTGTCTGAAGACATCTCCGTGGTCATGTGGCTGGCATGACTAAACGCCGAAGACACACGGAACTCTGTTACCTTCCCACAAAGTGGTCCCTATTTTTATATTTGCATTTTACATGCTTTTGACCTGCTAAGTTGGCAGAAGCTGAGACAAGTAACGGGAGCTCACTCCATTACGTGGCATTAGGGATTCGAACCACCGAACTGCCAACCTTTCTGATCGACAAGCCCAGTGTCTTAGCCACTGAGCCACCACATCACTTTTCTATATATGTACCCATATTCAGTCTCTATAATTTATGTATGAATTTGGTTAACCAAGTCACTAAAACTATTTACTCTTAGCAGCAAGTAGACTGGTAGTTCACTGTAGCAATACCAAACAATACCAAACAAAGGATTGAACATTGACATGTTCTTAGTTGGTTTTTTTCCCTATTACAAGCCTATTCCCATTATTTATTATCTCACTATGTCAGTGGTTGGATGATTTTAGATGATGCTATAAGTAACTAAGGGGGATGGCATATTTGTTTGTTTTTAACCTTCCCTTTGTTTTTTATAAATAACTCAAGGTAACAAGCATATACTATATTCCTTCCTCCTCTTTTCTCAAAACAACAAGGCAAATTGGATTGAGAGAGAGAGAGAGAGAGGCCCAAAGTCATCCAACTAGCTTTCATGTCTAAGATGGGACTAGAACTTATAGTTTCCTGGTGATTGGCCCAGTGTCACCTGGTCAGCTTTCATGCCTAAGGCAGGACTAGAATTTACAGTGTCCTGGTGATTATTGGCTCTAGGTTACCCAGCCAACTTTCATGCTTAAGACAGGACTATGTGTGATGAAATATATATGTCTATACCATGAACTCTTGGCCCAAAGACTAGATTCTAGAGGATTTATAGAAGTATTTGATAAATTGCAAAACAAAAACAAAACAAAACAAAAATACCCACCATTGTTTATTCCTATGCTTTGTAAAATCCTGCATGGAAGATACAAGAAAATGTAAAAATATGTTGGTTATGCAGTCGTTGCATAAAACCAGGTAAATAATGCATTACAATTGAATATGCAAGATACAGAAAAGGGCAGAGGTGATTTCAGAAGGGAGACTAATGTGCAATTACTCATTAAACAGATACTTGAATATCCTCACTCACCTCAGCTTGAAACTACTTGATGAAACTGAGCAATGAAAAGCTGTTAGTTATAAAAGTATTTTTTTTTTAATCCACAACATTGGGCTTTTAAAAATTCTGGTGCAAATGTAATTGTAGTTGCAATAGTGGAAACCTGTCTACCATTTCTATTAATGAGAATCTCAAAACATTTTGAGAAGAAAACATGAATCCATTGATTTTTCTGAAGTATGTTTTTAGGAAATTATTTAATTAGCTTTTTTTTTTCTTGTTAAAAATGTCAAGGAAAGTATTGTTTAGATTGATAAAGCTGCTGTAGAGTGTTAGGTCACGTCAAATGAATAAAAAATCAATTGGAAGAAAGAACGCGCAAAGTCTTTAGAATTTCATTGCCCGATCAATAAGGCTAGAAAATTAAGATGTCTTTGCCAAGAACTGTTTAATCTGATTTATAGGCAAATTGTGATCATCTTTGTTCCATATTTTCATCCATAAATATAGACCGTCTTCTTCTATCCATTGTTTTCCAATTGTGCCAGTAACAAAACTTCTTCAAAGTGAAATGGGAACACAGTTTCAACCTAAGTATAAAACTTTCAATAAAAGTTTGCACAGGGTTATCCTGAAAGAAAAGGACTAAGTACATAAGCAAGCTAGATTGTCTCCTGCTGCTTCGTTCTCTCAGTTGACAGTTCTTTCTATTTGAAGGGGAAGAAGGGCTGTTTGAGAATGAATCACAAGTAAACAAGTACCTAGAGTAATGCAAGTGGAATGCAGTGATGGGAAGCAGGATAACCTACATCGAAACATGGATCTCAGTATTTATGGGTGTGCGTGCCTTCAAGTTAGTGTTGACTCCTGGTGACTACCAGAGCAAATCTCTGTAATTTTCTTTGGAAGTGGTTTTCCTTTGTCCTAGGGTTGAGAGAGAGAGAGGGAGAGAGAGATTAGCCAAGGTGACCCACCTGGCTATGTGCCTAAAGTGGGATGAGAGCTCACTGTTTCTCACTTTCTAACCATTACATCAAACTAGCTCTCTATGGATCTTAGTACCTATTTACTTGCTCAAGCTCCCTTTTATTAACTATGCTTCTTTCACTTTGAGCAGAAGTTCTAACCCATTGTGGAAAGAAAAATCCATCTGGTTCAATTCCAAGCCAGGAGAAAGACAAAAACTGGAGACAAAATGGAGGTTGGAGGTTGATTGGAAAGATGGTTTAACTCTCCAAATCTCCCAAATCGATTGATTGATGATTATGTGTCTTCAACTCAACTCTTGGAGATCATCCTAGATGTATTTTCTTCATATTGACCTTCCCCTAACCTAATCTCTTAGGTCTTCTAGAGTTATACCCATCACCACTATAACTGTATCCATTCATGTTGCTACTGGTCATCCTCTTCTTCTTTTTCTTTCCAATGTTCTCAATCTGTAACACATTTTCTTCTTTTTAAGTATGAGCTGTGGTGGTGCAGTGTTAGGAGTGCAGTACTGCAGGCTACTTCTGCTGTCTGCCAACTGCCTGCAATTTGGCAGTTCGATTTTCACCAGCTCAAGGTTGACTCAGCCTTCCATCCTTCCGAGGTGGGTAAAATGAAGACCCCAAATTGTCGGGAGCAGTAGGCTGACTCTGTAAACCACTTAGAAAGTGCTGTAAAGCACTGTAAAGAGGCATATATAGCAAGTCTAAGTATTATTTCTATTGCTATTTTTGTGCTGTTAAACTGATCTGTTTAGCAATCATATGATCTGTCTAAGTTGGTGGCCAACTGGGTTAAGCATGCTGTGAAAACAGAGTCATGATGTGTCTCATAATATTTACCCTAGCACAGATGATTCTCCTTATATACTGCCTGCCAGGCATGTCCTAGATCCTTGGTGAAACTTTGAGTGTTGAGTATTATGACAACAATTGCTCAAGTTGCAGAAACCCTGTTCAAATCCTGTCCGATAGAACTACCCGAGGGCCCATTTTGTCCCACCAAATGTTTATGCAAATGTTCCCTGCAGTAGTGAACATATTACATCCACTGAATATCCCCCCTCACTCTTAATAGATCGCTTTATCGGCTTGTCATAAAAAAAAATAGCCAGTTGCAAATTAGCAATGCTAACTAGTGCTCTAATAAATCTGTAGAGCAATTGCAGGATTCAGAATTACTTTCAGAAGCATTTAATAATGACAATCTAACATATTTATCTAACATCCCCAGATAAAATAGCTAATCATTACAGAGAATTTAAAGGCGTGATTGGCAGATATAAGTCACACAAGGGAGAGACAAAGAATTCCCCCAAATATTTTCTTCTCTACCCACAAATAGCGGAATTCCAGTTGACTCTCATTTGGAGATGATCGATTTCTCGGACTGAATTTTCATTTCATTGCAAAATGCTTACAATCCACCACCAATATCCTCCATTTTTTCGTTGGAGCAGAATGATGGAAAATGGATTCACTTTCTACCCAGAATTTAACCTCCAGATTTTACTGATCGCTGTGGTCAGTTTTGCATAATGCTATGCAAAATAAATAAATAAATAAATAAAATAAAAAATACGCCTCTGAAATTTATTTTTCTTTTCTTTTAAAGATTCAATATCAAAAGTCATTTTACTTTGGTGAGGTTAGTGTAGAGTTGGGGAAGACAGGGAGGGAAGGAGGGAAGGGGAAGGGAAGAGAAGGGAAGGGAAGGGAGGGGAAGGGAAGGGAAGGGAAGGGAAGGAAGGAAGGAAGGAAGGAAGGAAGGAAGGAAGGAAGGAAGGAAGGAAGGAAGGAAGGAAGGAAGGAAGAAGGGGAAGGAAAGAATTCTCAGTCTGTCTCTATTTTTGACTGTTAGAATGGTCACTGTAAGCGACAGCAGTAGCTTCTTTGATATCTCATTTATATAAGCAGGTTTTATGTCTGACATTCTAAAACCTGCCAGGCCCAATACATTTTTTGAGAATCCATTATTTTTTGACTGACTCTTTATTTCTCTGCATCTATAATCATAAATACCCTGCACGGTTCTGTCTCCTTGCAGCTTGGCCACATAAAATATTCAGCAAGGCATGCAACTCCTCAGAAGAAAAGGAAGCAGTGGCTAGGCTGCCTTCCATGCAGATAGGAGAAATATTCAAAAGTGGGCAATGTAAAAGGCCAATCTCAAATCTAAGTTGATAGGTGGAAACAGGTATAGCTCTAAAATTTTAATAGGCCAAGTTGATTTTGATCAGAAAAGCCGGAGTAATACTACAGAAGATAATTCATGCTAGGCAGAGAAATCTCCCTGTATTTTTTTTCCTCCTAACTTCAGTTCTCATTCAGTTTAGTAAAATATAATTTGTTGCTTACATTTATTTAAAGAGAAATGGAGTGTTGATAACATTCTCATAGAAAGGAGTGTGGTGTTCTTGTGGTTATTTAATGAGAAGGGAGCCAAGAGGTGCCTTGTATACAGGTTAATATCTTGTCTTCATTATATAATCTCATCTCCAGTGATCTGGAGGCTCCCTGGCTTCTATTCATTCTGAAAGAAAGAAAGAAAGAGAGAGAGAGAGAGAGAGAGAGAGAGGAGAGGAGAAGAGAAGAGAAGAGAAGAGAAGAAAAGAAAAGAAAAGAAAAGAAAAGAAAAGAAAAGAAAAGAAAAGAAAAGAAAAGAAAAGCAGGCAGAAATATCAGGAGCAAAAAAGAGAGGAGAAATTAATAAAAACTTCACGATCTCTTGGGACTCCTTTCTCTCCCTTTCTTTTAATTCCAAGGCTGAAGGTCAAGATGTCATTTTTTTTCTTGCAGCCTTTTTCTACTGGTGCTTCTGTCCTTGCTGAGGGGAATCCCTATCCGCGATAAATTTATTTATTAGATTTTACCCCACTTTTATTACTTTATAACAAGGGTGTCAAATTCAAGGCCTGAGGGCTGGCCTGCAGGGTGCTTATATCTGGCCCATAGGGCTGCCATGGAAACAGCAAAGGACTGGCCCACGGTGCCTCTGCCAGAGAAAATGGACCTCGCTCCCCCCCAGCACCATTTTCACTGGTAGAAAGTGGGAGCCCGTTTTCACTGGAAGAGCATTCGGGCTACCAGAGGCACCCCCGACACAAGTGATGTCAAGCTGGCCACACCTACCCTGGCCACGCCCACCCCAGAGGTGAAACACAACCCTGATGCAGCTCTCAATGAAATCAACTTTGACATCCCTGCTTTATAAGCATCTCAAGGTGGTGAACATACGACATGCACAGAAACTAAAAAATATTGGACAAAAATATATACATGGTTGGAAAAGATGATAAAACAACATGTAGGCTTAAAGCCTAAGATATTTTTTACTGGGGATCCTACCTGAGAATTATAGTAAAGAAAATATATATATATATATTTAATTATATATATATTAACAGCAGCTAGAATTGTATTTGCTCAAAATTGGAAAAATGAAAGGATTCTGGTGGTGGAGGAGATGATTAAGAAAATATTGGAATGTGCAGAAATGAGTAGGTTAACACTGCCAATTAGAGAACAAGAAAAAATGGAGTATTATGGGATTTGGGATTTATTTTATAAATGGTTGGAAAATAAAGTAAGAAATGAAATGATATTGTTATAATGATATATAATGCTGAATAGGCTATAATATGGATGTAAACTTAGTAAGAAATGTATACAAATATTAATATGCGCACAAGATATATGTACCTAGTCAACACACTGTATAACTGAAAGATGGATTTATTTTGGGTTTTTGTTATAAAAATAAAAAAAAAAACTTTGTATATCTCTATCTCTATCTCTATCTCTATCTCTATCTCTATCTCTATCTCTATCTCTATCTCTATCTCTATCTCTATCTATCTATCTATCTATCTATCTATCTATCTATCTATCTATCCATACATCTATATATCTACAGTATATCACTCTATAAATATAAATAAAACTTATACTGGCTTAAAGTCACCCAACTGGCTTTCATGCTAAGGCAGGACTAGAACTCACAGACTCTTAGTGATTGGACCAAAATCACCTAACCGGTTTTTGCACCTAAGGCGGGACAAGATACTCACCATCTCTTGGGGATTGGTTCAAAGTCACCCAGCCAGCTTTCATACCTAAGGTGGGACTAGAACTCCCAGTCTCCAGGTTTCTAGCTTGATGCCTTGTTGGGGAATTCTTCCTTGCTCTGGAAAAAAATAATCCAGAGAACAGGTCCACCCAGTTTCTCTAGTCATATATTTAGTGGAGAATTATGAAAGGGCATTTTATGCCTTGCTCTGCAATGATCTTTCACCATTGGTGCAATTTGATATACCCCAAAACTCATGTCAAAGAGTTCTTTGACAATCACCTGGAGTAGTGCATCCAACAGACAGTTCCCTTGCCCGATCCCTCCCAGCCTACTCAGACCAACACATTTGTGTATTGTTCAGTATCTTGCAGATTTGTCACCTCTCTTCTTTGATGGGAAAAAAGTTTTTTGCACTCCGCAGCTTTGAATATCTCTCCCTTCTGCAAGCCAACCAAAAGTCTTCTATAAATGGAAAAAACTGCAGGAGGAGGAAGGAATAAATCCAAAAACCAAGGTCTTAAAAGCTGAAATGAATGGCTTGCTGTGTCCATATTCTTTGTTCACCAATATGGCTTAGTCTTTTCTGTTGACTTTATTAGGGAAAGAACCCTGAAATGGATAGTTGCAATATTTGCCTAATCTAAAATATATTTTTTAAAAAGAATGAAGCTGTAGCCGTCCTTTTTGCCCTCTGTCTCTCTAAGTTCTGGGCATTTACTGACCATGTTTGGCTGAAGTCCAAGATTTTAGCTGAAGCTACTTGGTTGTTGTCACTTTTACAAAAAAAGCTTGATCTGAAAGACAAATACATTCAGGGGAAAGAAAGCGTGTGAGGAGTCGATTTGTCTTGAAGCTTTCTCTATATAATCAATGGTTAGAAGTGCAATTTGTTTTACTTTGCCAGACCTGCTGGAGACAGGTGTCATGCAACATAATAATTCTGATAATTATTAATCCTTTTTTTTGTTGTTGTTGTTGTTTTGACAGCCTGGCTTCTGGGGATGTTTGCGACACTGACGCTCAAGGAGGGAAACTGCTCAAGGACATTTCCAAGTTCTAAAACTTAGATTTCTGTTTCTATGCTTCCAGGTTTTACAGTCTTGATCAAGGGTGTCAAACTCAAGGCCTGGGGCCTGGATCCAGCCCACGGGGTGCTTAGATCTGGCCTGAGGGGCCATCCTGAAAACAATGAAGAACTGGCCCACAGTGTTGTTGTTTCCCGGCAGCCTATGCAGATGACAGTGGAATCGGACAGTGGGGAAGAACAGGGATCAGTCTGGGAGTCTGGAGAAGACTCGAAAGAGGGTCCTGCATCCGATGCAGAGATGGGGCCAGGACCATCTGGGTGTTGCCTCCGGAGTTTTTGGAGTATGGTAGCAGTGAGACAGAGGAACAAGGGGTGCCTGTTCCCAGTGTGTGTGCGCGCAGAACTGCTAGAAGGCAAGAGCAGCTAAGATAAAAGGAGTGACTCGGAAGTAAGGCTTGGAGGTAATTGCCCATCCCATAAGGTATAAAGGACTAGCAAAGATGCAGGAAGCGAAGTAGTTCGTTTGGTTCAGATTCATTCTTTAAGCTCTTTGTACTTTGGTTGGCTTCTTTTCTAGTTCATTTGATACTTCAGTTATTGGCAGCACTTCACAGGAAAGAAAGGTGGGTGCTTATCTCAAGGGACTATTTGAATGAAAAAAAATTCCCGGCATTGCAATAAAATAAGACCTGTTTTTAAAATAAGTGTATGTGTAATTACGGTCTAGGAAGCCTTGGTCAGAACACATGGTGCCTCTGCCAGTGAAAATGGAGCTTGGGTGTGTGCAGCCCTCCTGAGTTCCTTTTTTACTGGCAGAGGGTTTCAGGAGTCCGTCACAGCTGAAAACGGAGCTTGAGAGCCCGTCTCAGGCCACCACAGGCGCCCCTGATACGAGTGACGTCGAACTGGCCATACCCACCCTGCACCCTCCCCCCCCAAGGTCACAAACACACTCCTGATACAGCCCTCAATGAGACAGAGTTTGACACTCCTGGTCTTGATATTTAAAATGGATTAGGGTGTATGGAGGAAACCTAGAGCAGGAAGAGGCTAGAAGAATGAAACTGTCTAAAAAAGTAAATAGAATAGAATAACAGAGTTGGAAGGGACCTTGGAGGTCTTCTAGTCCAACCCTCTGCCTAGGCAGGAAACCCTACACTTCAGGCAAATGGTTATCCAACATCTTTTTCATTGGGTGATTTAGGACCCAGATTGTGGGTGACTCTGAATGTGCTGACTCTGTAAACTACTTAGAGAAGGCTGCAAAGCACTGTGAAGTGGTATATAAGTTTAAGTGCTATTGTTATTATTGCATAATATCTCAGGGCCTCTAAGGGAGGGTTGTTCAAACTTTAAGATGTGTGGACTTCAATTCCCAGAATTCCCCAGCCAACATCAAACTACCAAGATTTGGAACTCTTGCTCTAGGGCCCTAGTAGATACAAAGATATATTTTTGTTTTGTATTACCTGTGATATATACACTTTCAGGCTGTCAGTGCTACTATCATAGGTATTTATCACTTTATATTTGTGATTCATTCCTTGAAGGTCTTTTCTTTGCAGGCCTAGATTATGTCTTTTGGCTTACCTTTGTCTCTCCCTTCCTAGCCTTGCTGAATTGAAAAGTCTTCATCTTCATGTCTCAAAGGTGCTTTTTCCAAAGGCAACTGGACTTCCTCACCCAAAAAGCTTCTCTGATTCTGACTTCAGTGAGACCCTGAAGAAGCTACTTGGATGAGAAGCAAAACATCTTCAAGCAAAAACAAAGGAAGTCCAGTTGCTTTTGGAAAAAGCACCTTTGAGACAACTATAACCTGGATGACTGAGAGTCTCATAGACATTCTTCATCGTTATAGAACCGATTTTCCAAAAACCATTTCCTTTGAAAACACAGTTTGAAAAACCTCCTAAAAAGGACACCCAACTTGACTATCTGGATACAAGGAAAGATTTTGTGCTGTGATGGCTGATGTACAATTTGAATGCAGCACATCCTCCTGCTAGTTGGAGTTGTCTTCTGACATCCAAACCAGTGTTCCTTTACCTATTAATAAGTCACTCGTACCACATTTACCAGTGCTTGGTTGAAAATAGGTGTCAACTCATTAAACATTTTGCATACACATTTTATAGTTGACAACAAAAAGAAGGGGAGGGAGTTTCAAAAAGCAGACGGCAGTGTGGAATCGAAAGTACATTCCATTCATATTTTCTTCAAACACTGATTAGATGACTGAAGCTTCTGCCACTGATGACTTTTGGCTATGGACGTTTTTTGTTGGATGATAAACCCAGAAGGGTGGGAGAGGAGGAAGCAAGATCAAGGGTGACAGTGAATTACGTATCTCAGAGTTGGCTACGCCCAAGTAAATGCCGGATGTAGAATGTTACCTTCAAATAAATCTTCTTTAGTTTTGGAAGTGTGGCTCGAGTCTCATGATTTAATTGGAATAACTGCTGGAATCCTGACAGTAGGATTCTAACCCTTTGAATCCTGGCCTCCTTTCTAGATTTCTGATTTTAGTTATCCCAGAGCTGCTGAGGACAGGATAAAAATGGCTCAGCAACTGCTGGAAAACAGCAGCAGGGAAAGGCTATTAGAAGAGTGGAGAAAATGCATAATAGTGTAAAAATAAGTTGTGCTATTTCATTTAATTTGCATATATGGGACACATGGCCAAATTCCCTGAATTTTTGTGTCAAAGTAGGAGAAATAGGATGTTGGTTGCCTCAAAAAGAGCTGATTCAAACCAAGGGCTCATTAAGTCTTATATCCTGGACAGAAATTATTCAATCAGATACATTTAAGAAGTTAATAAGCATAGACAGAAAATCTCTTTTTATTGCTATTCCTCAGCAGCCAATATATTAGGTATGCTGTCATGATTCAAGGGGAAGTGGAAGTCCTTAAAGCTAGTAGTAGTCCTAGACGGGGTTTATTTTTCCCCCTAGTTGGACATGTGTTAGGTATGAAAGATCGAGTACACATGTGAAGGTCCAATTGGATGTACAGGAATCTTCTCAACTAATAATTAGCATCTGGGTTTGAGTTC